>OZ020196.1:19946217-20138217 GCA_963971165.1 Philopedon plagiatum | reverse complement strand
CTGTAAAATAGAGTTGCAGCGACTGCTAGCAATAGTGCCTTAAAGTATAAAAACTAGAAGAACTATTCAATTACATACTGAAAAAGTTAAATCAAAATCTTTTTTCGTTTCGAAAATATTCCACTCTAAATTTTATCAAAAATTTAGTTTGTCCCGCTTGAATTGGCCAGCAGTTTATTTCCAGATCTCCTATGACAAGGGTATCTTCCCAGACAGCTGATGGAAGACTGCTCATGTGCAGCCTGTCCCCAGTGGCGTGTCGTGCGTTTTGGGGCGTAGGGGATTGGTGCAGGCAAAGAACATAAAAAAATTAAGAATTTAAAATTTTTAGTAAAAAATTACACAAAACATATAGGTACATAGGTACTGTTAGTGTAGGGTAAACCAGGAATAGACGACGATAAAAATTTTAAGGCTCTACAATGCGCACATTTTTAGAATGATTAACACCGTTTTGCTACTGCAGGATTCTGGAAAGGCTATTTAAAGTACCTCTCGGGACAAATTAAATTTGATTAGAGAAATATTTTTTTCTAAGGTATAGAGACGTTTTTCGAAAAAAGTAAAAAAATTTATGAACAAATTCTCATTAAATTTATGCATTTTTAGGCTTTTTTGAAGGTTAATATCATAGCTAATAATTTTTTTTTCAAAAAAAACGCTCTATACCTTAGAAGTTCCATGCCTTATCTTTACAGTTCCAAAAAATGGGACATTACAATTGCGTAGTAAGTCCGATATATTGCAGCGCGCAAGGCATGTTTTAGGCACATTTCGTTAAAATGTATTTAAAGTTGCCTACATACAGCTTGATTTATTTCCAGGCGACGTGAAACGAGAGATACGGGGACAGGATTATAATACACTAAGAGAAATAGGTTCGATAGGTTGAAAAAAAGGTTTGGGCAATAATTTATGACAAAACTTTTGGTTTCTTGTATTGTCAGTGCCAATAACAGAATATTTGAGTTAACTGTAGAATGCTTAACTAGTAGTTTTGCTATAACTGTTAGATCTAAACATAAAGTCTTCTATTCCTTGGTAAAGACGGACAGGTTTAATAAAATAAAGCAATTTATGAATGTTCTTAGATGGAGACGGGAGTTTTATAAATAAATATAACAAATTCCATTTAGTTGGCGTATATATAAATTCAATAAAGGTACTGGATGAAATAAAAATTGTTTATGGATTATTTTTAGCTGTCGTATTATTTATAAGGCGGCAAAGAGGCTACTAAATATACATTTAACAGTATGCCACGCAAAATATTAACATAATTTTGTTGGTAGGTGTTATTATTATTTAAACCTCAGATAATCGCTTATTATCGCTGAAAATACAGGGTCGGCTTAATAATCTGCAGGAAGCATTGGCGTAACTGTTGGTATTTGGTGAAAAATAAGTTTCTTCCGGGCTTTATGTTTATAGTTAATTAGTTTCATTGACGATTTGATCAGACATGGGAATTTGTGTTGCTTGAGGTGCGGCGCGAGCGCCAGGGTATCAGGGACTGAAAAAATACGTACATATACGATATATTGTAAAAATGTATAAATAATATATAACGGCATATAAAATAGTTACAGTAATGGTATACGAGGTAACGTCAGCTAACCAACATTATGGTTGTATGTCCGTCTGTTTGTCTGTATGGTTACCTTTTTGAAGTATTGTTGGCAAATCTGTCACAAAAATTATTTTAAAAAGATTAAAATCAAAGATCAAAAATTTTTTCATTTCAAAAAATGATTTCAATCAAGGGTCGTTTTTTTATTCTTTACCACTCCACGAAGGCCGTAGACCAAATGTAGGTACTAGTGTTTTGTATAGAAAAGACATTTCTATAAATCTATAAAAAAAACTATGATTTAATAAATCTTGTTTATATTTTAAATGATTTTAAGGAAAAATTTTATATTCCGTCTTATTCTGCGCTTCTAATAATAGGTATAATTTAACCCTGACAATATCCAAACGGCTTAACTGATTTTAACCAAATTTCGGTGATATGAAGGTAAGTATGTGTACAGTAAAAATGTTGACAGGTTACACGCATGCGCAGATGATGCTAACAGGGTAGACGTGCGTGTATTTGCTACAAAAGTACAAAAAACATGCGCAGTTGGTACTCAACGATTATTTCAATCATTTGCACAGAACTTACTGCGCATCTACAGAAGTAGGTACCACTGCGCACGCGCATTTGGAAATATGCGCCCAATCGTTGGACCAATTTCCAGCAGATGTGAAAAGGTTACACGCATGCGCCAGGTGCTAAAATGGTAGATATATACGTAGGTATATTCTTTACAAAATGCCAAAAAAACCTGCACAGTCAGCGCTATAAGAATACCATAATGAATATACGCAGGACCTACTGAGCATATATAGGTGTACCTATTGTAATTTGCGTGTACCGATGTGTGCATGTGCACCAGGTACCAATTTGTCGGACTTACGTGCAGCACAAGTTAAAAAGTTAAACGTTTGTATAGCATGTGTTGAAATTTGGAGACATGCACAATAAGTCCTAACAGGTAAAGACCAGGCGCGGCAGGTGCCGCAAGAAGAGAGCTGTAAACTTAGACGCAAAACGTCATTTTGAAAATCTACTGTGATTGTCTTACCCTTTTAGGACGAATTACGTGTGTCTTCATCGGTTTAGCATTTCCTACGCGTGTGTGTAACGTTCCAACATCTGCTCGACGTAGATCGGTATTTTTGCACATATTTAAAAGTGCTCATGTGCAGTAGGTACCTACTTTTATAGATCCGCAGTAAGTTCTGCTGAGAATTATTCAAACGATCGTTAAGCACCGACTACTTAAAATACGCATGTATCTACCCTTTTAGAACCTTCTGCGCATGCGTTTAACCTGTCAGCATTTCCTGCATACATGTTTAGTATTTTAGTACCTACGGCGCATGTATGCATTTAGTCGTGATGAGAGAGCGCGAGGAAAGGGTATTTTTTATTAAAGAAACTGAGCAAATAAATTAACTACATGACATGGTCCACATAATTGACACAAAACCTATTATTAAATGTAATCGGAGAGGTATTGTTCTGGCTCTAACTAGTGGTTTATTTTCAACTAACAAATATTTAGAATATGTTTTATTCACTAAAACGAACTTTTGGAAATATTTTGAGAAGAATTAATACAAAGTTTAAAGCGGGCCATGTCGGAATATGCGATTGTCCGAAGTATAATTATTATTAGATACCTTAAATAACCTTATACATATTATCATAAAATTTTTACTGAAAATATGGTTTAACAAGTAGGCAATGAGGCTTGTCTTATTATAGAATATATGTACAGTACTAACCTAAACTATAGAGAAATAACTTGCTTAGTTATTTATTAAGAAGTTAACGAAGCCCTGACAATTTCCGGAGGTATCCGAGAAAAACCAAAAAAATTAATTTAATATTTCGTTTTTTTACGGCTTTATGACCGAAAATTTTGATACACCACGAGCACTTTCTCAATGTATTTTTTATTTTTGAAATTACCTTTTGACCTCACAAAACTAATGCTGTGTCACAATTTTCACAAAGAGTTCTTTCAATTTTTTTTTTAAATAAAAGAGTAATTAAACAATAAGATTCACCTTTAATCTCCACACAAGTGAAAACACATAAAGCCAATATTGGTTATTGAACTTGTTGAGAACTGACACTTAAAATTCGTCTTCGGTTAAAAATAGGTATGTTGATGCTGATATGTAAAAAACGAAAAGTAGTATCTAAAAAATTAAATTATTTTCATATGAGACCTTAAGTAAGTACCCTTGGTTTATCAAAATAATCAGTAATAAAGCTGTAGAAGAATAAAATACCGAATTGATTTTTTGGTTTTCATTGGAATATCTCCGGAAGTAGTCAGAATTTTTAGAATTTAATTTTAGCAAATTATTCAGCATTAAAACGTGCAACTTAATTTCATCAACTCTATCTCTTAGAACTGCCGAGATAGCAGTGTTAATGCATCGAATCTGTAACCCCCTGTATATAAGAGAAATTACGTAAATATCCCAACTAGCAAAGCAGAGTTTTAAAAGAAGCAACTTATTGTATAATTATCGAACAGCATCACAAAAATCATTAGAAGAGCTTTGTTTTGTACGTGGTGCATTATGGTTGCCATAATCTTATTCGTAACGAAAAATATTTTGTTTTATAATGGTTTTTACAGCTTGTATTATAGAACAAATGATTATTATTTTTACAAAATATTGGCTCTGATGTTTCCGTTGAAGAAAAAATTGTGTAAGAAATATTAGTAATAATATACTAATAATTTAACTCCTAACTGGGCAACTTCTAAATCTTAGCATCGCCTACATATTGCTGTCACATTAAAATTAATTTTAAATGCTAAAATATGTAACACTATAAAACCATTTTATCGCAAGCACTTTTATTTTACCCTAAAATATTCTATTTGATATTAAATGGTTTTATTATAATGAGCCATGTTTGAATAAAGATTTGTTGGTTCAGAGACTGCCTCGATTATGTAAAACCTTAGTTGGACGTATGGAATTAATCAAATTAGAAACATACCAAATTATAATTTACTAAACGGTTTGCTCTTAGGCACCTAGTTGTGTTAGTTTAATATTTATATTTTCCAGATATAAAACTTACAAATTTTTTTTACTTTCATTAATAACACAAAATATAAAAAATATATTCATAATACCTATTATAAAAATATTATTTAATTATATAAATTCTATTCCGAAATAAAATCAGCCAAACTTTGCCGTTAGGCATTAGAAATAAACCGACACGACGAGAGGGATTGAATAAAAATTTCCCGGAATTCGATCGCCTCGCGTCCGACTAAAACAAAACCTTCGCTTGCATTTCAGTGTGTAGCGCTGTTTAGGGGGTATTTTGCACCACGTCGTAATCTCGTTAGTATGTCCAGCTCGCGAGCGTCTTCCTCGCTGATAAATTCCATTCTGCACAAAGTGTGGCCTTAAATGCTCAGAAATGTTTAACCTGAATTTATTTAACTTAGCAAAACACACACACACACACACACATATATATATATATATATATATATATATATATATATATATATATATATATATATATATATATATATATATATATATATATATATATATACTCGAAAGTATACTATACTACTAAACATACTCGAAAATATACTATATATATATATATATATACATATATATATATATATATATATATATATATATATATATATATATATATATATATATATATATATATATATATATAGTATATTTTCGAGTATGTTTAGTAGTATAGTATACTTTCGAGTATGTTTTGTGTTAGCAGCCAAACATTTTTGGAGCAACACTGGGTGAACTAGTTGGCGCGAGCCACTACATCTTACCCATCCTTTCCGAACATTTTGGATATAAGGACTCTCTTTGATTCTGGTCAAAAGTTTTGACGTCCATATTTATCTGGCAACCCTGGTCAAAACTAGAGATGAGCGATATCGTGATTTTTTAATATCCATGATATCTGATATCGTTACTTTTTGATATTGGATAAATATCACTTTTCAAGTCACGCTTTTACCGGGACTCTGGTAGCAACTGTTACTTGTGATTTTTAGATATCAGTGAAAAAATATCAGATCGTGAAATATCGCTCTTCTCTAGTCAAAACGTGGTCTGTTCTTCAGCCACCCTGGATGTAAGCCTGCCCGCTGATGGGTAAGGGCCCAGAAATCGATAGCAGGAGGTCACCCAGACCAGAATTAAAAATAGTCCTCATTATTTTTATTTTTCATTCACGGCCTTCTCGCTGCACTAGCGAAGAAGTAAATCTTCGCATTTACATTTAATATATATATATATATATATATATATATATATATATATATATATATATATATATATATATATATATATATATATATATATGTATATATATATATATGTATATATATATATATATATATATATATATATATATATATATATATATATATATATATATATATATATATATATATATATATATATATAAACCCTACTTCAAAAAACCATTGTCATCACCATCTCATCCTACTAGATATGGGTTAGATGGTGATAGGAGCAGGGGTCAGTTGGTGATACAGAGTTATAAGGTAAATTCATTTTTTATTAGCAGCGAAATGGCCACAGGGCTGACAAATAATCAAGAAGTTGGTGCAGTCCTCATGTAACCACCGTTTACACAATGATATAATACATTGTATCCAGTCCACAGATTTCTTGGTTAATAGGAAAGGCTTTTTATTTTCTTTGACAACCAATACAAACTTCGTAATCATCACTGACCTAAAAATGTTTTGGGAAATTAGACATATTCTGATAATTTTTAAACAACTTTAAAAAGTCACCTCTTCTTCATCTTCCCAAAGCATGAGATCTATATTATATCGTCTTCTGAACTGTGAGATATTTTCCTCTTGCGTTTTAGGTTTCTGTGAGCCTGCAACTTCTTCAATTCTTTGGAAGTCCCGTTTGTTTTATTGTTGTGTCAATTTTTTTAATTTTAAGGCCTGGATAGTACCGTCGGTGTTTAAGATTGTTGATAAATTTCTTGATCTTTTTGTTACTTTTTTAATTTTGTGATGTCTGGAATGGGAGAGATTTAGTCAAGAAGTTTTCCTGGAGTTATTTTCGGATTGCCTTCCTCGTCAATTTCCATGGCGGTTGTTGAGGAAGAACTTAACTTTTCGAGGAAATTTTAGGAAAATCCCATTTTGAAGACCCTGGCATCGGAGACTCGCTTCTTTGTGTAAGTATCGAATCAGGTAATTGCTGTGGATCAGCCTTAAGCTTAGCATCATCTCGTTGTGGAATTATTTGATCAGTATCAACTGCATCGCAGACCTGTATTATTATTAGAATCAATTTTATTGTTGGTGGATTTGCCTGACCGATTTCGTAATGTAAAAATGCTATAAATGCGTATTAGTACCTACGCAATTTCCGCGTTCCGTCGCCAACAGCCCAAAAGCTAATCGGATGATCCGATGACTATCGATAATTCACATAATTCGCGGGTAATGAATTTAGCGCGCCCCAATCAAAATTATTATTTTTAAATTTTATTTCTCAATTTTCCCGTTTTTCCCGTTTGGATGGCACGGGGGCGCTGCAGAGCGAAGGGTGGGGGCCGTCGCCCCCTGGCCCCCTATATGACACGCCACTGACTGTCCCGAAGAAATGTTCCATAAGTCCCTTCCATCTTCCATCCAATTATAGACCTATCTAAAGATATAGCGAAAAGTCTCTCTGTTGTCAGCAAAGTTATGGAGAAAGTGATAAACTTGGAAATTCTAAAATATTTAGAAAAACACAAAATCATCCATGACAGATAGTACGATTTCATCAACACAGCTGATCTCCTTACCTTTGTCACACATAACTGGAACAAATGTCTCGAATCCATGGCGAATCCCAGATTGTTGCTCTTGATATTTCCAAGGCCTTTGATCAAGTATGACATGCAGGGTTGCCAGACCTAGGGAAAGTTCCCTAGATCTAGGGAATTTTGCGGCGAAAAGGGAAAAAGGGAATTATTTTAAATTTAATGCCAAATCTAGGGAATTTTTGAATCAGTATATTCTTAAAACAACAATATCATGTAAATACTTATTATTATATAAAACTAGCAAATAATGTATCTTTTTGCGTTTTCTTGTTTATGTATCGTGCACGTGCAATTAATTTCGGTGATTCCCCGTGTCGGTGCACTACCGGGAAACCCAGAGGGGAGCAAGATTTACGTTTTCATTCGTTACTTTGTTAGTAAATTGTACGGCAATGCACACAATTTAAAAAAGCTGCGGATTTGGATTGCAACGATCTAAAAATTATTAAAAGATACAGTGTTCTAGATCCGATATAAAAATATAAAACTGTAAGTATTTTAAAAATATCACATTTCTCCTTATATTTTTTAATATGGTATGTAATTGTTTTGTTTATTTAAAGGTGCTGAATAAATAATTACTTTTTTTGGTTATCAATCATTTATTCTTTTAGGACGTACAAAAATGAGCTCCCCTAAAGCCTCTACATCTTTTTTTTAGTTACATGTTTTTGAAAGAAATTGATTACCTATTTGTAGATAAATAAAGCTAGTAAATAAATAAAATGACTAAAATTCATTATCTCCCCACCCACCCCCCCCCCCCCCCAACAATTAAAATAAATTTGTCTAGGGAATTTCTAGGGAATTTTTTATTAAAAATCTAGGGAAATAAAAAAAAATCGTCTGGCAACCCTGATGACATGCCGCACTATTTAAATACTTGGAGCAGAGATGTTCAGCACGATTTTATAAAGAACAAAATGAACTGTATATTCAAATGTAGGTATATAATTTATTGGTTACTGTAGAAACATTTTTACAGAAAAAAATAAGTTCAAATTTCCAAAAATACTTGAATTTTAGCTCGGCATACTCAAGTTTAGGGACAAAATTTTTGAATTCATATTTAAAATATCTTGTCTAGAATCGATATAACAGCAAGTGCAAATTTTTTTTGTTAATTCCCAGTGACTATTTTGCCGCAAAAGTCTTTCTAAAATGCCCAATGCGGACCATCTTAAATTTGTATGAAAACCACGCACCTAGCCCGTCTAGCCGTGGGCGGGCCAGCCACTGTACTTTGCTAATCTACCAGTGGATTAGCGTTGGGTTTGGGTCGTTCGCGATCGAGTCGTTCAATTTAAACGACTCTTTTCAAGGAGTTGCGAATGAGCCGCTCCCATCAACTGAACGATACGTTCATCGTTCGTTAAAATATCTGTATTATAGGCGACTATGACTATAGACCTGCTCTCGTACGTTCGTAAAATTCCACTCCGTGCTTTCGCCACAAAATAAGTATACTAACCAGAAGGATATCTCCGGTCCCGTGATCGCCGCTTGCTCGTGGCCTTCGAGCGCATCTAACCCGAAATTCTAGCCCGAAACTGCCAGTGCAGTAGCGACTTTGACGTCAAGAGGTATCAAAATGGTGCGATAAATTTTATAGATTTCCGCAAGAGGTTGCAAGGTAGTATAAGACTAGGTAAAGTACAGGGTGTTCCAAATTCATTGTTACTACGGGATATCCCAGTAACTGTTAGACATAGAAAGTTGCCGTTTTCACAATATTCGTTTTTGAGATACAGAATTATTAATTTTGAGGGTTGCTTACAAAAACTATTTAATATATGGATAAGGTTTAAATATATAGATTTTGTAAGTAGAATATCTTGTTAAAAATAATTTTTATGTGCTGTTTTTGAAATACTACCAAAACTTATGATTTTTTTTTAATAGAACACCCCGTATTAATTTTAAACTTTAGTTGCTACTTTTTTTTAATTTCAAAAATTTAAACAGCAACCCTCTCAATGTGGTACAGTGTGTATATTTTTACACTCCCTTTAACTTTTTAATATTAAGGGTTGAAAAAACAAATACGAGAAGAATCAATGAGAACCCATTAATTAACATTTCTTAGTGTTTATTAAGTAGTAAAAATTTTAGCAAACATTTGTATATATAAACATAATTATGTCTATCATGAGTCGTTTCTTTGAAAGCACTTTTCAACCCACACGTAAGATATTTCAAAACGGTTTAAAATAAAGGAGTTTTTTACATTATTTTTAGTTGATATCGGTACAGAGACATTGGAACACATGGTATCTAGATGCTAAAAATAAATAAAGTAAGATATTTCGTTGATTAAATTTATAACTATTTTTTAACTCCCAAAATAAAAAAGTTAAAGGGGGTGTAACAATATAACCTTGTATCGACTCTCGATATAATCCCATGCTTTCTTAAAATACTTTGTATAATATGTTTAAATAAAGCTATAAAATTAGAAATATAAGAAGTAATTCTAATTACAATAAAATTGCCATTTCTTAAAATATAAATTTCAATTGTAACCTGTAAAAACGGTAAAGACAGGTAATAAAGGTAAATGTTAATTTATGTGCTTCTTTATATTCAGTAACCATTTTCGAAAATTCCTAGTTGTAAAACGATAAGGCAGGTTATAAAGGCTTGGGGTAATTGCAATATGTAATAGGTTACGGCGGGGGCCAACTGGGCCCAAAAATATCTCCTGTACCTGTTTTCACAAAAGGGTCTTTTAATCGTAATATTGCGGGGGAGCTTCTCGTCAGGTAGTTAAATGCAATATAATAGGTAATTGATAATATTCTGAGAAATTGTAGACAATGCATTGGCATTTTGATTCGGTTACAGTAATAAAAAGTGAACGTGGAAAAGATTTGCTTGTCTTCGAAAATTTTATACTTTCAAGAGACAAGAGTTTTAAAAAGCGGAGAAATTTCCTGGAGGTGTAGTCAAAAGAGGTTAAACTGTAAAGTTTATGCTGTTGGTCCTGATGACGTAATCTTAAGAAACGATAGCGCTCACAATCATGAGGCACATGAACAAAAGTTAAATAGAAAAACTGTTTCTAATGCGTGTAAAAGGAAAGCTGAAGAAAATATATCCGAAATGGCCTTCTAAAATTATTTGTAAAGCATTAGCATCTCGCTTGCCAGCATCACTTACAACGACCGATGTCAGTTACTTTAGAAAAAATATGTATAACATATATTATTTCCTAGGTACGCCTATGGCAATATCATAAAATTTTGATTCAACGCTGACTCAACGTCCCTCGGCATTAGATGCTTAGATCAAACGTACCGCCTGAGAGATATCATTCTGGTTAGTATATTTATTTTGTGCTTTCGCGAGTTTCGGACAACTCTAGAGAGCGCGAGTGGCTCAAACGTATAATATAAGAGCGAGAGTAGTAGATCAAAAAATATATAAGAGGTTAGAAATGTTAACTCCTCAGTAAAATGAAGAAACACGAAATTTAAATAAAAATCAATAAATTAGTATGCCAACGTGTTCTCAGATGTCGCTCCAGCTCGTTTTCTCGTGGCGGGTAGTTTAAAAGTGATATGTTGAATATATTAATTTATTTTCAAGCTAGTATTTGATTGTTTTAAAGACGATTTTTTTTTCGTAAGGCACAATAAAATATTATGTATTCCGTAAAATCAGCTATAAATTGATGGTTTTACTCATTAAATTATATTTTAGAGGAAATTACAAATTAAAAAACAATAATAGTCTTTAACAATCAAATACTGATACTTCTAAACCCTACACAGTACAATATGTAAAATATAAATTATATAATAAAAATACAAAGTTGCATGTCGGCTTTATTTACCAAACAGTTATTGTTATCACAGTGTTATTAAAAAAAGGGTGTGATTTAAACGGGCAGCGAAATTTTACAATTTTGTAACATCGTAATATACGATTGGCCGGCGAAATGATGGATTGGGCGGTGAAGCTTGATCAGGTAATAAAACAAAAATTGGTCTGCGTTTTAGATTTGAACAAGCAGCTTCAAAATCTTTTAAGTAGTAAAAAAAAATAAGTTGCAACTAAATAAATATTTGGTCTGTGCGAAATAAATTACATTTTATTTTTTTTTGCCTGCTCCAAAATCAAGTTGACTGCTGAAAAAATATTGTAACATTACAAATTGATGGGTAATCTAATACTGTTCTGACTGCTCTAAAATTAACTTAGCGTGTAATAAGGGGTAATTAATTACTTATAAAGCATTTAATTAGAAAACTCCAAATATTGATTAATGTAAAAGCACATACATTTCATGGTATTATTAGTAAGGCTGCCCACCATGAGCGCCCACAGGAATTTTAAAGTTGTATATCTCTGTTGCTACATACGGGACCCATACCAAATTCAGGTGAGCCTACTAGGAATGTTTTGGTAAAGAAAAAAAGTTAAATTTTTGCTTGACACCCCCCCCCCCCCTGAGAAAAAAATGAACACGTTTAGGTATTTTATTCATTAATTTTTCTAAACAAATTTTACATCATTTCGACGACAATTTTTAAATTTTAAGAGAAAAAAATGTGTTAGTAGAAAGTTATAGTCATTTGATTTTTTTATAAATTACGTTTTAAGTTTAAAAAAATTCAGATGACTTTGCTTCAACTAACACATTTTTTCTCTTAAAATTTAAAAATTTTCGACGAATTGGTGTAAAATTTATTTAGAAAAAATAATAAATAAAATATCTAAACGTGTTCATTTTTTTCTCAGGGGGGGCCAGGCAAAAATTTAACTTTTTTTCGCAAATTACAAAATATGTTTTTTCTTTACCAAAACATTCCTAGTAGGCTCACCTGAATTTGGTATGGGTCCCGTATGTAGCAACAGAGATATACAACTTTAAAATTCCTGTGGGCGCCCATGCTGCCCACCGACCGAACTAACGAATCTCGCCGGTATCTTCAAACCCTTGCCAACTAAAAATATTAAATACAGGTCATTTGACTTTCTGGCTTCTAAAGTAAATATTTTGCAGAAAACGAAACGCTGCTTAAAAACTGCTGAACGATATTTAAATACCGAGCACATTTTATTCACAGCCTAATTTATTTTGTCACCAGCCGACTAATAATTTCACCGCCCAATTAATAATTTTACTGCTCGAATAGATTTCGGACTGCCCAACGGGATAGTTATTTGTTACTTAAAGTTTTATTATGCCGACCACATGAACTATATTTTGCCCATCATTGTTTCACAGGCAGTTTATTTAAAGTATTGACAGAAAATTATTATACAGCCCGAGTAATTTTTTTGCCGGTTGGCTTACCTACCTACTTATTTAAATCGCAGCAGAAATAATTACTTGCCTTAAAAAAATAGCCCAAGTTCCTTTTATATAAGTTATATATAAGTTGAGATTATATTTACTAAATACCGTTAACTCCTGAGCTTGAAAGAGAATCCCCATTGTTAGACGAATTCATGTTGGCATGCTGAAATTCATCAAGGAATGGATAACTACACAAATGTAAAACCGACATTAAAAACATCGTCTACCAGGATTTATAAAAAAATTAGGGAGTGCATGGAAGAAAAATTAAAAAAATTAACCGACAACATTGAGTCGAGGCTAAGTAATTTCTCTGCCTGCACTGCAACCCAGCATTATTTAAAACAGATATTAAATATATTGTTTAAACAAAAGCAGAATTCTTAAATAACAACCAAAAAGAACAATGTTAAAAAAGACTCTTTTGTGTCGTGACAAAAATTAGATTTCTTGTGACCTGTTGAACATGAGGGAGCAATTAGAATTATCAGATGCTTCCGGGAAAATCTTTTTCTTTAGTATCAAGTAAATTCTAATCACATCACGTTGTTCAGCAGGTCAAAATCCATTGTAAATAATATTATTATCTTTCATGTTTGATACCATGACAGGCAAAAAATTGCCTCTTTTACGATTGTTCTTTAAACATATTTTATTATTAAAACAAAACACACACTTTCACTTCACTTCACTTAAAACCAGCCTAAAATGTGCAACAGTTTCGACATTATAAATGAATTCAACGAATACAAAGATAGGGAATGAAATTGTTTAAAACTATAAAATAATTATTGGATCGACCTGTCAGATCGCGGTGAAATTTGACAAACGTGTCAGACAAGTGTCAGCTGTCTTAAAGTTCAAAGTACGAGTGAAATGATGGTTGTAGAAGAATTATCCTACAGTGCCACCTATTTGTACGATGGCATACTAATGGTGTAACGGTCGTGTTTCCACTTATTCAATTCAAGTTTCACCCATGTGTAGTAGAGCGTCTAGCGGCCTATGACAATACATTACACAGTTTGTACGTCTTTCGTATTACTATTGTTTTACGATTAACGATTAATTACTTTACCGGAAATTTGCAACAATGTTTTTTAAGCGGAGAAGTATATATTGCGGGTATAGGTTAAAATTTTGAATTCCTTATTATTACGTGATTATTCTAATCTACAATAAAACCGTTTTTGTTAATCTGTATTTACTTTTATTTTGAAAATTTAACAAAAAAGAATTTGAATCATTCCAATATTTTTATTTATTTTATTTTATTTATTCATATTATGTATATTATTTATGTTTGAAGCCGCCGCGCCGCAATCAGGCAGCGGGTCGTCGGCAGTCGCAAATGTGTAATTCACATCCGCGTTTTATATGCTCTGTTTTATGCACATGAACAAGTGCAGGTGTCATGTTAAAGTAAAGAGCTCCACGATTCTGTAATTCGTAAGTCAGCAGCCCTCGTTCAATCGAACGGCTCCTTGTGAACGCCTCTTCCAAGTGAGCTGAATCAGTGAGCGGGCTCTCTTGAAAATGAACAAATGACTCATCGCTACAGTGGACGGACAGAGAATCTCCAACGGTACTGCGCGCTATACTGTAACTGTAATGCCGCTCATGGCCCATGAGAGGCATTACAGAACAGCTCGTGACCCATGATCGGTATTACATATGGGCCGGCGCGGCAAAGAGGACATGCCCGATCTACAATCCGCTGGATTTGCCGTGTTTCGGGCCGGACGCGGCTTTCGGCAATGCGGTGTCTGTCCGCTTCTGAAGCAGCCACCTTGTGTTTATTGGGAAGGAGTTAAGCTGGCAATAATCGATGCACAGTCTTTGTTGGCCATTTTTCTTTCGAACGAGTAAATCTGGAGAAGAAAATTGGCATCAGATTCCCGTATAAAGTCATTTGCAAGAAGTTCTTCAACAATATCTTTTACATGTTCTGTTCTGTTCTAGACATGCGGTAAGGACGATAAGAGAATGGCTTGTTTCAAGAAGTTTAATTTACATTTTTGCTGATTTGGCACATCCTAGATCGCTTAAGTGTCAAAGCGAAACAATCTCTGTACTTATTCAGTTAATTCAGCAGCTTAAGTAGAATCTGTTTTTGCTCTTCGTTTACTGGTCCTACAGAGACCTAGAAGGGCAAATTTTTTAGTATTTCTTCACGAACAGTTAAAACGTGTTCGTATTGCGTTGCTTCTTGTATGCACTGAAAGGCTCGTGCAAAAATCTTACCCATCTTTGTTAAAAGATATTTCTTTGTCTTTTAAGATGATGCACTGTAGATTTATTCTTGGCGAGTGATATTACATATGCACCATGCCTGCCCTTCTAGTCACCTAAGTTTAATAAAAAGAATTAGGACTTTGCCCCCCTTTAATCATACGCCTGGGGCGACAACTTCATCGCCCCTCCCCCTGATAGCGCCGCTGTCAGCCAGCTCTTAATTTTTCCAATCCCAAATCCCAAATGTAAAGAAAATTTTTAAAACTTATCCGACGACTAGGCGTATTTCCATTCTATACACGGCCAGAACGCGGCCGCGCGCTAATCGTACAGGTAACCAGGTGCTAACCCTGTTCCGACCGCATTTTTCCGTTGGTTAGGGGCCCTGACAAGCCTCTTCGCGTGCGAGGAAAGAGACTGGTCAGGGCCCCTAACCAGGTGCTAACCCTATTCCGACCTTAGGGTGTCCTCCGATTCGCTTGGCCCCAATTTACCTGTACGATTAGCGCACGGCCGCGTTCTGGCCATGTATAGAATGGAAATACGCGACGACTAGAGTGGCCGCATGAAGTTATTGTTGTTGCTGGAGCCCTCTATCAACGATCCATTGAACAAAATGATTCTGCTACAGAAACGTGAGGCGTATTCCATTGACAAAAATTGGATCGATCCGGATCAGTTTACGAACTTTAAGCGAAATACGAAATTGAATCAAGAATGGTAGTAGAAAGAGATAAAATAGCATTGGAGTGTAGTAAAAGGAGCCGAATCAATCCAATTTTTGTCAATCAAATACGGGCTCTCTTTGGCAGACTAGGCTATCTATAGCACAACATGCCGATGATGCTAAATCCTCTAGTTTCTAAAATTGTTTTTTGTTGCACCATTTACAAACAAAGACAATGGTTGCACGAAACTGCACTAACCTACACTTTTTTACTTACAGATAAGATGTACTAGCAACGGTAGGAGACACCTATTACAAAAAAATGTCATAAAAGTAACTCTAATCCATATAGCTAATCAAACTTGACATCGCCGGGACAGTTTGTTTTAAACAAACCTTTATTAGTAATATTCCTTTCAGGTGTCTGACGCCCCGGAGCGACTCGCCCCGGAGTAACTCGACACCGTTCCAAAAGGAACAATTGACAAGTTTGACATTAAGCTCGTGTCGGGCTGTGTACCGTTGTCAAACCTGGTTAACCGCATCGGTTTCTTCGGTGACATTAATGACAGATATTGCGTTTCCAATGTGTCAACTTCTCTGATTACCGATACTTACGGGACACAAAACCGTAACCGAAGTTGACAACGGTACACGCCCTCGGTTATTCCTCCGCGACCGTTTAGATGACATTGATGACAGACTTTGGCGTTCGGTAATGGATTTGGAGGCTTCAGACGAAAACGATTCATCGTTCGGTTATTTAAATTCCGAGGTCTTGGAGTGCCATCTTTTTCCTCGGCGCATTTAGACGGACGAGACGGAGGGAAAGTTCGCACATGCGCAACATTCTTGTTTTGAAATGTTATGTTCGCCTCCCTTGTTGTTTTTGTTTTCTTTAAACTACAATACTACAATAAGTTTTATATTTTTTTTTTATTTATTTATTTATTCCCAACAAACCTGTGTAGTTCATTACAGGGAATTAAAAAAAAATAATAATAACAATAATAACAATAATAGTTATTAAGCTAAACTAACAATAATAAAAATTAAATTTGAATTAACATATACATACAGAATATAAACATCTACACATTAATGCACATCCCTGTACATACATTACATATTGATATACAATCATATACAATACATATTATATTATACATACACACACAATACATACATATATGTATACATATAACTACTTTAATAAAAAATAATATTTAATAGAAATAGGTTATTTTCCCAGAAATATTTTCTTAACCATTTTTTTAAATTTTTTTATACTTTTAATATTTCTCAAGGTTATGGGCAGATCATTATATGTCAAAATTCCATTGAATATTAACGAACGTTTTCCAAAATTACTTTTTACCTGTATTAGTTTTATATTTTCGTTTTGCCTTGTATTATGGTTGTGTTGAGTATTTACTTTATCAAAACAAATATTCGAATATTTTTCTCTAATTATCATCGAGTGAATAATTGTACACTGTTTAGTTTTAAATAGGTTTTCTAAATCAAGTAGTCCTCTAGGTTTATATAAATTCACTGTTGGTTCGAGATAAGGTAATTTATAAATGCATTTAACAGCTTTATTCTGTAATCTTTTTAATGGTTTTAAAGAACTCGTTGGTGCCGAGCCCCAAATGGATATAAGATACTGTAATTTTGAATAAATAAGTGAGAAATAAATTATTTTCAATACGTTGAAAGTTACAAAATTTCTTATTTTAAATAAAATACCAATAACTGGGGCAACATCATTCCTAATTTTCTGAATATGTGTTTTCCAGCTAAGGCTTTCATCCAAATATAAGCCTAAAAATCTTATTGTATTTGAATATTTTATTTGATTATTATTAAAATATATATTTATAGGGTAATTTTTTTCCATTTGATTTTTGTTTATAAACATAAAATATGATTTCTCAAAATTTAAAGTTAATTTATAGAATTTCAGCCATTCATTTAATATATTTAAATCATGTTTAATATTGTCATAAATTTCCGAGATATTATCTGCATAATAAATAATTGTTGTATCGTCTGCGTATAGTTTAATATTTCCTTTTAATTTTAATTTCGAAATAGAGTTAATATATATTAAAAACAATATTGGCCCCAAAATGGAGCCTTGTGGTACACCACATGTAATTATTTTTTTAGCGCTTTTAATGTTGTTAATTTCGACAAATTGTGTTCGTTTACTCAAATAACTCTCAAACCATTTATGAAGGGATTCTCTTATTCCAATATTATATAAAATACTTAACAAAATTTTGTGATTTACCGTGTCGAAAGCCTTTTTTAAATCTAGTGATAATATGGAACACTTTTTATTTTTGTCAACATTAATCTGTATATCTGTAATTACGTCTGCCGCAGCTGTCTCGGTATTCTTAAATTTTTGAAATCCGTATTGGCCCGAAAAAAGTAATTTTTGGCTATCTAGGAAATTTAAAAGTCGTTTATTCATTATTTTTTCAAAAATTTTTGAAAATAAAAATTTATTTTACAATGGATTGTAATATGATTGATTACACGTTGGGACCATAAACTTTGTTAGCCTATGACGATAAAGAATTTTTTGACAGATAGTAAGCAAATCCGTTCGGAAATTTCTTCATGCTCTATTCGCTCGAAAGTCACGTGACTACAAATCACATTCCTCTGTGTCGTCTGCGAGGAATTACCGAACTTACCTATAAAGTGATGCACGAGAGGGCAGGGGGGATAGGGCTTGAACCTAACCTAAGCAAACCCTTTTATTTTCTTTGCTTGAACGGTTCAAGTGCTTGATGCCCCAGTTGGAACAACTGTGTGCTGCTCTGGACCTGTACGGGAGCTCCTCCTTGGGGTGAAAGGAAGACACCTAGAGTTAGTTTAGTAGTCGTCCGGTCGTCGGTCGTCCGTCAAAATCAGCTGAGAGTTTGTCAACATCAACATGTTCTGTGAAAAATACATTTGCAAATTTCTTAGTTTTTGTTTATCAGGAAGTTCTTTTATATTCTGTATTTATTGTTAATTCTTATTTATTATCAACATTCCAGCGTGTAAACTAGACTAGTTGGACAATTTTTCTAGTTTGTCCCGAGGTTGGCCCTTTATTTGTATTCGTTAGGTTGCCGCCACAGCTTTTATTTTTATTTGTATAAAATGGTAGACGAGACTACAAATAATATAAATAATAGGTAATTATTGATATTACTGGAAACAGCGAATTTTTTCATGAAATTTTGCACATACCCTAATTTTGGGTCGTAGAACACGAATCCGAAGTCAGCTTTTGGCGGTCTCGTATGGTTTTTCCAAAAAAAAATTGTTTTTGGAAAATTTTTAGGTTAACTTTTAGGTTACCTTTTTGTTATAGATTCCTTTAAGTTTCGACACTTTCACTTCAACATATCTGTAAACTTATAATTTTTATTAGTTTTCGTCACACAAAACACCACATTTAGGCAAAAATAGCTAAGAAAATTGCTTTTTTCTATAGAAAATTCCATTTTATCGCTACTAGATGTCATTATTTTGCCAGCTGTCAATTTTCCGGCGTTGCCACGTTGCATTTTATTTTCCCTAAAAGGGCAAAAAGATGACCCCAACCAACACCCTGGGGCACCGATCCCTCTTCGCCTGCGAGGAAAGAGACTGGTCAGGGCCCCTAACCAGGTGCTAACCCTGTTCCGACCTTAGGGGGCCCTCCGATCCACCGTTCGTATCAAAAACTTTTCTAAGTCGGTGAATTAGGTGACAGATCTAATATTTTCGATATAACGGTGGTATAACGGTGGATCGGAGGGCCCCCTAAGGTCGGAACAGGGTTAGCACCTGGTTAGGGGCCCTGACCAGTCTCTTTCCTCGCAGGCGAAGAGGGATCGGTGCCCCAGGGTGTTGGTTGGGGTCATCTTTTTGCCCTTTTAGGGAAAATAAAATGCAACGTGGCAACGCCGGAAAATTGACAGCTGGCAAAATAATGACATCTAGTAGCGATAAAATGGAATTTTCTATAGAAAAAAGCAATTTTCTTAGCTATTTTTGCCTAAATGTGGTGTTTTGTGTGACGAAAACTAATAAAAATTATAAGGTTACAGATATGTTGAAGTGAAAGTGTCGAAACTTAAAGGAATCTATAAAAAAAAGGTAACCTAAAATTTAACCTAAAAGTTTTGCAAAAAAAAATTTTTTTTGGAAAAACCATACGAGACCGCCAAAAGCTGACTTCGGATTCGTGTTCTACGACCCAAAATTAGGGTCTGTGCAAAATTTCATGAAAAAATTCGCTGTTTCCAGTAATATCAATAATTACCAAATAATAAACCGAAGGTACGTACAGACAGTACTTCATGGTTGATACTTTGCTAAAGAACTGAATTAAATTTTTGGTTTTCATTTAGGTTATGATTTGGTTTTAATGGGCTAAATATTTTAAAAGCTTTTATGTTTGAACACAATTTCTGTTTTTTTTTTTTTGGCAATTATTTAGATTAGTGGAAATTGCGAATTTTTTCACGAAATTTTGCACAGACCCTAATTTTGGGTCGTAGAACACGAATCCGAAGTCAGTTTTTGGCGGTCTCGTAAAAATTTTTTTTTAACTTTTAGGTTAGCTTTTTCAATGAATTTCTTTAAATTTGTTGGGTGAGCAAAAAGGTGGTCAGGTTTGCTCAGTTTTGATTGATATAGATACATATATATATATATATATATATATATATATATATATATATATATATATATATATATATATATATATATATATATATATATATATACATATATATATATATATATATATATATATATATATATATATATATATATATATATATATATATATATATATCTATATCAATCAAAACTGAGCAAACCTGACCACCTTTTTGCTCAGATTGGGTGAGCAAAAAAAAAAATTTTTTTACGAGACCGCCAAAAACTGACTTCGGATTCGTGTTCTACGACCCAAAATTAGGGTCTGTGCAAAATTTCATGAAAAAATTCGCAATTTCCACTAATCTAAATAAACTGGTCAACAAAAAAATCGGCAAAAGCGATTTTTACCCGACTTTTCAAACTGCTATAAGTTTTTAAAAACTTAACTTTTTTGAAAGCGGTTTTCGGATATTGATAGCTCATCTTTCCCAAATTAAGCATCAAGAAGTGATTTTGCAATGGAAGTGACATTTTCATGCTATACAGGGTAATTAATAAGGTAATGTAAAACTACTAAAAGTTTAGGTGTGTGCCATATTCCCAATAATTTTTTTTGGTCTTTCCGACAGAGCACGTTAGTAAGCTGGTATCAATATCGCCAGACGTATTCGCCGGAATTTCGATTAATGGTCTCTAGCGAAAAATACAGGAGAAAACAAAAATGGCTTACAAATTTTGGTAGCGTCATTTTTAAAACGCTGTAGCTGGAAAATGGATTAATAGACTTTGTCGGACTTTTTGGGAATTGAAAGCCCTTTTTGTGTAGAGTTTTACCTAATAAACTGTTTTTTGTTCATTATCAAAAATGTTTGCGTTGTATAGGGGTGAACTAAAAAATAAATGAAAAGTGTTGTTAAAAATAAGTTTTCTTTTAATTTGTGCAAACTGACCAGTATGCGTTTTTTTTTCTTCCAGAACTAGGGCGTTTTGCTCAAATTTCGATTAGTTATACAGCGTGTCCAGAAACCATCTAAACAAATGCGAAACTTTTTTTTATTTTTGACTTTACAAAAAAGGTAATCCCTCATAAAACGTTCTGCATCGTGAGAAAATAGCATAGCCATTCAAAAATTTGATCTAAGACATACAGGGTGACTCAAAAATGTAAAAGTCCTAATCCATGTGAAGCTAAAAAGACACAAAATCGTTATTTAAGGGTAAACTGCCACTGCAAATGTACTAGTGTTAACTTTGTATGTTAGTGAATTAGGTTTGGAATATACAGGAGGTCACAAAAATAAAAATACCTTTTTATTATCGACTTTAGAAAAAAGTACCTATATATTTATAAAAAGTTCTACATTGTGAAAAAAGGACATGATGAATCAAAAATTTGATCTAGGACATATAGGGTGACTAAAAAATTTAAAACTTTGAAATGGCCTTACAACAAGGGTAAGCTAAATTTCAATTCAACCACCATGGTATTTGCACAAGGTTACTAATTAAGTTATAAGTAAGCACTTAAACTTAAAATGAGACGCACAGGGTGATTAAAGGTTTATTTTTATTTAACATAATTTTAATAACAAATGCAATATTAGGGTAAAAAACATTAAACATGACTAAATAACTAAATAAATTTAAACCTCCACGCAACCTCCGTCCTTTTCCATTCAGTTTATCATTAAATAAAGATTTGGTGTCTCTTTAACTTTACGTAAATTGAGACTTTCAGCTTTTTAAGCCACCCTGTATTGTCCTATATCATGTTTCTGAATAATTATGCTGTTTTTTCAAAATGTTGACTTTATATGAAGATACCTTTTTGTAAAGTCAATAATTAAAAATTTATTTTATTTTTGGGACCTCTTGTATGTTCCAAACCTAATTCACTAACATAAAAGTTACCTCCGCTATATTTACAGTGGCAGTTTACCTTTAAATAACGATTTGTGTCTTTTTAGCTTCACATGGATTAGGACTTTTACATTTTTGAGCCACCCTGTGTGTCTTAAATCAAACTTTTGAACTGCAATATCATTTTCTCACGATGCAGAACTTTTTATAAAGAATAACTTTTTTTCCGTAAAGTCAAAAATAAAATGTTTCCGATTTGTTAAGATGGTTTCTGGACACGCTGTATAACTAACCGAGAGGTGGACAAAACGCTCTCGTTTTGGAAGAAAACAAACACATACTGCTCAATTTCCACAAATTAAAAAAAAACACATTTTTAACAATGGTTTTCATTTACTTTTTAGTTCACCCCTGTACAACGCAAACATTTTGACCTTGAAAAAAAAATAGTTTATTAGATAAAACGCCACACGAAAGGGCTTTCAATACCTAAAAAGCCCGACAAAGTCTATCAATCCGTTTTCGAGCTACAGGGTTTTAAAAATGACGCTACCAAAATTTGCATGCTTTTCTTGTTGCCTCCTGTATTTTCGGTCAAAGACCATTAATCGAAATTTCGGCGAACACGTCTGGAGATATTGATATCGGCTTACTAACGTGCTGTGTAGCAATGACAAAAAAAAATTATTGGCAATATGGCACATACCTAAACTTTTAGAAGTTTTACATTACCTTGTCAATCACCCTGTATAGCATGAAAATGTCGTTTCCATTGCCAAATCACTACTTGATACTTAACCTGGGCAAGACGAGTTATCGGTATCCGAAAACCGCTCTCAAAAAAGTTCAGTTTTTAAAAAGTTATAGCAGTTAGAAAAGTCGAGTTAAAATCGCTTTTGCCGATTTTTTTGTTGACCAGTTTAATTACCTTTTTTTTTTTTAGCAAAAAGCCAATAAACCGAAATCAGTCTATGAATGGAGCGTTAGAGATGTACAAAACTGGCTGCGACGACATTGCAGTGATTATCACCCATGATAATTTTGTTCAGCATGATATAACTGGCAGGGCTTTAATCAGGATGAATGATAATTCTTTGGTAAGGTAAGTCGTTTATCTTTTGGGTAATTATTCAGATTAATGGAAACACCGAATTTTTTCATGAAATGTTGCACAGACCCTAATTTTGGGTCGTAGAACACGAATTCGAAGTCAGTTTTTGGCGTCCCGTATGGTTTTTCCAAAAATTTTTTTTAACTTTTAGGTTAGCTTTTTCAATGAATTTCTTTAAATTTCGGCACTTTAAGTCATTACACCCTATTTTTCTGAACCATATTTAGGCAAATTTATGTAAAAACACATTAAAAAAAACAGCGAAAATATCAAAAAACTAAAAGAAAATAAACACGCAACCCGTGGTACACATACTCGAAATTTCTGATGGAAAGACGCGCTGTTGTCAAATTTACAAATCGTTTTTCCCACAAATTTTAACAGTTGGACAACACGACAAAATCTGAGCAAAAAGTTGTATACACCCAAGCAAATCTGAGCAAAAAGGTGTTCAGGTTTGCTCAGTTTTCATTGGTGTATATATTATATATATACATCAATGAAAACTGAGTAAACCTGAACACCTTTGTTGGTGTTCAGGTTTGCAACGGTGTGGTTCCTTTGCTAGCCTGATTACAAATTTATTTTCAAAACTAAGATATATTGAAGCGATATCAATTTATTCTAATTTTATTTATTTTCAGATTGGGTATAAGTGATTCAGTTCACAGAGAAGCAATATGGAGGGAAATTTTAAAACTTAGGTTGAAGACTGACATTATAGAAATCAGAGATTTGCAATTTAGAACTAATAGTCTTAATTATGATGTTGTTAGAACTTAGGATTTGTTAGGATTAGATTTAAGAATCTTCAGTGAGCTGTTCTATTAAAAAAAAAATATTTAAAAATTGTTTTATTTACAAGCACAACTGAACAAACCTAACTTTTAACCATTGACATTAAAAAAACTATAGACCAAGCATTTCATTCTTGAAATGGTTTCGCGCCAAATCAATCATCCATTTAAAACATACAATGGATGCGACTAAAGAGAGGTTGACACAGCTGAAAAATGGCAGCACTGTCCAACATTCCTGGCGGCTGCTCCTTCCAACACCATTGGCGTGCTTTTTTGTAGTAAAGTTTTGTTATCCTAATATTACTAATATATAGGTATACGTAAAACCAGTGGCGGCTGGTCCTAAAGGGCACAAGGGCACGTGCCCACTCTAGATTTTCGACAAATAAAAAATCTTTTATCAAAGTCAAAATGAAATAATACACCGCCGCGCCTCAATACCTCTTTCCTTGCATGTCACACCACGGCGAACGCGACCTCCGGCGATCAAAACTTATCTCCGGGGACACAGCAGATTTTTTGTCCCAATTTCATCATCAATTTTGGTGGCGACGCCGGTCTATGCATTGGAGAATTAGGGTTAAAATCGCCTGCTATCGGCATTTGGATGGGCACAATATTTCGTGTCTCCTCGCACTTGTTTATTGTTTGGATTTCGAGCGGCGTTGTCCTTGGCGCGGCGGCGGCGGGCGGAAGGGATTATTGCACAATTTTATGTTTAGTTTTCTTGATATATTAACACGTGAAGGCCTAATAATAATTTTTTTTTTGTGATCAGTTGAGGGATATTTTTTTTATTTAAATAGTTTACCTATTAATTATTAGTAGTGCATTAGTGCGTAGCATTACTAGTAATTCTAGTACTGTGTATTTTGTTTTGTTCTTACTTTTGGGTTTTCCTGATCCGCTGTTTCCAAAAAATGGAATCAGAAATAAACTCAGTGCAATATTTATTACAAAAGACTGTTTTACAATTTTTTAAGTATATGTATTATTTATTGATTTGTATTTGTGCCCCCCCAAACAAAAAAGTCGCGAGCCGCCACTCCGTAAAACTATACCAATGGATTTGATACAAGTGAATACAACCTCACTTACTTGTGAAAATAAACTTCTGGGTTTAAATAGTCCCATTTTTTGCAAATTTGACACTGCCGCACCATACTTAAATGTATTTTTTCGCAAAGTAATGTCAGCTTCTTTAAAGAAAAACACTTAAACGCTTCTCGCAAACACAAAACGACACAATTCCACTTCTGAACAATGTCGCAAACGTCAACGAATTTTATAAATGGCAGCTGGCCGGTGTCATAGATAAAAATTTATGGTTAGCCTTGTGTCACTTTTCAATTCATAGTAAAACTGGTAGTAAACTGGCAAATAGCGTTGTCACTTTTACTTAATAATTTATGACAGTGAGAAAGGAATAAAAGTTTATTCGGCTATATGATGCATAAAATTTAACAAAATGTAAGTATTACTTTTTTATTACTTAATACTTATGTATGATAATTTTATTACATGAAGATATAGTCAAATAAATGTGTAATACTGTATTGCTTGGATGGCATGAGTCAGGGCATTTTGTACACTTTGACAACCTTCTACAGTTGCCCATTAAATACAATCCACCAGTCTTTAGTGCAAATTCAATGACTGATTGCTTTCAATAGTAAATAACTTTGTCTTTAGTTTTTTTAAAGTCTATGCTTTTATCAGGCTTTAAACAAAGGGTATTCCATGTTTGACCTGTATGTACAGTTTCGGCAACTGAAATCCCGACGGCACTTTGTTATATTGTAAATATTACTATTCTATTTAGCTTTTAACACCTATAAATACCTTAAATCTACTTAAATTAAAAATGGTAGTGTCGGTGTCAAAAAGTGTCATATTTTTCTATCTTAATACCCACATCGGTGCATGACTATGCCGCACTTAATCAAAGAACAGAAAGCCACGATAGTCACATTAATAGACGAAGGTTGGTCAAGAGGTTTTTATTTTTAAAAAAATCACATTATCATCATTGTCATTGCATAATACAGAATTAAAAAAAAGATATACCAAAAAGAACCTAAAAATTATAAATTTAAACTAAATGAGAGACGTGTCCACTTTCTACTTTCAAACATGTTCTCATTCTTCTTTTTACAGCATCAAAAACATTGGTGAGCACTTGGGGGGAGTTGTTAATCTCCTGAAATTTGTTTGTAATTCTAGCCCGTAGGTCTTCGAAATTCAAGGGGTTTTGAAAATTGATTTTTTAATGTGTGAACATAAAAAAAAAGTCGCACGGCGTGAGATCGCAGGACCATCGTGGACAACTGGCATCTTACGAGTATTACGACTAATGATTCGGTTTTCGAAAAATTCCTTCAAAAAATTTAAATTATTAAGAGTTACGTAAATTGGTGCGCCGTGCTGCTGGAAGTAGCCTTGTCGCATCTCTTTATCGTCTAATGCGTTTACAAAATTTTGTTACGGTATCGCGCCGAATTCAGATTCGCTTAAAAAAAATCGGTTCGATTAACCTTTTCGATATGGACGCCCACACGGCAACTTTCTGTGAATACAGAGCATAGGCGTTTCTAGACCTCTCTTTTTGGGGGGGCTCAAGCTCCTGGTTTACATATTTTGGGGGGCTTAAGTCCCTGGTTTATACATAGGCGGCTAGGCCACCCAGATGGATTTGGGGGGGCTAATTCGAGATTTGGGGGGGGCTTAGCCCCCCCAAGCCCCCACCTAGAAACGCCTATGATGCAGAGGCTTCTCTATAAAGAAATCTGGATTTTCAGAACTTCACTTTCTCATTTGTTGAGAATTTACATAACCAGAGAGGTTAAACCATGCCTCGTCAGTAAAAAAGATTTTTTCAAATACGTTCTTATTATTATGCAAATTACCCATAAACCACTCTGAAAATTGCATTCGCTGCGGCTTATCGTTTGGTAACTGTTTATACTCTTTTAGAGTATAGTAAACCAGAGCTGTGAAGTGAACTTAACTTGACAAAACTATTCTCTATTGCTTGTGCATATCTCCTTTCTGTATCTGACATTGTTCTTGACGCATATTTGCTTGGCATCGGGCAATAAATATTTTCTTTTCAAATTAGCACTACCGGAGGCACTACGGTCAACGTCTTTCCAAGGACGCAACATTTTTTAGCACGTTCGGAATAACAAAAAATACAATCGAAGTCATAACAACTGTACGGTTTACCAAACGGATAGCCACTAAACTAAAATATTTCGAAATTATCAAACCAGGTAAAAAATACTTTATTCATACCCTTTAATGATTATATTAAAAGTCTCTTTACCTGCTATTTTATTAGGTCCGGCCCTGTTTACAGTTCAAATTTAACGGGTTTTGTTACAGCTGGTGTAGATAATAGTTTATTGCAGGAAATAGGTCAACGAAACAGCTTGAAACGAGCTTTACCCATCCGTATTTGTTAATAAAAGGGCCAGCGATTGTGGCATTACCTAAGATTTACTTTGCATTCGCGTCCCCATTTAAAGGCACATATAATAAGAATTTGTAATGATAATGCATAAATAATTAATAAGGCGTCGCCGACTTCAAAGTTTACAACATTGGTGTACAAGATACCTAAACTTAAACACAATTAAGTTTACAATTAAATCTCAGTAATATGTAAAAATATTATTACATACTTTTTAGTGCGTTTTTTAAGTATTTTCATGTTATACCAAGGAAGAATAAAACTGAAATCTTACCGTAAATGTTTTATATCATAAGAAAAAGCACCTTATTATAACAAATTAAAAATAATATTACACTCAAAATATATTCTTAAAACACCTGTAACAATGCATCTTCCTGTTTTGGATATTTTCTGTTAATTCCCAGAGGTACAAAAAATATACAATAAAATTACAATACTTGTTTTTAAAAAAATTTAAAGCATTTTATGTTAATCTGCAAGTTGTAGAAAATGAATTTTTAATGATACATTTACACGGAAAAAAGTAGGTATTAAAATATTTTACAATAAGCCAAAATTTTATACAGAGATAAAATGTCAACAATCCACATATTAGAGAAGTTTTCAGCGCCCATAACTATTTTAGTTTTTTAACATTGTTGTTGCACACTTATTTGCTAAAAATATTAATGACTTGTTTACAATAGACCAGTGGCGGTTGCTCTATAAGGCCGCGTGGCCGCGCGCCCTTCCTAGAAATTTTTAATATAACACACAAATTAAATGTTTATTTAAATATTTATTATTACTATTCATTTTATTATTAATATTATCATTCATATAGGTAGTTCAAATTTCTAAATTTCAAAAAACCATACCAACTCTGAACTCATCTCTAAATATCCGTTTTCGTTGACCAACGTTAACACACGTCGTGAGAATATTGCATCATAATATTCCGTCGCTTGAAAGCCGCGACCACGGGCCGCTGCATAAATTCTTGCCGAACGTCACCCGATAATATCCGATTCCATAAGGACCATTAGGCCGCGAATTTTCTGCGACGAGCATTTTCTCAGTTCGGGTTTTGCCATAAGCCGTGGTGCATACGTAGAGTTCTGACTGCGTGTCTATTGGATAAACAATTTTGATGATAAAGTCATGGAAAAATTCATTTCCATGAAGGACCGCAGGGCGGATTTCACTTTTAAAAAATGACCTACCTACCCATTTTGGTTAGTTTAATCTGTGTAAATATGTTGTTCTTTCTTTTTCCTATTTATAAACAAATAAACAGTGACTACCTACTTAGTGAAGTGATATTTAATGACATTACAAAAACTATTAAGCTGTTCCAGCTCTTTGTTTTTGCAAACTTCAATTTTAAGGTGGGTGGATTTTTGTTTAAAACGAGCCTTTTTTGGACTTTTACCGTTTTGATTTACAATTATTATTGTTTTTGTCGTTATTGTAGGTATTAATATTTTTTAATACCTATGTTTTAAATTAAAAAAAAAATGATATAAATGGATACTTTTTCGAGCAATTTGCCTATATGTCATTTGGTATTTGATTTCTGGTGCGCCCCTCCAAACTCAAACCCCACGACACGCCACTACTATAGACACATAAAACACACATGGAGTGTCCAGAAACCATCTTAACAGATGGGAAACTTTTTTATTTTTGACTTTACGAATTTACGGAAAAAAGTTATTCCTTATAAAAAGTTCTGCTTGTTGAGAAAATAACACTCAAATCAAAAATTTTGATCCAGCATGTATGGGGTGTCAAAAAAAGTAAAAACGATAAATGCCGTAGAAGGAAAACTATCTTTAATTTTAATTGCAAAGTACAATAACGTAAGAAAGTATCGTCCAGAACTGAACAGTGATCGAATATGAAATTTGATAAAACAATTTCATGGTCCATACCTTTGAATTTTTTAAAGTAGTGTTTTAAAATACGTGTTTTTTAAATAACATATTACCAAAATAAACAATAAAAAAATTCCTGTTTTTACTTAAAATATATAAAAAAAATTTCTGAACGCTGTTATACGCAAACCAACGGCACGAAAGTAAAAACGGACCGTCGGTATTTAAAGTTCCATTCATAATTACATAGGTTGCGTAGTACATTTTACCTCCACCAGGGGAGAAATCATTGATTTCAAATCAAGTATAGATACCATTATTGTGATTTTAGAGCAATCAGGGATTCCCAAGTTATTTATAACCCGCCAAACGATACGGTCCCCCACCTACTTTTTGAGAATGGCCGTTGCCAGGCTTTCAGTTATGTAGAATATTTGCAGATCGATAGAATCTACTAAAATAACGCAATTACTTGGTAAATACTTATCTACAATCATAAATACCACAGGCTGAAGCATATAACTAAGGATTAATAAAATATACCTTTATTTTTCGTGGTGATAAATTTGTAGTAATTTATTTCCATTGCATGGAGCCGAAATTTAGAGCGAGAGTGGCAACGTCGCTGCTTCATTGCAAAATTTGAAAGGCGTAATTGTGTGTGTGTGTGTGTGTGTGTGTGTGATGGTGTGTGTGTGTGTGTGTGTGTCAGTGATATTTTACGTGATTTTTGTTTTTTCCTGGCAGAACTTTATCCACAAACTTTGCGGAATGATGCGTCAATGTCAACTGTGTGGAAAAATGGATTCTTTTCATCCGGAACTGTCTTTTTAGAGGTTTGCTTGGTCGAATACCGAATATAGGAAAGCCATTACGGTGGAACGCCGAGACAGAATTTATAGCGGTTATGGCGGTCATACACACGTACAATGTATGAAATACTGCGATGCTTTAAGCGTTCATTTAATTAGTTTTTTTTATATATTTTATAATTCATTTATTCCGGAATTTAAATGCTCCATCCCGGAATTTTTCGGGACTGAATTTTTAACGGAATCACGGGATTTCGGGGTCCCGGGATTGCAAGCCCTAATGCTAACCACAGAAACGAGTTCCTCCACCGGTAAATTCTGAATAACACAATTTTTAATCCAAGCAACAAACATTTTTTGATCGTTGTCGGATTAATAGCCAAAGTTCATTCTTGTGCCGTTTCGTACGGAGAGCGGTATTGTTGTATTCGGTTCGGTTGTCGGTATTTCAGAATTTTCTCTATCATGGTCTATTAAGAAATCTGAAAACAACCTTTACCTCGTTTTTCAATTAATGGATCCATAGTAGCTTTAAATTGTCCAAAATATTAAAATAAGTATTTCTATATATTCAAATAAAAATTTACTAAAACTTCGATAAACATGTATTCTATCTAAACTGATGTAACAACAAACACAAATTTTAAGGCCGGTCCTGTTCAATAATACAAAATGCAAAATTTCAACTGCCCATGCCCTCCTCTGGCAATGCACGTGGTCGGAGGAGGCATTATTGGTCCATTTTTATTTTCATGTTGCTGGCCTTCACTGGAAAGTCATTGGTTTTTTACAGCAAATAACTGAGCAACAATTTAAAAAAAAAGCAGGGATGAGATCTGGTTATTCCTCTTAAACAGTCTCATCATGGTTAGTGAATTTAAATTGATATACAAGGCGATTCAAAGATACTTTGACAAACTTTGGGATGTGGTTGCTGACGTTATTTTAAGACAAAAAGTTCCAATGAACTATGTTCCTTAACAGATTCGTTAGGATATACAGGGTGTCCAAAGTTAAAAGAAAATAATTATTTTAAAATTATTTCTAAACGAGTTAAGATTTCTTTGCGATATTTGGTAAATAAAATAAACACTTAGATATGCCTAATTTCAAAGTTCAAGACATTCTTGGAATTAACCAGTGGCGTCGGTACGAAATTGTGCTTTCATATTTTTTATGAAAATTATGCTACGCCACTGATTTTTCAAAAATATTTATTTTTTATGAATCTTTATATTTTATTATATTTTCGATACGGGGGATAGTTTAAGAGTAAATATAATTTTTGTTAGCCTAGGCTACAAAAACGATATAGAGTCCTAAATTAAATTTATCAAAATCGCTGGATAGGTAAGGGGACCGAAGAACCTAATCAGCCACCAAGGTCCCCAGACTTAAATCCTCTTGATTTTTTTTCTGGGGACACGTAAAGTCACTGGTTTATAAAACGCTAGTAGAAAATGAAGAAGACCTAAGAAACCGAATAATCGGCAGTTTTCAAACAATAAGAAACACACCAGCAATTTTAGCGCGTATACATTTTATGCGAAAAAGGTTAGACGTCTGTATCTCGGCTGAAGGTGGACACTTTCAACAATCTATTTAATTGCAATTTGATGCTTGTTAGTTTTTTAATTCAGTTAAATGTCACTTTAAAAAATAAAGGTTTAGTTTTTGCAGCCTAGGCCAACAAAAATTATTTACTCTTTTAAATTACCCCCAGTATCAAAAAATGCAAGAAACCCTTTTTATTGCGATTGAAGTGAAGATTCATAAAAAATCAGTGGCGTAGTATAATTTTCATAAAAAATATTACAGCTTAATTTCCTACCGACGCTACTGGTCGACTCCAAGAACTTTAAAATTAAGCGAATTTTATTCATCAAATTCCAATTTTTCATAATTTCATCATTTTCAAATTTCATAAAAAAATCCCAACTCGGTTAGATATTTTTTAAAAATAACTAATTTGTTTTTTAAATTGGACACCCTGTATCTACTAAACGAAGCTGTTAAGGACCATAGTTTATTGGAACGTTTCATCTTTAAATAACGTCAGCAACCACATCCTAAAGTTTGTTAAAGTATTTTTGAATCACCATGTATATCTAACCAAAATTAGCAATATACTCATTTTTTACTTCAACAAACATTTTTTTAATTGTTAATTAATTTGAAAATAACTTAAATCAAATAAAAATGTCCAGTCTTTAACCAATATGTTAAATATTCTAAAAGTTACTTTGAAAGTAAGAACTAAAGTATTATATTTTTTAGACCATCTAAAAAAATATAATATAATCTAAATAATTTCATGAAAATATTTTTTCCCTAATTTAAATAAACGTGTAACTGTAAAGCTAGCTGTAGTAAAACTTTAATTCCTAGCATGAAATTGGCTATCGACGCAAAATCTTGACCCTGGACCATTTGCGTGTGGAGGTGCAGTCCGTTGGTGTAGTCGCCGTTTTGTACCAACTGAACTATTTGATGGAGAGCAGCTAAGGCGTTTGGTGATAACTGGGAAACAGAGTTTAGTTATTTTTTAAACAAATAATACGAGTAAAACACGTATTATAAAATAAATTTAATATACTGGACAGAGTGGATAAAATTTCATTTTAGTCAATCCGGTGTTACAGTCGCCGCTCGTCCTATACAGGTATGGAAAAAGATTATTTGCTGTCGGGGAAATACAAGTGGAACAAGTCAGAGCCGCTAATGCGCATATTGGAATGAGAAGAATAATTGCAATACGTCGGATATCGACTTTTATCCTGCAGAACTCAAGGCCGATTGAGGGTCGGCTTCTGCCTGAGAACGCAAATCGCCAATTCAACCAGCGTTGTTAATTGGCGGATAAAAGTCCGATTTGCGGACTTTTTTTCGGATATTTTGCGGATATGTTTATGACTTTGGCAACATGGCCATTATTAATCTTTGTTATTAAATATTAAACAAAGCTTCTTTTTGATGTACATTTAAAATTAGCATTTAAATTTATCGCCAAAGTTAAGTTGGTACAACACTTGTCAAAACCAAAAGTTTCCATAGTAAGTATGGGCAGCACTGGCTGCACTGACACTTTAAATGTCAAAAATCTTGTCTCTATTCATCCAACTTACAAATCCACTCTTAGATCGATCTGAGACAGGGATAGAGATTTTGACATCGATGAGGATATTTTGATGTTTTGGGTGAGTTGATTTTTTCTTCAACACGTACATAAATGAAATTCTGTTATATAATATATCGGTAAAAAATTGACTCTCGATATCCTGAAAGTAATAAATAAACCGCTAACATTTTGAAATACCGACACTCACGCACACACAGCAGCAGGTGGTCTGACAATCTGGAATTCGAAACCGATCGAGGTGCGCCGACGCGCATCGTGTCAGTTTTGTTGCGAGCTAGAGCCAGCCGTGAATCGCGATCATAAAGCCGGAGCCGGTACACGATGGCGTAGTTTGGTTCGGAGTTTGCATGTGATATTCTTCGACAGTACGTAAAGATTTACCACACCTGTATGTGGTCTATCCAATTTTTTCCAACTTAAAAAATTAAACTTACTTTGTTATATCTAAGGCAGTCGTACAACGTTTCTAATCTTCTTCCCACGTCCTCAAGTTTTCGTTTGGTTTGCTGAAAATAAATTATCACTATAATAATAAGTTAAAAAACGGTCATGATTTTTTTTCAATCACCTTTTTTCTCATGGCATATTGTTTCTTATTTGGTTTTTGTTGAATAGGGCATTTGACAGTGTTAATTCTAAACCTAAATTGTGAAATTACGCAAATATGATTTTATGTGGTAAGGGGCATTCCATGTAAAAGAGGAAAATGACATAAATTTTAAAATTCCTTTAATTATTTTAAAATTAGTACTAACTCATAGTTAAAAGTATATAGTTAAATAATTTGTAAAAAAAAATTGTTAAAATTAATAAAAAAACTCTTTTTTCTACATATAAACTTTTTAGTCGTATTGAGTTGTGTAGGGAGCAAATGTTCTTTAGGTTGGTAATGCCATTTTTAGTCATCTAAATAACTTCAGCAAACTGATGATTGTATTTCAGAAAGAGTTACAAAAACTAAGGAACCGCGTATAATTTAAGTGAAAAGGTATGTTAGTTTTTGTGTATTTCTTGTTTGGATCTAAGCATATCGCATGTCCCACCAGTCACGCAAAAAGAGATAAAAGTTGATTTTCTATCCTCAAATATGACATCAATTCTGATTCTTTTTAGAAGTAACAATAAACATGTTACGAACTATTTAAGCTTCTTATAATTGTTAAAAACTCCATATTATAGTTTTGAGGCTATTTTAAAATATGTCCCACCAGTCACATGTGACTGGTGGGGCTCTGGCTCACAGTTAATATATCATGGAATTTTGTTTGATACTGCATATTGTAGCTTTGTTTCTCTTTATGACCCTTAATTTAATGATTGTATATATATTTTAGCCTAAAATAAATACAAATTTGGGTTGGGTTGGTTATGCTATAATGCTCTATATGACAAGAAAAGCAGTAATTACACGTGGCAAGGATTGCTACGAGTACTTATCAAAAAATATCAATGGATTGTATATTTTCTTGGTTGTTGTTAATGATATTAAAGAACAACGAACAAATCTTGACAAAAGATGGCAAAACATCAAAGCAATTCCACAGATACAGGGACACCATCATTTTAAATCTCAAGAAAATAAATACATCATTTATGCTTTGACGGCAGCATCTTCTGGCTCCAGAAAGGTTTTAACAATTCAAGAAGATAAGTTCAATTACTCTGAGTCGTATAACTCCAGTGACAGTGAATAGCAACTGGACGTGGACACCAGATAATGAACTAAAGCTTTTTGTCAAAAATGCTAATATTTTTAAAAAACTAAATTAAAAGTTATAGATATTTTTAAATAAGGCATCGTAATTTTCTTTTATAGGAGTTCAAAAAACAAGTTTCTTTAATTTTTAATATTATGGGTTAACCAGAAAAACTACTAGTTTGACTTAGTAAACTTCCACTATATTGACAAAATTATTGACATGTTTCGCTACACTGTAGCTTCTTCGGAATACAGTGTAGCGAAACATGTCAATAATTTTGTCAATATAGTGGAAGTTTACTAAGTCAAACTAGTAGTTTTTCTGGTTAACCCATAATATTAGTTATGGACTTCCACCAAGTATCGGCCAACTCAATCAATTCTTTAATTTTTGTTATTAAAAACTAAAGTTTATTGAGATTTTGTTATTAGTATATTTAATTCTCTATTCGCGTTCTGTTTGTAGTTTCTCAATTATTTTAAATAATTTATAGTAAAAATTATGATTAATAGTGTTTGTAAGGCTTAAAAAGTCATAAAACTGATTTATTAAACAACTATGTTCACGTATTTCGTACTTGTCCCACCAGTCACAAAAGCCTGTCCCACCAGTCACAATTTAAAAGTTTTTTTTATTATTTCTACATAAGCTATCATATAATTATTATTGATAAAAACGGAAGTACATAGTATAGATTTTACATTAAGAACAACGTTTCACTTAAAATTTAAGTGGCCGAACTGAAATTCGTCTTCAAGTACACCGTGGTAAGAGAGGAGGATTTTTTGGTGTCCCACTAGTCACGTTCATTCAAGTAATAATTACAAAGAACTCAGAATGTATTCAGTTGTTTTTTAAGGGAACTTGTGCATTAGTTATTTACCTATGGTTTAAGATATATTTCACCATTGGATAAGTTTCGATGGTATAATTATAGCGCAAAGTTAGTCGAATTCCGGAGTCAAATGTCCCACCAGTCACTATGGAATGCCCCGTAAGAAACTTAAATTAATTTGTATTTTTTATCATACAAAAAAACTTATAAATTAATATCGAAGTAATAAAAAGTGTGTTTCAAACGCCAATCGGAAAGCGTGACGTCACTATTGCAGTAACACACTAGTATACAAAGGTTATCTTCGACTGTGCTAGTGGGTATTTTGTGTTCAATAATATAAAAAATATTGGTGGAAAACTAAGTGAAAAAATTTTTAAAACACAACTCATGGAAGATGGTATTGTGAAGCGAAAGAATTGATGCTCTAATGGTGGCAACAGTCAGATTTCTGTTCTGCTGAATTCAAAAATATTAAAACATCTGTATAATTATACAGTCTATTCTTATAATTTAAACTATTTAATTAAAAGCGCATCCCAACTTTTTTGTTATACGTATAGGGTTATTGATTATATTTGAACCAATAGATAACTTTCTATTTGAAGAGAAGAGCGACAAAAATGTTTAAATTAGAAAAATTCTAGATTTAGGAACCATCAGGAAACGTAACTGAGAAAACAATTGAACATCAAATAAGCGAGTTTTGAACCAACATAAAAACTTACATACATAGAAAAACCAATCCATTATTTCAAAAATAATTGAACATACGGGTAAATAAATGATTTCATTTAATTTCACCAAGTATAAAAACTTTTCTAACCAATCGAACATTTTAACAGGCAAGATAAAACTAACCCCTGTACTGTTACTCTAAATGATGAAATTCTCTCCGGCTCGGAGAAGAAATATTTTAATTACTCTATTATGACAAAGGAAAATACGTTTTATCTTATTTGATTGGTCGACAGAAGATCCGCCCCGTGATGACCTATTCTTATCGACTCATTATTACCAAATATTGGACCATATTTAAATCTATATAACTTAATAGCTTTTTTATGTGCTTGTTATGACACACGCACTTATAAATGGCAACACTTACTTTAATTACTTTTATTTTAAATGTACCATTTTGTCCTTTTATATAGAATGATACATAGAAAACAATTCATTTAAAGCAAATTAAATTAAAAGGAATCAATTTTATATTTTCACTAAGTAAGTAAAGTAAGTAAAACTCGAAAAAAAACTTAATAATACAGCTATTAAATGCATTTCGTCATAGCACTCTACGCGGTTGGCACTGCCAACACCGTCGCGTCGGCGCGGACAGTTTCCGACGATCCTATCTTTGGTTTTATTCCAGATAAAAGATGATTTTCTTTTTTTTTGCTTGAAATTAGGTCAACTTTTTGAAAATGATGAACAGTTTTAACCATAACTTATAATTATTGAGATATATCACAACATTCTAATTACATAATTTTTGTGTTCGATTTTTTCAGTCTTCTATTATCTATATTTTTTGAACAGATGTAAATAGAGAAGCAATGTTTTTTTTAGTTGTAGATAATTACTTTGCCTTTAAAATGAATTCATAAACCATCGTATTTGAACGCACCATTTAAAAGATAGGTACCAAAACTGATGAAAACTCATTTTTTCATCTTTTTACAGGATTATCAAAGATATTTAAAAATATTAAATATATCTAAAAGATAGGCCAACTCATGTTATGATAGATAAAGAAGAAAGTTATTCAAAAGTATTTAAATACGGTGTTCCCCAAGGAACAATTTTAGGACCTTTATTTTTTAATATTTAAATTAATGATTTATTTAGTATAAATTGTGATGGAGAAATTCATAGTTTTGCAGACGATACTGTTATTTTTTATAGTGATACAAATTGGAACAACATACATAACAAAATTACAAAATATTTTAAAATATTTAAAAATTGGTTTGATAATAACTTATTAACAATTAATTTTGACAAAACAAATTATATTACTTTTAGTCTAAATCAAAATAATAACACCTCAAATGTGGATAGTATTAAAATAGACGATGATATTCAAATTTTATAAGCTAACAGTGTTAAATACCTCGGAACAATTTTTGACAGTAAATTAAATTGGGATTTACATGTAGATCACTTAATTAAAAAATTAAGAAGTTTGCTACCAATATTCAAAAATGTTAAAACCTTTTTGGATATAAAACACTTAGAAACATTGTATTATGCCTTAGTTAAAACTCATTTGAATTATGGGATTTTAGGTTGGGGAGGAATAAGTAGAATTTTAGTGAAAAAAATAGAAGTATTACAAAAAAGATTTCTAAAAATTATGTTTAATAAAGACTATTTTTATCCTTCAAAGGAATTATATTCAGAAACAAAAAAAAATGGACGTTAGGCAAATATATATTTATAATATTTTAGTATACGTTTTTAAGAATAAAAATCTAATACAATTTAAAAAATATAACTATGACCCGCATCATAAAAATGAAATTTCCATTAAACCAAAAATACATAAGTTTATAGCACAAAAGAATTATAAATATTTGTTTTTATTTAAACGATTATTTACCAGTAAATATTAAAAGAATTATATCATTAAAAAAATATAAAATTCAAATAAAAGCTTGGATATTAACAACAAACGATTTAAAGAAATTTTTGGAATTACATGGATATTATTTTGTATAATATAAAAATTATTTATTTATTTTTCTCTAAGGATCTCTCTTGTCCTAAAAAAGAAATTGTATGTATGTTTTTGAATATATATTTTTTTTCAATTGAGTAATTTATATAATTAAATAATGTAATGTTAAATATAAGATTTGCCCCCAACAAGTACGTCTTCGGGGGTTTTATCAAGTTTATTTATAATATACATATATAACATATTAAAATTGTAATTAATTTAAATAAACTTTATTATTATTATTATTATTATTATTATTTCCACTAAGATATTGTTTTCAGGACTTAAAAGAAGTTTATACGCCTTAAAAAATTTTGATACTACTCTTTTTCATAAAATAAAACCTAAAAAAAAATTAGTTTCAAGTTTCCTTTTCAAACTATTGATCCAGGATTTTCATTTTAGGCTTAAAGTACTTAGGCAAAAAAATGAAAGTGGGAACACTTTTGGGTTAAACTTGGTCAAGGAACACCGTGTGCACGCACACTTTTTTGAAAAATTGTCCAATACCCTATTAAATTCGGTTTATCTTTACTTACCGGATTATTAGCCGTACAAGTACACCTATCCTTTAATTCCTCAAATACTTTCTGCATCACTTCGTGTTCGGTAGGCACAGGAGGTTTTTCAACAGGTTGAGGAGTCTCAGGTTTCACGAGTTGTTGAGTTTGTGAAGACGCTGCAACGCCGCCTGAAATGTAAAATAAAAATTGGAGGACTTAGAGAGAGAAATTATTTTTCCATCGATTATTTACATTAAAATTCTCGTAATGTTAAAAGAATGGAGTTGTAGGAAAATATTTTTATTATAAATATTTCATATCAAGTAAAACGCATAATTTCAGCTGCTTGCTATTACTGACAATTTAAATAACTCGTTTTCATCCTTACCTATGGCATTTTGATTGAAATTACTAGGACTGAAGCCGCCCGTCGGTGCCGGTGCGTAACTGCCACCAGAAGGCGTAAAACTTCCAACTGGCGGAGCGTATGATCCAGCTGGTGGGGCCCCAAAACTGCCTGTTTGTTGGGGGGCGTAGGGTGATGGGGGTGGATGGAATGGAGGCGGGGCGTCTCCGTATCCGTATCCATTACCTGCTGGTTGAGACTGAGCAGAGGCTGTGCCGTAAATGGGGTGGGTTATGGGTTCTGAGGCAATTAGGTCCGGTTTGGGCTGGAAAAGAGAGATAAGTAGGTAAAATTAGAACAGCGAATCAAGGAACAGGCCACCAAAGTATCCTATTCAAATTCCATGACTTTTCCAGGTTTTTCATGTCCAAGTACCCAAAAATTAAATGACCAACATAACATGTCAAATTAATCGCATGTAAAAATTGTTTTTCTTAGTATTTTTCCGAGTTTTGGAAAAGTAATTTATCTACCAACCTGCAAAGAGAACCTGCACGTTAACCGTTTTACAGTCAAGTGCAAGTTGAGTGTTACAGTTTATTATATAAGGGTAACGTCACTTTTCACACTACAGAGGAAAGTGGGTTCTTTTTTTATTAATGGGCAAGATGGATTCGCAGTTAAATTATTTCGAAGTCAAAAACTGAAAAGTATCTTAGAGTAGTAAAACATTGTATAATACGCGAAAAATCAACTGTGAGCTTTCAACTTCAAAAATGTAGTAGGTACATATTATTTCAAAGACACCTGAATATATAGAAAAATAGTGTATGATAACACCAAGTCTAAGTATAATCCCACCCAAGCAAAAATTCAACTTTTTTTCACAAATTACAAAATATTTTTTTTCTTTAACAAAACATTCCCAGTGGGCTCACTATTAACACACCTAGATTTGGTACGGGTCCTGTAAGAAGGAACAGAGATATACAACTTTGAAATTTCTAAATACGCCACTGAACCCCATTTATATTACAGCCCCAAAGCTAGAACTTGAAATAGATCAAAATCTAAAGACCTGAAAACAAGTCAGGGTATTAATTGTACCAAAAAAATTCCGAGAACTACTTAAAAAATGCATTTTTATTTTTGATAAAAGAACTTTTTAACCTCCCGCATTTCCTTCTTTTTACCTGTGTTTACCAGGTAAAGGTGACACGTAGACATTTCCTGACGTTTTTAACTTTACTGTCACAACCATGGCCAGCTTTTTTAAATCTGTGAAAGTTTATTTCCGGACCGCTCAGAGGGCGCAGCAGGCGCTGTGTATGTTTGTCCACGACTTTATGAGGTATGCTGTGCAAGTGAGAACTACTATGTCTTTCTCGCGCAGAACATCCGGAAGGCTGTGAGTCAGTTTATGCACGCGAATGATCCTGTTTCATTGTTACTGCGCATCCGAGATATTTCAAATGAAGCAAATTTTATAGAGTTCGGTTTAAGTTTAGTTAAAAGTTAAAAATTTAGTACTGGTTTAAATTAAGATATTTTAGTTGCTAAGGTTTTGACAAACTTATACGTTATTCTAATATTTCAGCGATTTGTCAGTCTTCCAAATATGTAATTTTCATCTTGAAACGTGTTGCTAGAATGAATTTGGTTCTATTATTGTGAAAAGGACGTACTGAAATTGCTCTTTTTACAAATTCAAAAAAAAGCTCAGAAACAAATTTATAGTGTAAAACTTAGTTGCCTTATTCGTGCCTTATTGTTGCCACTTGGCAGTTTAAAACTTTTTGTTGTCAAATTAGACCGATCTAGCGTCGGAGAATTTGGCCGTAACTGTTTAAGGCTGAACTAAAAGATTAATTGAAATCTTTGGTTGTAGATGTGCACTGCAAATAATGTAAATATGGAGACATGCAAGTACCTTTTTTATATGAATTATTATAGACTAAACTACTACTAAAGTTTAGTAAGTTAGTGACAATTAACTATGACGATTCTTAACGTATAGTAATCATAGTAAATAGATAATTGCCGAGAATTCTTAAAATACATTCATTTTTTAAACATATTATCTGCCGGTTTTGGTTATTATGTGTATTAGCCGGCTCATACGCGTAAAAGACACTTTCGCCTATAAGCCGCAAAATATACGCAACAAACTATTCTTACCTGTTGCCTTGTGGGTCTATTAAGCACTGGAGGATCATTCCAACTGGTGTGGGATTGAGCTTGATAATTAACAGCAGGCTGAGCTGCTTCGATAGGAGGCTGTGAAGAAGGCATCAGTGGCGTGGGGTTCAAGGAAGGATTAGGTACTAATGACGCAGTCGAGCCTAAAATTGATATGCTACGTTCAGCAACTCTATTTACCGTTAAATATTTCAAGTATTTAAATTTTAAAGGTTCTATAAATTCATTTTCAGACGATACTATAATTTCTTATTGTTCAGACCGTTTTCAAGAAATATCTAAGTACACGGTGTTATGAAATTCACTGCACTAAATTGGAATAGGTGACTCCTGGGGTAGTTTACAGACATACCCAATACTTTTCCCGCTCAAATCGCACATTTTTTTATTTTAAAAAATGCCCAAATACCGGCAATTTTCCGACGCTTCAGAAGAGTCTGACACCATAGGCTTTATTATAAAGAAAAACAAATGATTCCGTCAGGGCATTGCCAACCTTAAATATCATGACATCTAATTTTTTTATCAGTTTTAGTGAAAACCAAAAATAATCCAAAGTATTTTTAATTCCACAGACGTATTTTACCAAAAATGTGTATTTTAATTTAATTGGTAGCAATTTCTTTACTTAATATGGGAAAATTTGGGCCACTCGTGAAATTGGTTGAAATTATAACCTGAACGAAACAGGTCATGTTATACCGGCAACACAAAGAATTATGACTTACCGTCAAATGGGGCGAATCGGGCCGCGGGTGTGAATCGGGACAAATCTGTTCTCGAACAAATAACTCGCGACAGTGACTCGAGGCGACTGTTTTTAGGTCGGACAGTAATCAGAACTCTTTTAGTCGACATGCTGGGGCTTACATTCCCGCCAGCCACCTGTTAGTTCGGTGTCGTGCTTCGAAGGTAGAGGTACGCTAAAAACTGCCAAAATTTTCGCTGTTTTTTGTACATTGAAAAACTTTGCCTGGAAACCACATTTTCGATTGGAGTAGGAGGTTAAAAATTAGTTATATTATAGGCAGAAGTGTTTTGTAGAGGGTAATTAAAGAAAAATAAAATAAAAAAATATTGTAGTTGTTTTTACGATTTTTTAATAAAAAAAATTACAGTTTTAGGGGTCAATCGGGACAATGGTCAGAAAGTACAAGAAAGTGCCTGGGACAAAAGTTTACCAGAACTATAGTTCTCAAACTCTTCAAACTGCCCTAAATCAGTACAGAAGAGGCCAAATGAGATTTATGGCATCCCAAGGTCAACACTAGCAAGGCATAATAAAGGTCCAGTTAAATCGCAAGGGGGTCAGACAGTCCTGTCAGAAGCAGAAGAACAACATTTGGTGCAACTTATAGTATTGGCAGGAGAATGGGGCTATCCACTGGATAAACTGGATCTTCGGTACGCTGTCAAGGGCTACTTGGACAGAATAGGCGTAAAAATGACAAAATTCCAAAATAATCTACCAGGACTGGACTGGGCAAATTCTTTTTTAATGCGGCATAAGGCTGCCCTTACGCAGAGGCTCTGTGAAAACATTAAGAGGGCCCGTGCAGCTATCTCCCATGAGACTGTCAATTCCTATTTTGACAATTTGCAAAACCTGTTAAAAGATGTACAGCCCAACTCTATGGTAAACTATGATGAAACCTGTTTTGTAGACGACCCTGGACGAAAAAAGGTCATAGTGAGGAGAAAATCTCGCCATCCTGAACGAATCATAGATTCTTCAAAAAGTTCAACATCTGTCATGTTTGCAGGAAGTGGAGGGGGTGTTTTGCTACCGCCGTTTATTGTGTACAAAAGTGAGCATATATATGATACCTGGATGCTGAATGGACCTACAAATGCACGCTACGGAAGAAATTCAAGTGGTTGGTTTGACCAACCTCTTTTTGAAGAGTGGTTCGTAACTGTTGCTCTTCCTTATTTCAAGAAGCAGCCTGCACCAAGAGTTTTAATTGGTGATAACTTATGCAGTCACCTTTCATATAAAGTCATCGAGCTCTGTGAGGAAAATGATATAAAATTTGTATTTTTGCCTCCCTCCTCAACTCATCTGACACAGCCGCTAGACGTTTCAGTTTTCGCTCCACTGAAAAAAGCATGGAGACGTGTGCTGCAAGACTGGAAAAAAAAATATAAGGGTCCTATCCCAAAACAGCATTTCCCATCTTTGCTGAAAAAAACGCTTGATAGCTTAGAGACCATGGGTGAAAATATAAAAAAAGGATTTTTAGGCACTGGACTCATTCCACTTGATAGAAATCAAGTTTTAAAGCGATTACCCAAACCAAAAAATCAAGACCATAATCCCAACGATTGGACTGCTTCCATTGTTAATTTGCTACATGAGAGCAGAAATGCTTGCAAACCATCGGTAACAAAGAAGAAAAAAGTTTCTGTTGAGCCAGGAAAAAGCGTTACCAAAGAAGATTTTTCTGCAGCTGACTCATCCCAATCCAGTAGCCAGGACGTCACCAGAAAGGACTTGTATACTCTTGATGATTTTGAGGACCTCGACGTTCCGAGGGCAAATTCTTTATCATCTTCTTCTGATGAAGACGAGGTGGACGTGGAGAATTTGAAAAAAGGTGACTTCATTGAAGTTAAATATTGCACCGACAAAGAAGACAAATATTTTATTGGCTTAGTCCAGAAGATAAATGAGCTGGTCACTGTAAAGTTCCTTCGGCCAAATAGAAAGAAGGAAAATTGTTTTATTTTTCCTTCAGTAGATGATATCTCTGAAGTTCATCAAGAACAAATACAAAAATTGTTGCCTAAACCGACCATTTTGCGAAGAGGCGGTTACGAGTTTCCCAAAAAATCTAGCCAGAGGGCGTATTTAAATTAGTAATCCTTTTTTTTTGTGTTAATTAGTTTCGATACCTAGTTTCTTACTTACAAGTATTTTGGATATCCTAGTATGTAAGGTTTAATGAGTTAAACTCTGTATTTTTGGTATTTTATAAATAGTTCTAAATAAATTTTTTTTGCGATATTTTTGAAGTTTTTTCCGTTTTTTTTTGTTAAATAAGTTTTTATATCCTTTTCTGTCCCGATTGACCCCATTACAGGGGCCAATCGATCATTTTCACGAAAATAAATGGGTTGTCCCTATTGACCCCATTTGCGGGGTCAATCGGGACACCTACAAAAAAAATTTTTTTTAATCACCTGTCAAAGTGACAAGTGTGGTTAATACCCCTTGTTAAAACTCTAACAGGAACCTACCTTTCCGCAGTGGTTCGAAACCTCGATCTTTTTTACAAAAGAAGTTATTTAGAAAAATAACTTAAAATCGTCCCGATTCGCCCCATTTGACGGTATCCTATATTACGTTATTAATGAGATGAGCATTATTTCCACTAGCCTAAATTTTCTGTTAAAAATGGTTAAAAATCAAAAGGAAAAATACTAATTGAGCACAACTAAAATACACAGTATCTCAAAATTATAACCAAAATTCTTTCATTACAGCATTTGTCAAAAAAACATTTTGTTTCACACAGCACGTTCAGAAAGTTGTTACTAATCCTTTTGTCAAGAAAATTATCGTAACTTACTGATTTTTTTGAAAAGATTCCCGAGATAAATTTTTCTAAAGTCGAGATGTATCTAAATCGCAAACGTTACATAATACGTAACTATTATTAGTGTTAAATTTAGTTTAGTTTTCAACCCTATTAGGCTAATTTAAGAAACACTATATACAAATCACAAACTAGATAAAACTGAGCAAAATATTAGTTAACAACGGATCGACAAAGATCATTTTCTATGTAGCAAAAAGAAACTACATTATTATTTAGAACTAAGCACTAAAGAAAAAATATTAATAATATTCATAATGCACGCGTGTTTGTATTGTTGCCTAAGCAGTAGTGTACGTTGAAATAAAAAACCAGACACAGGTAAAATTATTTCAGACATTTAGATATTTCAACGTTAGCCGCATGAAGCTCGTTTTTCTTTCATGTAAATGCGAATTGCAAAAGTGGCGAAAAAACGATAAAAAGATTGGATTGCTGAACGTTGCTATTATTTCCACACAACTTTTTTCCTATCTCTCATAAGAGATAGGCAGCCCAAAAAACTACCAATAGTTATTGTTGCATACAACAATAACTATTGGTAGTTTTTTTGGGTTGCCTATTTCTTGTTACATCAGGGGTAAAAGTATTTCAAACAACTAGATAATATGTCAAATCAAATAACTTATTTTGACGGACCGCAAGAGTTGTGTTGTTTAATAAATAAATAACTTTTTAGTTTTTCTGTGCTGATAGTAAAAAATACCGTGGATTCTTTTAAGCATTGTGCTTTAATTAGTTAGTGGACCGTTTTTACATTAACGGCTATACCTACTGTTTTGTTATTGTGTTTATAAGTTTAACGTAAAACCAACAACAACATTACTTTTCGTTTTTAATAGTACGGATAGCCTATTTATTCGGAAGCGTCATTTATGAATATTTTTCTCCAAACGGAATTCATGCAGTGAATATCATAACATCCTGTATATTAAACGTCATTAAAAAAATTACAAATTAAAGCCAAGTGCGTTTACAGATTATCATTTTTTGAACCTACAGTTAATTTATACAAACCGAGAAAAATGTTGGATATTGACCCATATATATCATGAGCGATCCTTTAGGTGATAAGGGTGGGGGACAGCAATTTTTAAGCGTTTTCCCCGAAAAATGTTAAAAAAATGAATAAAAAATACATCATATATATATATATTGTTGTATTCGTGCTTCAATAAGTTTTTATCTGACACGCGATGCCTTTGAAAACTTTTTTTCCATTTTCCAATTTACCCTCTGAAATTAACACCCAGAATCAAAATTCAACTTTTTATACTAAATTTCAAATTTTTACGTCGAATAGTTTCAAAGAAAATCATCTGTGACAGACGGACACCGAAGAGATTCCATAAGTGTTTTGCTAATTTTAGCAAGGAAGACTAAAAAGAGAATATTACAAAAAATATCCTAGATAGGTTATCATGTTTTATTTTGGCGCTTCGCTGACATTATTTGGCACATTTTCTATAGTTAATGCATAAGTGAAAACTAACATGTACGCCCGAACATACCTGCTAGTGGTGGCTGATACATTTGTGTCGCTGCCTGCCCATATGGTGCACTATTCATGGGCGAATTATACATATTGTTGTCAAATGAAGGTGTAGGTTGAGATGGCAGTGGAGCATACTGATTCATCGTTGGATACTGATTGTTAGTGACTGAGGGATCCCGTAAATATTTTCGCGAAAGATGACCTGAACCACCTATAATAAAAAATATACTATTATATAGCTGAAAAACTGCTTGCTTCAAAATTTTAAAATTTTATTACAGAGTGACCTAAAAATATTTAAAGTTCAATTTTTCTATTCGAATATCAGTGGCGCATGATGTCAACACTTTCGACAGTTTCATTAACTGCTATCAAGCTGCGACTAAAAAAATGTTGCAGATAAGCATTGTTTTCCATACTCTTTAAAAGCAGTTTCAGGAACATTTTAAGTCGGAGCAATAGCCCAGTGGTCCAACGCGCTGGGTTTGTGACATGTGTGAAATAAGGATGACATGTGAAAATATTATTAAGTAATAAATATGTTTCAAAGTGGGTTTGTGACGCGTCTCCGGCACTAGACCAGGTTCGAATCCTGGCCCGGCCGCACGCTTAATAAAAAAAGTGTGGCCAGACATTTAGTAGGATTGTCACAAAAAGTGGAAGGTGGTAGAGGAATTCTTCCTCGACCGAGGTGGTACCACCCCACACATCCTCTTAAAAGGGCTGGTGAAACCCCTACGGATGTTTCCAGCTCTGGATGTGTGAGTCGATTCCCCAGTACACCCACGGTACATAGTACTTAGACCTCGGTCTTCGTGGGCTGTCAGAAGATAAAAAAAAGTTTAAATTGAAAAATAATAAAATAACAGAATAGGTATAATACGCCCAGCTGTAATTGACACTCGGAAAGAAAGGAAAAAAAATTCCTGTGACGCCGTTGTTAACTTCTAAAAATTCGGAATGTTAAAAAACTATAGGCGTACGCGTACTAGATAGTTTTTTATTATTCCGAACTTTTAAAAGTTAACAACGGCGTCACAGGATTTTTTTTCCTTTCTTTCCGAGTGTCAATTACCGCTGGGCATACTATAATATGATGCACATATTTTTTTATTGCATAAAATGTTCAAGCAAGTCATTGGAAACCCAAACATATCATTTTTGCTTTTGATGGTGGAGTTTAGGTTTCTTGCGGGTATGAGGAATGAAACTTTCAATACCCGCATGAATGATATCTGTGATATGAGAGCAAATTTCGGAGGGATCGGGAGTGGAAAAACAGACAAGGTTCCCAAGGAACGGAGGGAAGTTTCGAAGATCATCCCAGTCGACAGAATTGTAGTGCCAGATCGTGCGTGCCGGCATGATTTCAGCGAACTCGGGATGTATGGGACAAGAGACGGTAATGAGGCCATGATCTGACCGACCAAGGGGAGCGCATACAGATGTGAAGTATGGCTCAGGATGGGTGGTAAGAAAAAGATCTAGTGGATTTGGATTATGGGTAGAAACGCGGGGAAAGTATGTTGGCTCTCTGATTAAATTGGTGAGCGAGTTGCTGATTGCGAAGTTTTCTGCCGCTCTGCCTTCTGCGTACTTGCTATGTAGGAGTATTCATATTGAACAGTGAAATTGAATGATGAAACAATTGGTGCAAACGGTCTCATCCCTATTACGTAGGAGTCACATCTCAAACTCGACAGGTCGGCTCGCGTCTGGTGTCGGATATCGTATTATACAAAAACATATCGTGCGTCCAGGGTAGTGTAGTGTAATTTAAAGTGACCATATTATTTGGTTTAGGCAAATGCCGGACAAAAGGCGGAAATAAAATTTGCTTGAGGTCAAAAATTTTAAATGCAACCCTATGCTGTGTAGTACTTCATTTTAAAGGTCTTCAAAAAAGAAACATATTACCGCAAACCTGAGGTCCGTATCTTAATTCGTTTCTAAATGACAAGCCGTTAAAATTTAAAAATCGTCAAAAAATTAAAAATTTAGATTCCTTTATTTCTCTTACAACTTTAAAAGTTGTTTAAAATTACCACCATGTTACTTCTTGGCAGAGTTCCAAAATCGACTTGATTATTGCCAAGAAGTTCATAGTGGTCATTTTGACTTCTAAAGTAGGTAATAAGGTAATGAGAGAAATAAAGGTACTTACATTTTTAATTTTTATAGGCTTGCCATTTAAAAACGAATTAAGATACGGACCTCGGGTTTGCGGTAAAATGTTTCTTTCTTGAAGACCTTCAAAATGAGGTACCACACGGCATAAGAGTACATTTAAAAGTTTTAACTTAACTCCCTAGCGTCACCCCTCAAGGGGGTTGAAAGTTAAATTACATAAAAAAGCAGATTTGTTAACCGATAAGATACACCTAAAGTTGAATGTCTACCTTTACTAATAACAAAGATATTTGCCCATACTAAGACTTTTGGGACATCCTGAATAAATCTTTTTATTTTGCATATTATTAGTAAAGAGGGAAATATCGAATCCGATACGATAATAAAATAGAATCCAAGGGCATTGTTGCCTGATTGTGGCACGTGACACTTCCGGCGTTGCCACTTGCAGTTCTATTTACGGAAAAAAAGTTTTTTTTATTTGAACAAAAGCGGGACGCCTGTAAAATCGGGAATGGCCATTTAAAAGCGGGACTGTCTCGCCATAATCGGTACGGATGGTCACTTTATGTAAGTGTAGTGTGTCTTTTTTTGAAATCCTGCTATAATTTGGTTTTCCTTATGAAGTGATTTGTATGAACGTCGTTTAGTAATGACAAAATAGTTGGAACCCCAAAACAAAATCCTAGCTACGCCACTGACTAACAGGGTTCAGTGGCTGTCGGACTATATTCACTCTAACATAAAATATATTTTTCAGCTGTCCCAAAGTTACATAAAACATATTAATTTCCAAACTTGAACACCCTGTACATTCATTCTATCATAGTTATATGCAACTTACCTCTTCCAGATCCCACACTATCAGGCCTTGAAGGCTGGGTCGGCGGCGGTGCCGGCGAAAAAGCTTTCGGTGGCTGATTATAACTCGAAACTGGCTGTACCGCTGGTTGTGGCTGAGCCGCCCAAGGCTGGTTGCTGACTGTCGGATTAGGCAGGCCGGTGTTGAAATTATGTCCAAACTGAGGAGTGGGTTGAGTGGCGACCGGGGCCGGAGGTTGATTGAACTGATTTTGCGAGTGGAAGGGATTTGTCGAACTAAATGTTCCTGTTCCTACACTTCCATATCCCGTAAACGACGTCCTCGTACTGCTTCTTCTATTGCTTTGTTGCTGGCGCATTTCTTGAATATTCAAAGGCTTCTGACCGAGTGATGTTAACAGTCGATCCCTTAAAGAGGCGACTTTTTCGTTTTGTGACGATCCCAAGTATGAGAGGGCGGTTTGAAGGTTCCCTTGGGAGGCTAAGAGTGAGGCGTAGCGGGAAAGAAGGTCTGCCAGAGCCCCTGATATCTGCACTCTCTTTCCTTGTCTTTCGATCGACTTCTGAAGGAAAGACACCAGCTCTACGAGCTCCTGTAGAGCTTTTGAGGAGTTTATTTCACCATCACTCCAACTAGACACCAATCTATCAAAACTGCCTGAACAAATGTAACATAGTTGTGCGTCCTGAGCGAATTTGGGGTTTAGGCTGCTCTCAGATTCTAGTCTACTTCCAAGTTGTTCTAAATAAAAAAATCTCTTATTTATTATGTTTTGACATAATTTATTAAACCACTTTAACCGAAAATAACCGAAAAAACAACATACCACATAATACTGGCAAATCTTCTTCAGAAGCATGCGTTAGCGTCGCCGCTAAGGCCTCTTTCCAACTAGTTATATCACAGTTGTTGATTATGGCACCCCAGTCCTCTGATATCATTGCAGATATTAAATTTGCAACGTGCCCTTCGGATTTTTCTAGGTACTGATGTTGGGTTTTTGCCAAGAGATCGGGACCACCTAAAAAAACGAAATCACAGCTAAGTTACTGAAGTAATACTTAAAATATTTTTAAATAAAAAAATGTTCTCATACTTTAGGCTTAGATACGCGACACTGGGGTAAAGTTATTTTTAATTTTTCTCATTTACTATTTTATTTATTAAAAAATTGCATAATACAGTTAATTATAATTATTAGAGAATCCATAAACTACAAGTAGCTTGGCTTGATTCTGGTTTAACCTTAAAACAATAAAGATCAATGCAAGCTTATTCTCAAAATCTTAATAAAATATTACAATAGATATGCGACTTACATATTGCACTTAACAACGAGAAATAATAATAATACATTTTAGGTATCGAAACACAGTAATAGCAGGTTGTCCGCTTTTAGGCGGTCGGCGCCGACCGAGGCCTAAAATTTGTTTTGTTTCTAAATTGTCAATAGGACATTGCTATCAGCAATTTAAAAACAAGACAAATTTTAAGCCCCGGTCGGCGCCGATTACCTGAACGCGGGCAACCTGCATTAACTGTGTTTCCACACTTAATGTCGAACCACAGTAAAAGTAAATTGCCCGCTTTCAGGCAGTCGGCGCCGACCGGGGCCTAAAATTTGCCTCGTCTTTAAATTGTCAATAGCCATGTGCTAATGACAATTTAAAAACCAGGCAAATTATAGGCCCTGGCGGGCACCAACTGTCCGAAAGCAAGCAACTTGCTTTAACTGTGTTTCCACACTTGGTGTTGTCAATTTAAAAAACAAGACAAATTTTAGGCCCCGGTCGGCGCCGATTGCCTGACTGCGGGCAACCTGCTTTAACTGTGTTTCTACACTTAGTGTCGAAACACAGTAAAAGCAGGTTGCCCGCATTCAGGCAGTCGGCGCCAATTGCGGCCTAAAATTGGCTTGGATTTTAAATTGTCAATCGCCATGTTTGTTTGTTTGTTTGTTCGTTCGCTTATTTTTTCCCAACCAACTTACGTAGTTCATTACAGGGAATAAATTTAAAATACTTTAAACTAAATAAACAATTAATAATAAAATATGTATTACCAAAATTATAAATTAGTTAAAAATAATAAAAAAAACAGTTTAGTTATATTTTTATAAAAAAATGTTTAATTAATACTATATATATATTGTATATAAACAATAATTATTTTAATTATTTTTAGTTTTCCAGGAATATTTTTTTTAAACGTCAACAAATTTGTTATATCTTTAATTTTTTGCGGCAAATCATTGTAATTTTGTATTCCTTGATATAAAACAGACTTTTTACCAAAATTACTCTTTATCATTGGCATTTGTATATTTTTATATTGCCTATCGTATTATGTTGATGAATTATGTTTTTTAAATTTAATGTTATAGTTGAGTGTTTTTCTTTACTTTTGATAGAATGTATTAAAATACACAGTTTTAATTTATGCAGCTGTTCTAAATCTAAGTATCCATTTGGTTTATATAAATTAACTGTTGGTTCTAAAAATGGTAATTTATGAATACATTTAATAACTTTATTTTGTAATTTCTTTGAAGGTTTAATTTTATTTAAGTATGCAGATTCCCAAATTGAAATTAGGTACTGTATTTTTTTGTGCTATTGACAATTTAAAAACAACGCAAATTATAGGCCCTGGTCGACACCAACTACCGAAAGAGAGCAACCTGCTTTAACTGTGTTTTCCGACTTCGTGTTGCTTTTAATTGTCAGTAGGATATACTTAGCTGTGTTTCCACACTTAGTGTCGAAACACAGTAAAAGCAGGTTGCCCGCTGTCAGGCAGTCGGCGCCGACCGAGGCCTAAAATTTGCCTTGTTTTTAAATTTTCAATAGGATATTGCTATCGAAAATTTAAAAACAAGGCAAATTATAAGAAACGTCTATTTAGAAAGTTCCACAATCGTCCCGATGCACTATGGTATAAACACAACTTTGTGTGGCCAAAATTAAAAATTACATTTAATTTAAACCATTTTGCAAAAATATCATTTATTTGGTAAAATGAAGTGAAAATACATAAGATATGGTTGTTTAATGAAAACTATAGAAAAAGAAAATATTCTTTTTTTAGTCAATCGCGAATTTTTCTTCCGCTTTCTTAGGGAGGTCATCGTGACCAAAACTACTAAGAACATAGCTCAAAACCGTTGATATTTTGTCATTTTCATTTGTTTCTTGAGGCCAGACATTGAAAAGGTCCTTATTTTGAAAACTGCATTGTTCTGAAAATATATGTACGTTTAACCATCTGGTACCTACTGGCAAGTAAATAGTATACGTTTATATTTAGTAGGAATAAGCCTACCACCACATACATTTAGAAATGCTAGCAAGTGCTAGCGATTTTTTTAAAGTTAACCTAAATTTCTTGTTTATAATATTTATACATACATTTTGCAGTCGTTTCATTTTTTGGGTTAGGGTTCTTAAAATGAACATGTCAGGATTTTTTTTATTATAATTATAGGACATACCTTCCTTCCAATCGTTCATCCTTAAAACTTCAGTATTTTATCACAAGTTACTATTAACCTTTCACACTTTATAGTTTATAGCCGAATCCTACAAAGCACTGTACAAGAAAAACATGCACTTCAAGAATCCTTGAATGGAAACAGCATTACCAAATGGGAAAAATACTGCTACATTTATTAAATGTGGCATGTTTGCGGTTGAAAATGAGTCAGAATTCAAAAGGGCTTGCAAAGGTTTTTGGCCAAAATTCACACGTTTTATAGTGCGATGGCGCGCGCATCGTCAATACAACGTAAACAAACGTAACCTTAAAAATATAAGTATATGATGCACTAACATGTTTACCGTTTTTCTTGCATCAGTAACCTGGTCTAGAGGTAAAGTATCCGCTTATGAATCGAGAGGTGGTGGGTTCGAGGCCGCGCACGGGTGGTCTTTTTTTTATAAATTTTTGTCATTTAAAAAATTATAAAAATTGGGAGATCGGCTTTAAAAAATGCATTAGAAACGGTTTAGCACTCCTTCTGCAAAGAATTTTTTAAATTTTTTCTGATCAATTTTACCCTCAAAATAGCGACTAAAGGTTGCTCATTATAAAACGGGGAGGTGGCCTCCGCTGACATAGTTTCATTATTGTTTACTGCGTATGCACGATGGGATGTCTGGTTTTATTCGCTTCTTTGTAATTTATAACCTTTGCAGTTTGCTTTGTTTTTTTTTAAATGGGCTTTCCTCGTTAACTAAATATTCTTACCTGTTGTTGCTATAATCAAGGCATCCGCGTACTTTTTAGCTTTTAAACAAAGCTCTACGGCCGCCTCGACATTATTTAACAGTAATGCTTGTGTTATTAATCCTTCAGTATCTAAAATGCAAAATAAAATGTTTAAGGTTAACGGTCCTTAAAATAAAACACGAGAAACAAAATTAAAAATTATGTTTTCTATGCAATATACCAATCCTTTCTTAAAGATCGGTAATTTGTTGCTTTTGAAAAAGTTATTCGACATTTTTTCAGTAAAAATGTTCTACTTTTTTACTATTTTAAAGAATGTTGACAGCAATGTTCTATTTATTTCTGAATATACAGCTACACACCGTGTTTTTGTACTTAAACACCTATTTTTCTAAATGCTTTTGACATTAATGTATAATGTATTATATTATATATATAATGTATCCATCCCAGTGAATGGCAAAGGTACAGTACTGTCCAGCTTCAATCTAAAATATAAAAACATATCTTGTCATTTTTTTGCCTCGGCAAGAACATAAGTCGCGAAAAATTTAATTATTTAAAAAATTATGATTTCTTCAAAAGGAACATTTTTCTAAACAGTAACAGTTACGCAACGTATTATTTGTTGCTATTTGTCCTTGTGGTAAGGAAAGCTAGAAGCTTTAAAAGTACTCTTAATAGCTGCCTTATAAGCGAATACGCAGATCGATATATTAAGTTTAAAAAGTTATGTAATTTAAAAGAAGTTCGGTATGCCGTAGGTGGCGCCCTCTACTAGTGACATCAAAAGTTCGGACGAATTTGAATTCCTCGCCTAAAAAACCCATATCCCTAATTTCGTGCCGCTATATCGTTTTGTTACCGAAAACAAAATTAACATTTTGATGCCCTGTATCTTGGTTATTATCAACTTTGGAATTAGGCAAGTTTAAATAAATAGCATTATTTCGACATAGGCAATCTGCTGTTGCTCTGTGTACCATTACTTTTGAACCACCCTGTATAATACCAATATATGCTAATAAATTTTTAGTAATTTATTTCTATTGCATGGTGCCGAAATTTAGAGTGAAAGAGGCAATGTCGCTTTGTCTCCTTAATACATGCAGTAGTCCCTTTCATCCATGGCTTAAAAACAGTTATCAAGGTGTGGTATTTTGTGTGTAACGTTTTTGACAGGTCGGAATATGTGTTGTAATGAAATTTTAACTGATTTTTGTTTTTCCTTAAAAGGACTTTATCTATAAACTGTGAACAACAGTGCGTCAGTGCCAAGTCTGTGAAAAAATGGATTCTTTTCATCCGAACTGTCTTTTCATAAGTTTTCCCGGTGGAATACACACGGTTCGGAAAGCCATAGCCACGGCGCGCGAAGTCAGATGTTTAGCGTTCTCTCTCTCCTCTTTCTTTGCCCTACCTACACGCGCACAATGTATGAAACAAAACGAAAGGCCAGTTATGAATGAACGGTGTTATACTCCCTTGCTGAAGGCGGATGACTACTTTTTTTTAAAACATTGTTCCTGCTCAGTTATTTGCTATAAACAAACTATTGACCTTTCAGTATAGCAACACAAAAAAGCATAAAATTCATTAAATAAATAAAAATAAATGGTTGAATACTTTAGTGTAATATTTATTTAATTAACGATATTTTAACGTTTCAAAAATATTATAACCAAAAATCTAAATCCATAACTCAATGATATATAATAATTTACGTACGTTTGTCGCATTTATCGAAAACAAGAAATTACCAAAAACGACTTGCAGCTATTTTGACACAATGTTTAAAAAAAATGCAAAATCACGGTTACGTTTCAAATTCACGGAGATAAGACCAAGGACGTAAATTTATAAATTAATGATGCGCAAAAGGTTAGTTACCCCGTGATATTATGACTATAAATTTAGTGAGGAATATTATTAGACATATAAAACGCAAAAAAAATCAATTTAAGAACAATCTGTATATAATTATTATCTATTACTAGCAATCTTTTCACGCATTTAGCAGTCTAGTGTTTATTTTTAAGGCCATTTTTATTAACAGAGGAAAGAAAAGAGGAAATATGCTGAATTTCATACATCACACTTCAGCGATTTGTAAATGTAGGCATTTCTGATAACCTCGGCGATTTTTGATATAGGTATAGGCTTTTTTTCAAAAAAATTACACCCTCTTTTCCCCCTGCAAATCTGCATTAAAAATTATGGTTTTACAATCAGTTCTCTCTTAAATTTAAAATATTTACTCAATAAACTTGTGCTTTTACATGCGAAAACTAGTAACGTTCCTGATTTCTTAGCTTACCTGCTGAACCAGACCGAATATCTTAGATTTCACAGGCAACACAATTTTTTCATGTTGCCCTTCAGCTAACTGGTGAGAAGAATTGCTACCCCAAACATATAGGTACGTCCGATTTTTCATACACACCCAGTTCAGAATCGCACATTGTAGACTCAACAGCCGAACAAGCCCCACCTTTAAAATAAAAATTAAAGCAATAAATTGGCAAATATAGAACAGAAATTTTTCGATGGTATTTAATTCAATATTTGTTAGATTATTTTCAAATATCAATATCATCTACAATTTTATAAGACAGGGATCCAAATTTTGGTCATTTAAATAACACAATTATCAAACAGCTTTACTAATACCAAAATTGGAAGTGTGATAAATGCATTTTTACATTGCATACTTACTATAGTCAACTGCCATTAAAGATAAGGCTTCCAGAAGGTGCAAAGCAGCCTCATACATGGAAAAGGGGTCACAACTATATGCTTCCTTAGTTCGATCTTCAACTCCTTTAAGTTGGTGAACAGCTTTTGCAAAAAGATCACTAAAAATAAAACCTCTACATTTGCCTTTTATCATAAATTTTGATAATCATTACAAATAAATGCCTTCAAAACTAATAAAAGTTCAAGAATTGGCGAAAAACATACAGTTAATACCATTATTAACTACTAACATACATATTGCACCACAAAATATAACATGTAAGTACCTTTCAATAGTCTGATTACAAGATGCTTCTAAAGCCATGTCGATCCATTCAAGAAGATATCGTAGAGATCGGCTTTGTAGAACTAAACCTAACAGTATTTCAGATGCTAACAGTTTTCCTCTGTTATCAGCTGCTGTTTCGTGAAGAACAGCATTTTTCAAAAAATCACACTCCTAAAAATAATTATTTCTAGATAACAATCATTTCCTTATTGTTATATCTTATTAGTTAGTTAGTTTATTGACATTATGTATTAGATATTTTTGATACACTTACTTGCTCTAAACTGGTAATACCTAAACTTGATAACTGAGCATCATTTGACAAGCAACGAGCAGGCAATTTTTTAATGAGATCCACAGTCGCTTCCAGCACAGAGTTACATAAAGATGGGATTCCAAGAATACCACTGACTTGCCAGGTTTGCCGCAGAAGAGAAAATAAGAGGCTAAGATCTGTTTTGACCCCAATTTCTAGCAAAGCTTGAGAACCTAAAGTTTTAAAGAAAAATTATAAGATATACTTTGTAACATTAGGTTTATATCAGACAAACTGTATTGTCCTTACCTGACATTGCTTCCCTTGCAACAGTATTAACTACAAGGGCATTCTTGGCATTCATAGCTTGTCCAGCAGATGCTTTATCTTTTTCATGATATTTTATCACAAGTGCATAGTAGATACGTTTAAGTATCAGCATCCTTTGCTTCAGGATCATAGAGAATTGTGTTGATGAGCATATTTCTTTTGCTAATTGCAACTAAATAAAATTTCAAGTAATTTAAATTTAAGTTCTTTGACTAATAAAAATTTTAAAATAGGAAAACTTTGTACCTGAGATGTTAACAAAGTGTTTAAAAAAACACTTAATTCACTAATTGTCGGGGCTTCATACTGAAAACTGGGCAAAGCGTGGAAATCATTGTATGATAACAAAGTAGTAGGAATCAGACGCACTTCTTTGTTTTGTAACAGAACATCGTACATCGACTGCACTAAATCGCGATTTGCTATGTTATCTGTGTCTTTTTGAGCCCATGCCGTGTTAGTACTTTCTACCCACTCGAGTTCGATATTTGTTCCAGAATCATCCATGTCTCGCGTCAGGAACACACAGGCTTTTTTTCTAAATCGCTCTAAATAGTGAAAGTACCTTCTGTAGAATTCCCATTTGTTCCACTAAAAATTCAATAAATTCTTTGACAAACGAAGGTATTTTTATCAACGACCTTATAAAAAAATCTAAGGAGATAATAAAAACACACTTTGATAAGGCAAGAACTAAAAAAGATGTAAATAACTCAGAAAGGCAAATACAAGGTGGACCAAGTAAAACCAATAATTCTAAGGAAAAAGAAAACAATTTGGAAAATGTTTTTCTTCCAAAGAAATCAATAGTGCGAAATCCTACCAAAGAAGACAATTCAACCGAAACTAGTATGTCTCAAAAACGGCAAAGATCAGGATCAAGCCCGGCTGAATTAGACACTAGACACAAAATAAGAAAACAAATAGAGAATAACGATGAAAGTCATGACATGAGATGAATTGTCAAGAAATAAAAAACAGCATACTATGTTGGAAGAAGGTAAAACCCATGGAGAAAATTCTAACAGCACAATTGATGTAATACTGGAGTCATTGGGAACTCTCTGTGCATTTGCAGAAAATGATAATATCAATAATGATGATCGTAAAGAAATGAGAAAAGCAACATTCAACATTCATACAATGGTTACCACCCTAGCATACAAAGTGGGGCAGTTGGAAAAAGAACAATATATATTAGTTCAAAAAATAAATGGAAACAATAGTATGAATCAGAACATTTTAGGATTATGTCCACCATTGCCCAAAGTCACAACCACATTATATATTTCAAACGAAAACCAAGAAAAAGGTACGGAAAAAACTGAGAAAACCTACAGTAGCATGAAACTTTAATTAGGGCCAACAACCAAGATGACGCAAAAAAAGGTATTAAAAGAAATAAAGCATAATCTTAGCAAAAATGGTGGGTTTAATGAAACGTTGAAGAATGTTAAACAATTGCAAAGTGGTGCAGTTCTAGTGGAATATTACAGTGAGTCCCAACAAAAAATGTTGCAGAACGCACTAAAAAACAATAATGAACTTCAAATAAAAGAAATAGAAAACACCGACCCGATGGTAATGATAACAGGGATAGAAAAAGGTTATGAGTCAGAAAGCTTTATTAAAGAACTTATATATTAGATAACCCGCAAATAAAAGAACTATTTGGAGAAAATGTGCACAGTAAACTAAAATTTATAATCAAAAAGGAATGCAGAAATAAAAACAACTACTTACCTTTAGGTGGATTTCAGCGGTTTTGACTCAGTTTCAAGAGAAATAGTGCCGGACGAATTCCTTAATTCAAATGAGATTCAAGAAATCTTCAATCCCGTCGATCAGGTAAGGTATACAAATTTAAAAATATTTTACTCGTAAGCAAAAATTGCCGAAAATATGACTATAGGCCGGAAGAAAACTAACAGCCCTAAATCGTATGTTTTTCATTGGAATAACTAAAGACAAATAAGTGTATTTTATTATTTTCAAATTAAAAGTAGTAACAAAGTGTCGGAGAAAGCTCCCTAAAATTTGCACTTTAAATCGATTTTATGGAATAGTTTTTTATGGGCCTTATATAACGTAATCAGTTAAGGCTACTTTATCTCGGAAACGACTTGTACTACAATTTTGGGGTAAAAAATTTATTAGCCAATATGGCCAAAAAATTCTATTTAGAATTTTTTTAACTTCATCGCTATTACTATGGTGTTACGAAAAATGTTTTAATTATTAAAATATCTCAAGTACAATGTAGGTTTAAAATAAACTTTTCTGAATCTCTATTCAATCCTCCACATATTTTTTTTGTTTTAGTTACCATGGCAACGACAGGGTAAAGAACAACAATAATAATTAAAATGCTCTAACTTGAGTCTGCCTTCCAATTCTTTAACAAGCTATGGCTCATATTAAAGAAATTTATAGCTTTGGTATTTTTCTGAATACCTATGGCTGGCAGAAAAATTATCCGGGTAATTTTTTCGACAGAAAAATTGCCGCGATAATTTTTTTAAACAATGAATGTAGGCTACGGTAACAAACAATAAAATACCCGTATTTTATTATCTTCATTGTTACTGGTGAATGAAATTCTTATAGTAATTTTTTTAATGATATTTTTGGGTTTGTAATGACTTCTTTAAACGATTCATGCAATAAAAGTACAGGGTGTCCCATTTTCGGTACTTTTGCGGGGTATCTCCCTTATTTTTAAAGATAGAGGGTTGCGGTTTTCGCGACAGTGTGCTACTTTTTGATGAAACGACAGATGGCATAAAAATATTTTTCATGGCCCCCTTCGTTTTTGACATACAGGACGAAATTGATTTTTTTCCATTTTCGGACCCCCTCGCATTTCAGTTTTCTTGTAACTTATAAAAAAAGTAAAAATGGATCCCATTAGAGTTTTCTACGTAGAATCGAGTGGCGTGGTTAGATTTTCATCAGATGTGATATTTTTCGAGATATTAACCAAATAAATATTTTTTTAAATGGAACACCCTGTATATTTCTTAACCATTAAGTTTCCCCTTTCGAGAGCTTTTCAAAAATATATATCACTTTATAGATATTTTTTATTTTTAGCCCTTAAATCGAACTATTTAATTTTAAACATTAATTTGGCGTAGTTGGCCGTGTTTAACAAGTGGTTAAACGTCAATTCAGGTATTTGGTTTAAAAAAAGAAACTGGCTAAATCCTGTATTTTCATTAATTTGTTAAAATAGGTATTATTTTTAACCTACAACACTACTTGTTATCTAGATATATAGAAAATCCTAACCAGAACTAAAACTGTTTAGTTTTTAATCACTTAAAGATTAAATTAGTTGTCTTGAATTATTAATAGCAAATAAAAGTCAAATTTAAAAACAAAACATACAAAACTTTAGGTAACGAAAAGAGTTAGTCCATTTAATCCATTCTAGCTCTTTTCGTTACCTAAAGTTTTGTATGTTTTGTTTTTAAATTTGACTTTTATTTGCTATTAATAATTCAAGACAACTAATTTAATCTTTAAGTGATTAAAAACTAAACAGTTTTAGTTCTGGTTAGGATTTTCTATATAAAGTAGTGTTGTAGGTTAAAAATAATACCAATTTTAATAAATTAATGAAAATACAGGATTTAACCAGTTTCTTTTTTAAATCTAAATACCTGAATTGACGTTAAACCACTTGTTAAACACGGCCAACTACGCAAAATTAAAGTTTAAAATTAAATAGTTCGATTTAAGGGCTAAAAATAAAAAATATCTATAAAGTGTTATATATTTTTGAAAAGCTCTCGAAAGGGGAAACTTAATGGTAAAGAAATATACAGGGTGTTCCATTTAAAAAAACATTTATTTGGTTAATATCTCGAAAAATATCACATCTGATGAAAATCTAACCACGCCACTCGATTCTACGTAGAAAACTCTAATAGGATCAATTTTTACTTTTTTTACAAGTTACATGATAACTGAAATGCGAGGGGGGTCCGAAAATGGAAAAAAATCAATTTCGTCCTGTATATCAAAAACGAAGGGGGCCATGAAAAATATTTTTATGCCATCTTTCATTTCATCAAAAAGTAGCACACTGTCGCGAAAACCGCAACCCTCTATCTTTAAAAATAAGGGAGATACCCCGCAAAAGTACCGAAAATGGGACACCCTGTACATGCATAAATTCCTTATCCACCTACATACATTTGATTAATTATATTTTAGTTACAGGCAACCAATTACACAACAGAAATGAAGACAAAAGCCTACCTGTCACCCGCTGAGTACCTAAAGTTCGTCTACCAGGAGGTCGAAACTCGTGCGACAGAAGACGCACAAGCAAAGAGCAGTGTGGACGAATTTGATTCGTTGCTCGACGATATTTTAAAATAGTATAATACCGTTGAAGGTTTTATTAGTCTGGGCTGTCATTAGGGGATGCTTTACGTTTTGCTATGTGAAGAATGTTACAGCATTGTTGAAAGGAGTAATCAGCTCCCTTCCCTACAATTTTTTTAATACTCTTATTGGTCAGTTATTTGTTGCAAGAACCCAATGACTTGGCGCTGTAAAATATAGCTTTACATAGTTAACAAACATGTTTAGCATTCTCTCTCTCCTCTTTCTTTGTCCTACACACGGGCAATGCAATGTATAAAACAAAACAAAAGGCTAAGTATGAATGAATGGTTTCGTCTACCCTTGCTGATAAGTAGGGTTCGTAAAAACGGTGCCTGACCATGGGCGGTGGGACATGGGACCCTAAATAAACTGTGTTTAAAAATATTATATATCCATAGCCGGTCTTTGTGCCCATGGAGACTTTTGATCTACATCACCGAAACTACCTAATCCCAAATTTTAAACCAATTCGACAGAAAGTCCCTTTCTATTTGTTGCGGGGGTTGTCAGCGGGTAAGATTATGGCTACAATTTTCTGGGATGCTGAGGGAATTATGTTCATTGATTAACTCGAACGTGGCCACACAATCACAGGTCAGTATTATGTAACATTAATTAACTTTGTAATTGCATTAAAGAAAAAAGAAGGGGAAAGTTGTCTCGAGGAATTCTCTATTATCAGGACAACGCTCCAGTTCATAAAAATCGTATTTCCTTCAACACAATTCACGATGCTAGTTTCAAACTGATGACGCATCCACCATATTCACCCGACCTAGCTCCTAGTGATTTTTATTTATGTCCAAAGCTAAAAGAAAGTCTTCGATGAACCAGATTTGACAGCGATGATGACGTTAGACAACAGTTCAAGGATTCTTCTGTAATCAAAACCCCGAATTTTTTAAAAGAGGTGTTTTCATGTTAGAATATAGGTGGAATTCTGAAAATACTGTAGAGCCATTGTAAACTTATGTCTGATATAACAAATTAAAGAAAATAGATCATTTAGTGGTTTTTAGGACAATAACTGACCTCGCATTTTTTGTAAATGTTACTACTAAATATGTATTTTCATTTTCTAATCTGGTTCGCATTGGAAAAAACATGGGCCAAATTTGTGCTAGATTTAGAAATTTAAGTCTGCGCAAGCTGGCTTTTGAAGATTGGGTACCCCTATGTGGATTTTTCTATATATACAACGATTGTTTATTAAGTTCAAAAATTACGTCTATTTTATACTTCTGCCGACAAGTTACACATTTTTTAGTGTTTTATTTACTGTTCAATTAACTCTTCGTCTATTACAGCTTCATAGATAGGTTGCCAAATATATTGTAATATCTAAGATGTTTAAAAATACGCGAGATTCGGGTTTTTAATTACCATTCCGTATAGTTATTCTTTTTAGATGGATGCGCTTATTATTAATTTATATTAAGTAAGTTTTTATAACAAACCTTTTACTGTTATATGTAGCTTTGTGTTTATTAGATTACTGTAATCTATACAGGGTATTTAAATAAATAAACTCGCGCCTATGCCAGTGATATTTAAAGTACACAATATATTTTAATGTCTACTTGGACACGATGTTAAGTTTTTATTTGTTGTAAAATTTTATAGTTAATAAAAACACCATATTATAAAATATATGATTTTTTGGTTGCGAAACGGCAAGATTTGAGTTGGGTTGAGTTATAGATGAGTTGCGGCTAAGTAAGCATATTGTGACGTTAACTCTAGAACTCCCTCAATAAATCCAAGCTTCCTTTGATTTCCCAAGACATGTTAGGCACTTTGTTCCTAAGAAGGCAATTAAGCGGTTTTCTTTGTGAATTTAAGTGCGTTTGCAACTTCACTCGCATTGGCAGGTTCCTTACGTAAGTTTCCTCAGAGTCAGGCTCAGGCTTCTATCGCATAACACCTAATTAACCGATATATTTCGTTTAGTTCCAGGTTTCAAGCACAACTCTTGCAGGTTGGATTTACAGAATTATTATTCGTTTCCAAGGAAATGCGTTATTTTTCCTTAAGGCAGTTGAGAAAATGTTTTAACGATTATTATGGAAGTGAATTTTAATGTGCATGTTCTTAATTTTGGTGGAGTGCAGAAAAAACTACAGAGAAGCTGGTTCGGTCAACTGGCCTGCTAGGTTTTCGGATTTGACCCCCCTTCACTTCTTGTTGTGGGGTTTTATAAAGGACAAAGTGATGGCGACTGCACCTACAACTTTAGATGATATGAAAGACCGAATCCGCTTTGCCTGCTTAATAGTGACACCTGAAATGATATAGTGGGTACGAAATTCATTTAGAAAAAGAGCGAGAAAGTGTTTGGAAGTTGAAGGGGGACATTTCGAACAACGTCTCAAGCATGACACACGATAAATAAGTTGAAATTAAATGGCAAATAATTTTCTTTATTTTATAACCTAATAAACCATAATTCCGTAACCGACAGAGCAAATAAAAAATTTGTACACGTAGTTTTTTACGTAGATTCGATTTATAAACAAAAGTACATCATCTCATTTAAAATTCCAAAGTTCCCCCCAACCCTCAACCCAACTAGCAAAATGATATTTATAATGTTTGTATAAACAGCTACACAATGAAAGTTGATAAAATCAAATTATTTTAAAAGCAGTTTTTAAACCGTAATACGATAGCTACAGAACCAAAAAGGCTCATTTTTATAAAATATTTTAATAGTATAGGGTATGTATTGTAGCATTATACGGTCATTATACAGTTTATATAAGCATTCTTAAATAACAATTATAAAACTGTTATATAGATAGATACCTTGGGCTGCCTTATAGAACACATTTATTTTAATAGGCATATAAAATTGCATTATAAACATATTGTTTAAGCATCCTATAACACAGTATATAATGCATTTAAAAATATTTATACAGTGTTGTTTAAGGTGTTACAAATTCATCGTATGAACCCCATATAAGGGGTTATACAGATGCAAAGAGATCTATGAAAATTTGGTAAATCTTAAAAAACTTTTTAATTTTATAATATTGAAGAACTACACCAAAATATCGCAAGAATAATATATAGCCTACGTTAAGCAAGGAAGTACAATATGGATAACATTTCGTAATTTTAAAATGGCGATGTTACCTTTTTAATATAAAAATATGTTAATCATGTAATCACAGAATCTTGAATAAACTGCAGATTATACGATAATTTTAGGTGCGCGGCAAATTTTTCTGATAAAATATATATACTTTTGCAGTAAAAAATGCAAGCGCCTTCTCTTTAACGTAAACTGAGTGTATTAGGTTCAGTTAAATTTAACAAAAAAAAAAAAAAAGAAAATTTTTTATATTTAATATTTTGGGCAAGATTTAATAAGTAAATGATAAAATAATTATATAATGATGGTGTTTCTCCAAAAAATTTAGTAATTAATGGGTATTTTGCTTTTAAAACTTTTTTTTTTAAAAATGGCGTTAGTCGAAACAGGAAAATAACTGATAAAAACATGGCGGATTTTGTATACAATGTTTTTGTTCTTTTTGAGTCATTATACGATGCTTTAGTCGAGTAATGTTGTCTAAGTACGCGCTAAAAGTGTCATTAGTTCTGTTTAAGTCATTATACGAGGCTTTAGTTGAGTAATGTTGTCTAAGTATGCGCTAAAAGTGCCGTTCATAGATACCATCTTTACCATGTTTGAAGCGTTGCCAACTTTTAAGTAGGCAAATGTATTACTAGACAAAAGTCGAGAAACTTTTTAAATTTTGGGACCACCTTGAGACAAACACTTTTATTACTACTGTCAAAAGTCATGTAGCAAAAGGAACTTGTTTGGCGTAATTTTTACCTCTCCATATTTTTATTATAATAAAAAAAAGTTTCATCATTTAAGCTCTGGATATACCAACGTTTCTGTGGTTTCTTTTTTTTTTAATTGTTACCTTTATAAGCCAACGAGTGAAGTTTGTATGCGCATTTTAGGTACCTACTTATTTTGCCAGGATGCTGGAACAATTATTGTCAATAATTCATTTTTGCTTCCATTATCTGCATTATTTTATACATGATTTAAACGATTTAAAAACAAATACTTATTTAATTAATTGCACAACGTGAATCGTAACTTCTGATTCGTATTTTTGTCGAACCCAAACACATAATCTTAAGATATTTACAATTCGGCAACCCTGTTTTCAGCCTCGACCTCGTGCCTTAACAATTGTATAGCGCGTCGATAGACCACTTTATACAACATAATTTCCGTATAACGCATAAAAACAACTGCTTTAAATAAGTATTTAGTCGTAATTTTGTTGTGGTCAGCACAGTTAAAGGAGTTAACCTAAAAATTATTTTGTATCATCGTTTGTTTTGATTTAATCCTGAGCTTTTCACGGCGTGCAATTACACAGGACCACAAATGGGAACCGAAAAAAGTCCTTTGGCGAGATTGATATCCTATATGTATTTTGGTGCGCTGATTACGAATCCGAGGTCCATATAACCCCAGCACATCACGTTCAAGGTCATTTGAAGGTCAAATGCATATATTACGGAAAAACAGAAAATCTGACCACGGATTCGGAAAGAGCGGGAAATTTTACGTCCAAATATGTAGTTTTTATTTTTTTCAACATGACCCTCCAAGGTCACCTGGGGGTGAAATGACTCACCGATAGACCAAATTCTTATTTCCCATATAGGTACATCATCACAACTACAGACTTTTACGTACAACTTAATCAGGTATCTTTAGGTTTTGTGATGCGCTGATTACGAATCCGAGGTCCATATAATCCCAGCACGTCATTTTCAAGGTGATGATGTATATGGGAAATAAGAATTTGGTCTATCGGTGAGTCATTTCACCCCCAGATGACCTTGGAGGGTCATGTTGGAAAAACTAAAAACTACATATTTGGACGTAAAATTTCCCGCTCTTTCCGAATCCGTGGCCAGATTTTCTGTTTTTCCGTAATATATGCATTTGACCTTCAAATGACCTTGAACGTGATGTGCTGGGGTTATATGGACCTCGGATTCGTAATCAGCGCACCAAAATACATATAGGACATCAATCTCGCCAAAGGACTTTTTTCGGTTCCCATTTGTGGTCCTGTGTTATTATTACATATTTGTTTTTAAATTGTTTAATCATGTTTAAAATAGTGCAGACAATAGAAAAAGGCACAAAGGAGTTGACAATTGTTCCAGAATCGTGGGAAACTAACAAGACATTATTTTGGCCACGAAAATGTGCATACAAACTTCAAAAAGAAGTGGATACAACTCCAGAACCAAATTGGTTCACAATGAGTTGCAAATTAAAAAGAAATTATTTGGGTTCTTTTAAAATATCCACTTTGTTTAATTTTTGTCCACAGAAATTTTTGTAGGCTTCATGTTTATGTAAGGATGAACGAAAATGAGGTTAAGTTGTATAACGCAGTGTTAGTACACAGTTTATTCTAATAAACTACATTTTAATGTTATAAGAATTTTATAATAGTGACAATTTGACAAGATTATAAATACGTTATAAAATAGTTGTAAAGTAGTTCTTTAAGAGTTGTATTCTCTAAATATATACCACTTCTATTAAATGGTTTTTAAGTGAGCTACACAACTTGTTATAAAATGTATATAAAACTATTTTATAGTAGTTTTATTAGCAATTACTATACTATCTATACAGCTCCTGTATATATCTTTTACAACTGTTTTAAAAAGGCTTTATAAAAGGTGATATAAATATTTATACAACGCTAATAAAACGGAGATACATCTGATTGCATTTTGTACTTTAATATTTGTTGTATATTAATTCTTACAACTATATTATGGGATAATTTGGTTCGTTCGCTAAAATGGTTTTAACTCCAGGCATTATAGAATTGACTTCTTCTTTAAAGAGCACTAACGGATACCTATATAATACTTTTGTCCTTTTGGAGATCTATTTTGCTAGTTGGGAAAAACAACCCCCAAACCCTCAACCCCCAAACCCTCAAAATTCTTTTGGCTTTGGTCATGGTTCAGGTTGACAGTTAAACAATAATATAACCTTCATTTGTCAACCAATTGGTTTACAAATGAACCTTAAATTATTGCTTAACTGTCAACCAGAACCATAACCAAAGCCAAACAAACACGTATATGGCAGGATTTGCAAGAAAGAAATATTTTTGCAACCGTCTTCCTTGCCCCGCCCTCTATTCGAGGGAAAAGAAACACAAGAAAAAAAAAAGAATATAAAATTCGACTAAAATACTTTATTTTTGTTATTTTACGGTAAAATGTATGCAATGTGACTAGAAATAGCCTAATTAAAATTTATTTCATTAAATTAAACACGTCTAGAATTATAAACAATGCTTATTTAACATTAAAAAAACATCTAAAAAAACTTTGTGTATAGTCTCGTATGTACAAAAAGAACTCGAAACATCGTACAGGATTTCGAAAGTTACATTGTAATTTTGTGGGAGGTGAGAAATTTGTTACCTTCAGGTCGTGATCTTGTATGACGAGTCAGGTTTTTTTTATTATTGAACAAATTTAAAAACAGTTTATTTTAATATAAACTTTTGTTGATTATTAAGTGTTACACGGTGGGTCAAAAAGAGTGACAATAAATTTTTGCGTGTCGTTTAAAAAACTTCCTCTTTTAAAGGACCCTGTATAATAATATAATTTTATTTTGGCTTTGTTTTCTCAGAACCTATAGATCTGTAAATATTTCCTGCAAATGTGGTAAAACAACAATAAGAATAAACAATTTATTTTAAAAAAATGTGGTAACTTTTTTTGTCCCACCGTGTAAGTATTATTAATACATGGTATGGTACTTAATTACGTACCCACATTAAGGCCACGTATTAAACGTATCTTAACAATAAGTATTTTGCTTTATATTATTCTTGTTATTCTTATCCTTAACCTTTGAAATCAACTAAAGATTATATCAAAAGAGAGTGTTTTAATAGTTTTATAAAATATAAAATTATCTGCCGTTTTTCACAAAACTTCGATAGTAAAGTTGGCTGCGTGGGATTATGCCTTTCGGGAGAACCAAATAGATATTTTTGATCAACATTTAATAGACCTTTCGGACTTGACATATTTTGTAAGAAGTGAAGCACTTCAGGAATGGTAAAGTATGAAGGCCAGTGACACTTAAAAAATACGTAGTTTTTAATAGCAATTTTTCAAGTTGCTCTAGCACTGATACAGCCCCATCCCAGAAAACTGTACAAGCGTGATAGCACCATTATTTTACTATAAATACTTGCATTATTTTAGATATTCTGGCATTTCCAAATCTAGTGGTGTTTTTTGTTGTTAGTTAGCACTCTGGTTACTAAGGGCTGCATAAATATAAAAAGTCCTAATCGGTCGGTCATTTCGCTTCACGATAACTGGCTTGCACTATAAATTGCTTTAGTTTTTTCTTCCAAGGCGGATATTTTTAAAACGTTTCTAAATTAGCCAAAAATACCGAGATTTGGCTAATTTTCGGTACTTATTACTGCACCTGGACCACGCCGAGATTAAACAATATAGTTGGCATTGCATACGTTATTCAACAGTTGCATTTCTGTCGATAGAACGTCATCTGTCTATTTTCTACTCTTTTTCGTCCCAAATTAGGTATGTACTTGAGCCTATTTTTTGAAGTAAACGTTTGAAAAAATGAAAAATGAAATTTATTATACTGAAATTATTTTGAAAAAAATACATACAGATAGAGACGCCAAATTTTAGGTGTATCTTATTCGTTAATAAATCAACTTTTTTATGTAATTTAACTTTTTCTATCCCTTTGAGGGGTGACGCTAGGGAGTTGAGGTCAAAAATTTTAAATGCAATCCTATGCCGTATGGTACCTCATTTTAAAGGTCTTTAAAAAATAGATAGGTATTTGACCGCAAACCCGAGGTCCGTATCTTAATTCGTTGTTAAATGGCAAGCCTTTAAAATTAAAAATCGTGAAAAAGCAAATAGAAATTTAAATACCTTTTTTTCTCTTATTACTTTAAAAGTTGTTCAAAATGACCACCATGAACTTCTTGGCAGTAATAAAGTCGATTTTGGAACTCACTTTTCACATTTTCGAGAATGGCAGGTGTTACTTCTTGGCAGAGTTCCAAAATCGACTTTATTACTGCCAAAAAGTTCATGATGGTCATTTTGAACAACTTTTAAAGTAATAAGAGAAATAAAGGTATTTATATTTTTTTTTACGATTTTTAATTTTTATAGGTTTGCCATTTAAAAATGAATTAGGACACGGACCTCAATTTGCGGTAAAATGATTCTTTTTTGAAGATCTTTAAAATGAGGTTGGGTTGCATTTTTGACCTCAACTGTCTAGCGTCGCTTCTCAAGGAGGTTGAAAAAGTTAAATTACATGAAAAAGTAGATTCATTAACCAATAAGATACACGTTAAGTTTGGTGTCTCTATCTTCACTAATAGCAAAGATATTTTCCGTTACTAAGACTTTTCGGGCACCCTGTATACGTGGAATTCTGGAGCAGACCAATCGCAATTTTCGTAAAAACGATGATACTTTACGAGTGCAATAAAAACAATTAAAGCTACTATGCACGGAGCAACGCTGTATGGCAATACTATTCTGGATACACCAGTATGACTAACTTTGAGGCCATGAATTTTTTAGCACTTAGTACAATAATTACGACGTAAAAAGTAAAACATATATTGATTGTATTCCCAACAAACTGAACAAATTATGTAAAAGTAAAGTTAGCTCTCTTCTTTCAGCGAATTTTGATTATAAAAACACCAGAAATGCATTTAATTATAATAACCTGACCGCAATATAAAATGCATCAGCTGGTTCCAAAAAACGCTCAAGGCGCATGCACGTAATTAAAATTAGTGCAATTTTCTGAAAAGTTGATTTATGTAAAACGGCTATTCGGCACTTGAACAAAATTAATTAAAAAACTTAGTAATTCTGTTTTATTGTCTGTTGTGCTTGTGGGTAGATGGAAACCATTTTCATAATTTGAATTATGTAAGTAACAGAATTTTTAGTTGCGGCCATGTTAGTTATACGTTTTCCTTTTGGTTCTCCCTGTAAACCAAACTCCAAAAAATTACCTGTGTAAATTTCCAAAGAACCCTGCGTATTTCATGTTTATCAGACGTTATAGTTTTAAAAAAAGTTTTATAAAAATAAGTATTAGATTCCATGTTTATAAAGTATAAAAAGATTCACAGAATTTTCTATTTTAGCGAAATAATACAACGAATACAGGGTAGAACAAATAAAATGTTGGTATGTAAGTAATAAAAACGATTTAATTACAGGCCGTTTTGGCTAAAACCTTTTTTGTGATAAGTTAAATTTAATTAAATTGAATTCATTCGGTGATGGGACGTTTTGGCGCATGTTAGTCCTTCGAAAGTAAGAGAAAATTTAAGAACCAACTTTATAAAAAAAATCTAAGCTGGAATTCATAAAAAAGGTTTAGGACTGGTTTAAATTTAGATCTAGACCCACTAGATCAGCTAAGAAGCTGAGATCAGCTTTCAAGCTGATCATGTCAAAACCTGCTAGATAGTAGGTTTTGACAAGTTTGTCGTGTCATTGTTAAGTTGTCACTAAAAGCGTGATATTGCTAAAATGAATTGAATTCTATTATTGTGGTAAATACATAAAGGGTGTCCGAAAAGTCTTAGTATAAACAAATATATTTGTTATTAGTAAAGATAGAGACACCAAATTTTAGATGTATATTATTGATTAATAAATCTACTTTTTTTATGTAATTTAACTTTGAGTGAAAAAGCTAAATTACATAAAAAAGTAGATTTATTAACCAATAAGATACCCCTAAAATTTGGTATCTTTATCTTTACTAATAGCAAAGATATTTATTTGCCCAATCTAAGACTTTTCGGACAAAAAGTTGGAAGGAGAAAGTATTTTCTGGCTCGAAAGAGAAAACCAAGCTTTTTAGCTGCCGATGTGGGTATTGAAGTAATGTGTTTGTGCCAGATGAGATCATGCTTGAAAGCGATGCTAACAAAATCGAACGTTTTCTTGTTCTGTAGTGTTGTTGGATTTTTTGCATGACAGGGAGCAAGGGTTCTGGAAGCGTTGAACTGAACAAGTTTTTTGGCACTCCAGTCTAAGTCTAATTGGAAATCATGCAAAATGCGGATAAGTGCATATATCTGTGTCTGTTATCCAGCTCTAGGTTCGAGACTTGTTTGGGAAAATGAATATTGGAGGGAAGAGTAACTATGGATGGGACTGGTAGTTGAAGAGAGTAGGTCATTAATATGAAGAAGAAATAGGGTTGGTACCAGGACTGATCGTAGTGTACGCCATCTCGATAGAATGTAGTAAAAAATAGATTTATGTATCTTATAACGTATTTTTATTTAAATGAATTATCGCAAAATAATTTATTTCAAAATTGGACAAGGTGGGATTCGGCAAACCAAACCCAATGTCTATTTTTCTTAAAAAATTGCAATCGCCGCTAAAACTGATATGATAGGCCTTTTTGTTCCTCATAATCTTGTACACTATTTGTCACATTAGACTAACTTGTTTTTGTTATTCAATATAAACCTGAGTAAATAATGTCTGATTGTGGCGGATTCATATTTAAAAGATTTATTGTTTGGGTGTTACGCCACTCTACTGTTAAGGAAAATTAATATTTTTAAAAATAATAAAAGTCACTGCGTTTAAACAAAAATAAATCCTGAAAAAAGAAATGTTCTGTACACTGTCAGTGACTTTTAATTAAAAAAGTATGCCTGACCCCTCGCCTGACCCTAATCTATCTCTAGTTTAGTATATATTCGGTCTAAAACCTAATCTGAATAAAATAATTTTTCTGACGTTTCGAGACCTAATATCTAGTCTCGTTATCAAAGAATCTAATAAATTCAAACTAACTAAATTAAAAATGAACTAAGTAATTATAAAAATGGTAATTATTCAGATTAGCGTAAACAGCGAATTTTTGCATGAAATTTTGCACAGACCCTAATTTTGGGTCGTAGAACACGAATCCGAAGTCAGTTTTTGGCGGTCTCGTAAAATTTTTTTTAATCTTTTAGGTTAGCTTTTTCAATGAATTTCGTTACATTTGTTGGGTGAGCAAAAAGGTGGTCAGGTTTGCTCAGTTTTGATTGATATAGATACATATATATATATATATATATATATATATATATATATATATATATATATATATATATATATATATATATATATATATATATATATATATATATATATATTTATTTATTTATTTATTTATTTATTTTATTTATAATATAATTATAGTATAATATATAATACAAAGTTAATTAATTAGAAATTTATTTGGTTAAATCACTATAAACACATAGGTGAATCATCTGTCCGTAATTTATAGTGATATGGTAATATTGTTTCTATTTAAAATAAAAATTATATACAAAAATATTAATTTTAAAATACAGGTAAAAACAATATTAAAGCTATAAATTAAATAATCATTATACAAAATTAATAATGTCCTTTACAAAGTTCTAATAATAATATTAAAATATTACTTATTTTATTTTTATAGTTTCATCAATCTTAGAACTGTTTTCTTTTATCCATTTTTTTATATATTTTTTAAATGAAATGTAACTTAAACATTTAATTTTTTTGGGTAGTATATTAAAAATTTTTATACCAATATTTAAAGAATGTTTTTTTATTAATGTTAAATTAAATTTTTCAGCATATAGAGATATATTTATTTTTTGTCTAGTTTCATATAAATGATTTACCGCTTCTATATTTAACGCTTTATTATTTTTATAGATGTATGTTAAGGCTGCTTTGTAGAATAGTTCTTTTACATTAAGTATATTGTACGTATCAAATATAACTTTCGAAGGAAACAAAATATTTTTGTTGTAAATAATTTTTAATACGTATTTTTGCATCATTAAAACTAATTTTAAACCAGTGTCATAAGTACTTCCCCATCCAATTATGCCGTACGATAGAACTGATTGAAAAAGAGAATAATAAAACATTAAACATAGTTTTCTACTTACAATATTTTTTAAAATTCTAAATTTAGATAAGGTAGCTCTTAATTTTTTAGTAAGAGTATTTATATGATAAGTCCACTTTAAATTTTGGTCAATAAATATACCCAAATACTTTACTACATCAACTTTTTTTATGATATTTCTGCAATGACAATTTTTATAAATTAAATTATATATATATATATATATATATATATATATATATATATATATATATATATATATAAATGCTAGAAACTAGCGCGGATCGATACATAAAAAAGAGAGGAGAATTATTGTGGGCATGTCCGCTAGCAATGAACAGTAAAATGAAAAGCTAGAATGGTAACCCGTACGACACGTGTTTCTGCTCATTGGCTTCATCAGGCCCACGTATGTGACTGTGCCTCTCAACATAAGTCGAGATGCACAACGTCACATACGCAGTTACGGGTGTAACCTTAAGAAAAGGGAAAAAAAATATATTTAACGAGGACCACAAACAGGAGCCAGTGCACCAATTTGTGGCTTCAGCCAAAAGACCCCTTTTTTGGGGGCAACAATTAGCGTCGCCGACGGAGGCAACTATAGCCAACTGTCGTGGTATCCTATAAGCCCAAGAGAAGAAAAACAAATGCTAGAAACTAGCGCGGATCGATACATAAAAAAGAGAGGAGAATTATTGTGGGCATGTCCGCTAGCAATGAACAGTAAAATGAAAAGCTAGAATGGTAACCCGTACGACACGTGTTTCTGCTCATTGGCTTCATCAGGCCCACGTATGTGACTGTGCCTCTCAACATAAGTCGAGATGCACAACGTCACATACGCAGTTACGGGTGTAACCTTAAGAAAAGGGAAAAAAAATATATTTAACGAGGACCACAAACAGGAGCCAGTGCACCAATTTGTGGCTTCAGCCAAAAGACCCCTTTTTTGGGGGCAACAATTAGCGTCGCCGACGGAGGCAACTATAGCCAACTGTCGTGGTATCCTATAAGCCCAAGAGAAGAAAAACAAATGCTAGAAACTAGCGCGGATCGATACATAAAAAAGAGAGAATTATTGTGGGCATGTCCGCTAGCAATGAACAGTAAAATGAAAAGCTAGAATGGTAACCCGTACGACACGTGTTTCTGCTCATTGGCTTCATCAGGCCCACGTATGTGACTGTGCCTCTCAACATAAGTCGAGATGCACAACGTCACATACGCAGTTACGGGTGTAACCTTAAGAAAAGGGAAAAAAAATATATTTAACGAGGACCACAAACAGGAGCCAGTGCACCAATTTGTGGCTTCAGCCAAAAGACCCCTTTTTTGGGGGCAACAATTAGCGTCGCCGACGGAGGCAACTATAGCCAACTGTCGTGGTATCCTATAAGCCCAAGAGAAGAAAAACAAATGCTAGAAACTAGCGCGGATCGATACATAAAAAAGAGAGGAGAATTATTGTGGGCATGTCCGCTAGCAATGAACAGTAAAATGAAAAGCTAGAATGGTAACCCGTACGACACGTGTTTCTGCTCATTGGCTTCATCAGGCCCACGTATGTGACTGTGCCTCTCAACATAAGTCGAGATGCACAACGTCACATACGCAGTTACGGGTGTAACCTTAAGAAAAGGGAAAAAAAATATATTTAACGAGGACCACAAACAGGAGCCAGTGCACCAATTTGTGGCTTCAGCCAAAAGACCCCTTTTTTGGGGGCAACAATTAGCGTCGCCGACGGAGGCAACTATAGCCAACTGTCGTGGTATCCTATAAGCCCAAGAGAAGAAAAACAAATGCTAGAAACTAGCGCGGATCGATACATAAAAAAGAGAGGAGAATTATTGTGGGCATGTCCGCTAGCAATGAACAGTAAAATGAAAAGCTAGAATGGTAACCCGTACGACACGTGTTTCTGCTCATTGGCTTCATCAGGCCCACGTATGTGACTGTGCCTCTCAACATAAGTCGAGATGCACAACGTCACATACGCAGTTACGGGTGTAACCTTAAGAAAAGGGAAAAAAAATATATTTAACGAGGACCACAAACAGGAGCCAGTGCACCAATTTGTGGCTTCAGCCAAAAGACCCCTTTTTTGGGGGCAACAATTAGCGTCGCCGACGGAGGCAACTATAGCCAACTGTCGTGGTATCCTATAAGCCCAAGAGAAGAAAAACAAATGCTAGAAACTAGCGCGGATCGATACATAAAAAAGAGAGGAGAATTATTGTGGGCATGTCCGCTAGCAATGAACAGTAAAATGAAAAGCTAGAATGGTAACCCGTACGACACGTGTTTCTGCTCATTGGCTTCATCAGGCCCACGTATGTGACTGTGCCTCTCAACATAAGTCGAGATGCACAACGTCACATACGCAGTTACGGGTGTAACCTTAAGATAAAAAGGGGTCTTTTGGCTGAAGCCACAAATTGGTGCACTGGCTCCTGTTTGTGGTCCTCGTTAAATATATTTTTTTTCCCTTTTCTTAAGGTTACACCCGTAACTGCGTATGTGACGTTGTGCATCTCGACTTATGTTGAGAGGCACAGTCACATACGTGGGCCTGATGAAGCCAATGAGCAGAAACACGTGTCGTACGGGTTACCATTCTAGCTTTTCATTTTACTGTTCATTGCTAGCGGACATGCCCACAATAATTCTCCTCTCTTTTTTATGTATCGATCCGCGCTAGTTTCTAGCATTTGTTTTTCTTCTCTTGGGCTTATAGGATACCACGACAGTTGGCTATAGTTGCCTCCGTCGGCGACGCTAATTGTTGCCCCCAAAAAAGGGGTCTTTTGGCTGAAGCCACAAATTGGTGCACTGGCTCCTGTTTGTGGTCCTCGTTAAATATATTTTTTTTCCCTTTTCTTAAGGTTACACCCGTAACTGCGTATGTGACGTTGTGCATCTCGACTTATGTTGAGAGGCACAGTCACATACGTGGGCCTGATGAAGCCAATGAGCAGAAACACGTGTCGTACGGGTTACCATTCTAGCTTTTCATTTTACTGTTCATTGCTAGCGGACATGCCCACAATAATTCTCCTCTCTTTTTTATGTATCGATCCGCGCTAGTTTCTAGCATTTGTTTTTCTTCTCTTGGGCTTATAGGATACCACGACAGTTGGCTATAGTTGCCTCCGTCGGCGACGCTAATTGTTGCCCCCAAAAAAGGGGTCTTTTGGCTGAAGCCACAAATTGGTGCACTGGCTCCTGTTTGTGGTCCTCGTTAAATATATTTTTTTTCCCTTTTCTTAAGGTTACACCCGTAACTGCGTATGTGACGTTGTGCATCTCGACTTATGTTGAGAGGCACAGTCACATACGTGGGCCTGATGAAGCCAATGAGCAGAAACACGTGTCGTACGGGTTACCATTCTAGCTTTTCATTTTACTGTTCATTGCTAGCGGACATGCCCACAATAATTCTCCTCTCTTTTTTATGTATCGATCCGCGCTAGTTTCTAGCATTTGTTTTTCTTCTCTTGGGCTTATAGGATACCACGACAGTTGGCTATAGTTGCCTCCGTCGGCGACGCTAATTGTTGCCCCCAAAAAAGGGGTCTTTTGGCTGAAGCCACAAATTGGTGCACTGGCTCCTGTTTGTGGTCCTCGTTAAATATATTTTTTTTCCCTTTTCTTAAGGTTACACCCGTAACTGCGTATGTGACGTTGTGCATCTCGACTTATGTTGAGAGGCACAGTCACATACGTGGGCCTGATGAAGCCAATGAGCAGAAACACGTGTCGTACGGGTTACCATTCTAGCTTTTCATTTTACTGTTCATTGCTAGCGGACATGCCCACAATAATTCTCCTCTCTTTTTTATGTATCGATCCGCGCTAGTTTCTAGCATTTGTTTTTCTTCTCTTGGGCTTATAGGATACCACGACAGTTGGCTATAGTTGCCTCCGTCGGCGACGCTAATTGTTGCCCCCAAAAAAGGGGTCTTTTGGCTGAAGCCACAAATTGGTGCACTGGCTCCTGTTTGTGGTCCTCGTTAAATATATTTTTTTTCCCTTTTCTTAAGGTTACACCCGTAACTGCGTATGTGACGTTGTGCATCTCGACTTATGTTGAGAGGCACAGTCACATACGTGGGCCTGATGAAGCCAATGAGCAGAAACACGTGTCGTACGGGTTACCATTCTAGCTTTTCATTTTACTGTTCATTGCTAGCGGACATGCCCACAATAATTCTCCTCTCTTTTATATATATATATATATATATATATATATATATATATATATATATATATATATATCTATATCAATCAAAACTGAGCAAACCTGACCACCTTTTTGCTCAGGTTGGGTGAGAAAAATTTTTTTTTTTTCGAGACCGCGAAAAACTGACTTCGGATTCGTATTCTACGACCCAAAATTAGGGTCTGTGCAAAATTTCATGCAAAAATTCGCTGTTTACGCTAATCTGAATAATTACCATAAAAATTAATTAAAAAAGGATACAAGAGTTTTCTGATAGAATTCTTCGGATTTTTTCGAAAATATTTCTCTGATAATGGTTTCGTGCTTTTCTGTCAGCATGAGGTTTGACATTAGTCAAAATGACAAGTCTTCAGGTAATGCAGGAAACATAACTATGTACCGTAGGACAAAAAAATATATAACTACCTATTTATTCAATAATAAAATTATTTTTACTAACTTCCTGTCTAAGTATTGGTAGCCAAATTCTGTTTATATCTACAGAAACATTAGAAAAATATTTATCGTCATTAAGAATAATAGTAGCGCTTTCAATTAATTTACGGCTATTACAGAGTTTCTCTAGATAAAATTTTAGAATTATTCCACTCTATCTCTAATAGGCGTAAATTAATTGAAAGCGCTACTATTATTCTTAATGACGATAAATGTTTTTCTAATTTTTCTGTATGATATAGATATATATGTATCTATATCAATCAAAACTGAGCAAACCTGACCACCTTTTTGCCCAGGTTTGCTTGGGTGGTGAGCAAAAAGGTGGTCAGGTTTGCTCATAATTTATTATGTGCGCACTTATATTTGCAATCAGGAAAGACAGTAGAATGTAATCATAAAAGAATTTTCCCAAAAAACGCAAAAATAGCTGAAAACCGTATACTACATAATTACCTTTTTTATAATTACTTAGTTCATTTTTAATTTAGTTAGTTTGAATTTATTAGATTCTTTGATAAAGAGACTAGATATTAGGTCTCGAAACGTCAGAAAAATTATTTTATTCAGATTAGGTTTTAGACCGAATATATGTATACTACACTAGAGATAGATTAGGGTCAGGCATACTTTTTATAATTAAAAGTCACTGACAGTGTACAGAACATTTCTTTTTTCAGGATTTGTTTTTGTGTAAACGCAGTGTTTATTTTTAAAAATATTAATTTTCCTTAACAGTAGAGTGGCGTAACTCCCAAACAATAAATCTTTTAAATAAACCTGAGTACTTGTACAATATCATCTTAAGACGTCATTAAACATGATAGTTGACAGTAGATAATGTCATTTAACTCGTGTGTATTTTTAATCTGTATGAACCGAGATACAAACAAATTTTGCTACATACAGGGTGTCCGAAGAGTCTTAGTATGGGCAAATATCTTTGCTATTAGTAAAGATAGAGACACCAAATTTTAGGTGTATCTTATTGGTTAATAATCTACTTTTTGATGTCATTTAACTTCTTCAACCTGAGGGATGGCGCTAGGGAGTTTAGGTCAAAAATTTTAAATGCAACCCTATGCCGTGTGGTACCTCATTTTAAATTAAAGGTCTTCAAAAGGAAACATTTTACCGCAAACCCGAGGTCCGTATCTTAATTTGATTTTAAATTGCAAGGCTTTAAAAATTAAAAATCGTGTCTGTATCTTTACTAATAGCAAAGGTTCATACTAAGACATTTCGGACCCCTGTATATCTATGTCAATTTTGTTGTGTCTGAAGTGTACCATTGTAGCCAAAATAACACTAGCTTTTCTTATGACAATTCACAGTCTTCCAAACGATGCTGAGCCTCTTTATAATCTTGTACACTATGTGTACCTCCATACTATGACTCACCCGTTCTTTTGGTTTTCACAATTTGGTACATTTCGTCACCACCGCTTCTATTAGATAGCTGACTTTTTAAAATGCATGATCTCTTTTATAATTCAAACACAAAATCTCAAAAAAATTGCAGGAACTATTGGGGCGACACGTGTAAAGAAGTTAGGCTTCAGTAAAGCTTGGATTACACTGAGCTAATTTACGAGTTTACTAGCTGCTTAGTAGACTAGCTGTGTGGAATTAGGGCAGAAAACAAGTCCTAACCCCACAAAGGTAGTTTAACAACCACTGGTAAGCGACGAGTAAACTAGCTCCTTTTAATTTACGCTTGAACCAGTTAATTATTATTTATAATATAAAGGGTGGTACAAAAGTAATGGTACACAGAGCAACATCGAAATAATGCGATTTATTCAAATTTGCCTAATTCCAAAGTTGATAATAACCAAGATACAGGGTGTCAAAATTTTAATTTAGTTTTCGATTTTTTACAATAATTTCTCAACAAAACGACATAGCGGCACGAAATTACGAATTTGGGGTTTTTTGAGGCGAAGAATTGAAATTCGTCCATACTTTGAATTTCACTAGAGAGCGCCACCTACAACAGACCGCACTTCTTTTAAATGGCAACTTTTGTAAGCTTAGTACATCGATCTAACTATTGAAAAAAATCGATTATCCCACTTCTACGTCAAAAAGATATACTTTATTGAAGTCGCTAAGAGTAACGGTTTTCGAGATAATCGTATTTGAAATTTCCTACGCAACTAAATACGTGTGGTTGAAAAGTAATGTAGAGCAACAGGAAATTTTTGACTTCAAATTATTTTGTTTTAGTTAAATTTACTTAGTTGAAATGTTGATATTATAGGAGATACTTGAGTTACTGAAGATTCTTTTAATAAAAAACGTTTATTTATGCGGAAATACTAATTTTATTTTAATGAAACTTTCTTATTTAATAATTAGTTTAATAACATTTAAAAGTTAATAACAAAAGAGTGCGAAACTGTCTTAATGAACAGTTTCTTGAACGATGAATAGGCCGTGGTGGTCCCTTGTCTTGGCCGGCGCGAAGTCCGGATTTTAATCCTATAGACTTCTGTATTTGGGGTCATTTGAAATCCATTGTTTATGACAGTTCAATAAACAACCATAATGAGTTAGGTCAAAAATTATAAATGCTGTTGATCTGCTCAGAAATGATAGGGATCTTTTGTTTAAAATCAGACAGTCTTTTGTAAAGACGTTATCATATTTACTGCTAATAAGTTTGCTAAAGCATTATTAACTTTTAAGTGTTATTAAACTAATTATTAAATTAGAGTTTCATTAAAATAAAATTAGTATTCCCGCATAAATTAGTTTTTATTAAAAAAATTTCAGTATCTCAAGTATCTCCTATAATATCAACGTTTAAACTGAGTAAATTTAGCTAAATCATAATAATTTGAAGTCATAAATTCACTGTTGCTCTATGTCCCATTACTTTTGAACCACGCGTATTTAACTGCACAGAAAATTTCAAATGCGATTATCTCGAAAATGGTTACTCCTAGCGACTTTAATAAAGCATACCTTTTTGATGTAAAAGAGTAGGATAATCTTTTTTCAATAGTCAGATCGATATACTAAGCTTAAAAAGTTATGTCATTTAAAATAAGTGCGGTATGCCGTAGGTGGCGCCCTCTACTAACTAGTGACATCAAAAGTACGGACGGATTTGAATTCCTCGCCTCAAAAAAAACCAAATTCCTAATTTTGTGCCGCTATATCGTTTTGTTGAGAAATTATTGGAAAAAATCGAAAACAAAATTAAAATTTTGACACCCTGTATCCTGGTTATTGTCAACTTTGGAACTAGGCAAGTTTGAATAAATCCCATTATTTCGACATAAGAAATCTGATGTTGCTCTATGTTCCATTACTTTTGGACCACCCGGCATAAACACGGAATGGTTAGAGTATAATGTTTCAAATTTTTTAATGGAGGACAAGTACAAACTCAAACTAGCTCTGATAGATTGTTCATATCTGTGATTTTATTTTTCATTTACAAGCCAGTTTTTATAATTCTTCTTTAAAATTTTGATAATTATGTATTCTACATGGAAAGTAATTCAACTCACAGGGGCTTGTTTTCGTGGAAAAAAAGCAGAACTTCAACAAGTTCTCAACAGAGAACATTGGAAATGTATACAAAAAATCTGAATAATAATATTAACTATGTGCAGTTTGATGAAAGAAATCTATAAATACCTGCGTATTTACTTGTTTTCATCATCTTCGGTGAAATGACCTATTAATACCATTTATTTACCAATTTATACCACCTATTTGGTTGGTATAAATGTTTCCTTCCAGTTTTTAACCACAATCTTCGTATTTTTGCCTTTAGGCAGTTGCCTAATATACAGGGTTAGGATAAAGAAACGGATCACCCTTATATATGGAAATTCCATATATGGAATTCCATAATGGAATATCGATTAATTTATCTAAAATCGCTCGGACCCGACAATTTTACTTTTTTGAAATGCAATTTTTCGAAATAAAAATTATACAGGGTGGATCAGAAAAGTGCTACGTGTAGGAATAATTATTTTTTAAATGAAATACCCAATACTTTTTTGGATTTTGCAGTCAACTCTAGACATTTCTATGTAACATGTCTCTTACATAAAACTGTAACAACTGTTGTCGAAATATTAACACTTAACTTTTTTACATTTTTATGTAATATGTCTATATCAACCAGTTAACGTCAAATAAATCATTGAATTGTCACTACAGGTAACGTCACATAACTCGTAAAATTATCAATAAAATTTTCAATTTTACTGTGCTGTTAATACGTCCAAAATGCGTCTCGCTGAAGATGAACGCATAGAAATTTTGAATATATTTGGTTGTGACGATAAAAGTAGAAGTCTTAGAGAAGTCCGTGGCATATTTACTGATAAATACCCAAATCGCCCACCTATTAGTCAATCCACAGTATACTATACGTTACGAATGATCTCGCGACATTGTTGACAAATCATATGTCATTAATGTCAGATCTGTTTAATGCTGGTTTTTAAAGGTTGGCGGAAATTCTAAATACTTTCTAACGTATATTGCAGCATAATCACATCAAACATTATCCGAGTCAAAATTATACTATCCAAAGATGATGTGATAAAATGCTACTCAGAAACGAACAGCAAAACACGTTAAAAATAGCAATATCAGAAGGTAAACAAATGGAATTTTAAAACTGGGGCAATTTCAAAGTTACTATATCACGTGATCAATGTCACTCGGTCTTCTGTCATCTTTCAAAAAACGAACTGTTACAAAAATTAATCTATTATTATCTAGGGTAGCAATGAACTGGAGAACGTCTCGTAGAGGATAGACAGAATAGTGTTAAAAGTGACCGCCCTGGTATACCTGAGGAGAAAAAATTGGACATATTATTAGCACTACAGGAATATCCTCATTGCTCTAGCATCCAAGTTGGACGTGATAACGAGGTTCACCAAACGACCGTAACAAAGTTTTTAAAAAAGAAAAATTGCATCCCTATAAAGAGCAATTGGTCCAAGAGTTATTGGAAGATGATCCTGGCAGACGAGATCAATTTTGTGAAATAATGACGGAGCTAGTTAATATCGCAAGATTTGTCCAGAGTTTGTTTTTCAGATGAAGCTTTTTGTTTAAACGGTCAGATCAACTAGACAGACAAAACTACAGGTACTGGCAATGGAGAATCTTCACTGGTTCGAAGAATCACACTCGATATAATCAAAAGGTTAAAGTTTGGGCGGAAATTGTTGAAACCAGGGCAATAGGACCATTTTTCTTCAATAAAAGCCTCATTTTAGATAAATCTAAATTTTCTCGAAATGATCTAGTTTCAGCTCTAGCCCCTCTGTTTACAAATGACGATGATCCTGATTTACCAAATGTGACCTTATGGTTTCAACAGGATGGTGCTCCTCCGCATTATGCTGTTCATGTGAGGGAATACTTAAATATTATTTTCCTGGGCAATGGATAGGTAGACGAGGGGCAATAGAGTGACCACCCAGATCGCCCGATCTTAACCCGTTGGATTTTTTTTTGTGGGGCTACGTCAGATTTAGTTTATAAATCTAAGCCCGACTCGGTAGATACGCTTAAAGAGTCGATTCGACGAGTATATGAGAAATTTCTCCACAAGAGGTATACAATGTTCAACAGGAATTTTTAGACCGATTGGTCTACTGCAGAACAGTTAGTGGAGGACATTTTCAACATCTTATAAGATTTTTTTCCATACTTTCTCGTTTCTTTTCCTAATAAAGTTTTTACTGTTTATTTTAAAAGGTAAAAGTGTTATTATTTCGAAAACAGCTGAAGATGGGTATAGGATGTTAACATAAAAAAATGTCTAGAATTAACTGTAAAATCCAAAAATGTAAAAATATACCGTGTTTCATTTAAGAAATAAATGTAGTAGCACTTTTCTGATTCACTCTGTATAATTTTTTTTCTTGAAAAAATGCATTTCAAACAAATAAAATTGACTGGTCCGAGTCATTTCAGATAAATTAAGCGGTATTTCGTATAAAAGGGTGATCCGTTTCTTTATCATAACCCCGTATATAAAGTCCACAGGTCTGTTGACTCCTATTTCGTTGTATTTTGACAAAGACGAAAGTGGTATTTTCTCATTTTGAGAAAAAAAAATCACGTGTATTATAATTACAAGGCAAAATTGAAAATCCGAACGCGCTTATTCGGTTCGTTTAGCAATTCACATCGGGGCAGTTCAGTGCTGGTTACGTGATCTATTAGGATTATTACAAAATTGTAACTAGTCAGTCGACCACCTACCATAAATGTCATATAAGCGCTCGGGGGTGAATCGCCGGACTTAAGGGTTGGGAGCAAGCTATGCTAGCGCCACTTTGACACTTGTCTTTCCCATTACAGGAAAAAAAAATCCTTAATTTCGCGTTTCTTGTTATTTACATTACAGGGTTTTCACACATTTTTGCTGCAACATATTGGCTAATATGAGACGCGAGCAAATAAATTTAAGCACGCTAGGCTTATATTTGTAACAACAAAAAAAAAATAAAACAAATAAAAACTAAATAAAATCAAGGAATACAAACATTTTATTTGCTTTTCGCGACCCTGTATAAAAGAAAAATCCTATACACTAATTTTATAAATTAATAAATACACTATAGATACAGTTTTACAATTTAAATACTGACAAAATTGTCATGAAAATAAAAACAGTCAGTGGCGAGTCTATCCTACTTTTATTCTTTCCAGAGGGAAGATACATACTACAAAATTAATTTTTCTTTACATTATTTTAAAAAAAGTATGATCATGAAGTTTTTTTTATTATGACTAAATTGTAATTATTATTGACACTTTTTTGGTAAAGAAAATATACCTAATGTTTATAATACTCTATTTTCACATGTTAACTTGGCAAAGAAGACTTATAACAGAGCCTAAACTCGACTTTAATCTGACCCATTATTTTCAACATTGTTGTTCAGATTTATTTGCTATAAGAAACCAATGACTTTCCGGGATACCAACGACAGAGAAAACAAAAATGGAGACTTAAACCAGGAATACCTACCTACTGGTCCTACTCCAACCACGCGCACTGGTAGCATTGGATAATAATACATAAATCAACTGGCAAATTAATAACAATTACAATTTTTTCATTTAAATCAAATTTTCTTATTTCTTTGTATTAAAATTTTGTTGTTAAAAATTTGATTTAAGTCAAAAAATGGCAACTGGTATTTTTAATTTACCAAATGACTTATTCATTATTATCCAATACCAAATGTTCTTAAATTTGAAGCACTACTTGATTTCTCGAGAAAATTTGTTTTCAAAAAATTAAAACTAAATGCCGATTTGCGGCTAAACGGTAAGTCTATTGACTCAAATGAGGAGTACATTATTTGTTGTTTTTTATTGCCTTTAAAAAGACACCATAATTTTTGCAATATTTGTCAAAATAAAAAAGTCAGGAGAAAAATAAATTTTTAGTTTAAGGTAAAGTGGCCTCTAGTGGCAAAGCAGTGAAGTACTTTTACTTCAGGATTATAGAGTCCACTAAACTTGTAACACATGGAAGACTCGCGTCTATATTATAACATTATTGGGGCACGCTGCGCATGTCAGGAGGACATCCCGAATGACATATTAATGAAATAAAGGGGTTAAGCTGTTAAGTGTTAAATAAAAATATATATAATCTAGCTAGCTTGCAATTGACCGAATTTCTTTTTTAATAAAATGTCAGTTTTATGAGGTGCAGTAGCAGTAAAAATCTCAATAAAGATAAAAAATTAAAAACTTGTAGTACAAGGAATTATGATTTTGTAGCAGAGTCTAGTGCGTGCCACTCCCTCTTTTACCCCGCCATTTTCTAGCACAAAGATTTCATCGGCATCCATTATGGTACTAAGGCGATGGGCTATGCAGATGGACGTGCGACCTTTGGGTGCGTTTCTTAGTGCCTTCAAAATGTTGTACAGAAGAGACAGTTAAGCTAATGTCCGAAAAATTCAATGTCAAAAACTTTTATAACCGATACTTTTCTGAAAGCTGATGCTTGTATGATAGATGGCCACTTATTTGTCTTTAAAATTTCTTTACAAATACTTATCATTTATAGTAACATGAAAATAAACGTGCAGCCAAATATGCCGACTTGAATTTGACGATACTGACCTCTAATGATACCTATTTATGGAAAATTTTGGATTATCTTTGCACTAGGTATGTAATTTCTTCCCACACAACGGCTGTTCTGGGTACATGAAAAATGATGTTTTCACGGCACTTGCAGTGGTAATTTTACACACTGGCACAGTACAATATTTAGTACTACAATAGGGTAGTTTTTGTTTTAAATAGTTTTCACTGTTTAATAAAAATAATTATACACTAACTACACTGAATAAAAAAGCGACCGTAACACCAACAACAATAATTACTGTCTGGGCAAATAAATAGTTTATTGAAAGGTAGCTACGAGGAACCTAACAAGAACCACATTTTGTTATATAGTGTGGAAAAGAACGCTATGTAAAAAAGTAAAAATTTTAACCACGTGACATTACTCGAAACATTTTTTTCTTAAATTTCATTTTTATATTATGTGGAAGCTTGAGTTGGATATATTCACTAACTCAACAACCTGTATCGTGTGTAGTAGTATTATTAGTTATATATTAATAAGAAAAATATTTTTAGTAAGCACGTTTAATAGAAAATAATAGTTAAATTAATATGACTTTTTAACGGCTTTTCTGTTTGTAGTTACTTTTTACTTAATTTCACCAAAATTTAAACAAACCAAACACATAAAATCAACTCGGTGGCTGCCTGTCGCCGTTCCCAAGACCGTTAAACGTTAAGGGCTGAAATTTACCATAGGTATAGGTAACAAAATACAAACAAAGCAGATTTAAAATACAAAAAAAAAATGGAATTCAAAATTTTAGGGGTTATTTTTTTGGAATTTAACGAGTGACAACTTCGTTTTACTTTCAAGTTGAGTGTCTGTGGTATCAAATAATAGCCCACAAAATGGAGAATACAAACATATTTATATATATATATATATATATATATATATATATATATATATATATATATATATATATATATATATATATAGTAGAAAAATGGAAGATTTCTTGGCCTATAGGTAATATATTAAATGTAAATGCGAAGATTTACTTCTTCGCTAGTGCAGCGAGAAGGCCGTGAATGAAAAATAAAAATAATGAGGACTATTTTTGATTCTGGTCTGGTTGGCGCGAGCCACTACATCTTACCCATCCTTTCCGAACATTTTGGATATAAGGACTCTCTTTGACTCTGGTCAAAGCGTGGTCTGTTCTGCAGCCACCCTGGGTGTAAGCCTGCCCGCTGATGGGTAAGGGCCCAGAAATCGATAGCAGGCGGTCACCCAGACCAGAATCAAAAATGGTCCTCATTATTTTTATTTTTCATTCACGGCCTTCTCGCTGCACTAGCGAATAGTGTTGAGAATAATCGAATGAATTAAATAATCGAAATATTAGCTCTCGAATGATTTTAATAATCGAATGATCATTCGAAATAATCATTCGAATCAAAAAATATAGCAAATAAAACTACACAAAAATCATCTCTTGAATTTTTTTTTGCTTGGATTGGCCGTTTTCGATAAAAACAAAAAAATATAAAGTTATACATAACATTATTTATTAGTATACTTTGTTAAAAAAACAAAAAAGTAAGAGATCCATGGAAACAAAAACACTTCTTTAACCAAATTAGCATGACTCCCATTTATGCATTAAAAATTGTAACCACATTTCAACTTTATACTAATTTGCGTCCTCTAGTTATTTAGGAAAAACCTTTTACAAAAATTCAACACCCTGTGTATTAAAAACAAAGTCTTTTAGGACCTATGGACCTATGTTTTGTCTTAAAATTAAGTAAGGAATAATACCCCCAAGTTTGGCCACATACTTTACTAACACCCTGTATATATCATAAAAACATGCAATAACACTATGCGTTGTCGAGAGGTGAAATAATGATCGATCGATATCGAAGGATCATTCGAAATAAACAATCATTCGAATGAAAAAATCATCCGAGACCCAGACAATATTAAAAACACGCTATACGTTGTCGAGAGATGAAATAATGCTCGAGCGATATCAGCGGATCATTCGAAATAAATAATCATTCGAATGAAAAACATATCCGAGACAATCGCATCGTAACGCAACGTCGAGTGCCGAGTCGGCGGCGGCATCATTTCGTATTTCGTCTCGTCATTCGAAGCGGCGAAAGGCGATTATTATTATATTATAATCTCTCGGCTAAATCATTCGAATGATCGCGCTGACTTCTCGAGACATCTCGAGTGATTTGAATAATCGAATGATCGATTATTTTTCATTCGAGATATCCCATCGCTACTAGCGAAGAAGTAAATCTTCGCATTTACATTTAATATATATATATATATATATATATATATATATATATATATATATATATATATATATATATATATATATTATTTAATATAACCCTTGTTAAATAAAATTTGAAAAGTTATAAAAACTGTTGACTCTTTCTTACACTTTGTAAAATCAGAGTAGAACAAATCTGACAAAAATCAAGGGTTTGTATAACGATGCACATATTAGAAAAAAATTATAATAATAAAAAGGTGTATTACGAAACACTTATCACGCTAGCTGGACTTACACGTCACCATTCTTTTGTATGGCTTATTTACAATAACCCTTTTTTAAGTACAAAAATGCATTCTCAGTTATTAATTTTCCAAAAATATTAATTGCAATTATGACCGCACTCTCCATATAGTCGGAACCACTGTGCGTCTGTCAAATTTTTGGGGGGCGCGTTTTAAAAGGAAAAGTACAAAATACAATTTACATTTCTTTGATGAATTATATAAGTCTTTTTTGTATCTACACCGGAAAGTCATCGTTATTTTATGACAAATAACTGAGTAACAACAATATTCAAAAACCAAAATACTACGAAAAGCATCTTAAAATGTTTCAAGGGTTCTTAAAGCGTGTTGAACTTTAAAAAAAAATTAATTCTTAGGCAATTTTTTAAACCCATTTAAGCTTTGTTTTTAAAGTCATCGTGCCAAGCTCACTGCCGTAAAAATTTTGTAACATTTTTTTTTATCACAACAAATAATATGTCTTTTTTAGACATAGTGCTAAAAACTAATCTATAATAATTTTTTAATAAGTCTAGATCTCACGGACTACCACCAGGCTGTAACAGTAAGTTTAAATTTTACTCTTTATAGGTTCAGTACAAGGGTTGGCAGTTATATTTGATATTTTCTTTACAACTTCCGCAGATGTAAGAATAATTAATTAAATTTGTATTAGTGGTCGAAAAGACAAGACAACAGCATTGGTTACGGCAGCACTTGACAGTTAAACATTAGTTTTCAAGTGGCTTTGGTTACAGTTAGGGTTGACACTTAAGCAATGGATTCAACTTCATTTGGCAGTTAAGCGCGTGACGAACGAAGTTTAATCCATTGTTATACAATCATTCGCAATCATAACCAAAGCTACTTGAAAACGTTTCAAAGGTGCGTGTTATTTTAGGCAAAATTAGGGTTGTTGCTTAAATACACTGACCATCAATATTAACGCACCACTAGAAATTTCCAACAATTTTGATGTTATATTTCTTTAAACCTATTGTCCGATTTCAATGATTTTTTGCATATTATTGGCTCATTCTTTAAGAATATTACTAATATGTTATGTAATTTTTGTTAGAAAGTTAATTGTAATTGTATACCGACTGTAACAAACATATAGTGTTTTTTTCCCAAAATTCCCAACACTCTGTGGAGAATTCTAGCATTCATGAAATATTGCGTTTAAAACCTTACTGGAGCCTCATGTTTTTTTAACATTTTATTTTTTGGTTCACTTGTTATGTTTGATAATAAAAGTAGGGACTTTTATGTCAGCATGTTTTTATTAGAATATCATAAGAAGTAATTTTTGAAAAATATTATTAAACCAACAATAGTTAACGATTACAACACAAATTACATAAAAAATTAAAATAGACATTAGTACCGTGTGTTTTCGCCTCTATTTCTAATAAGCGCTGCAGATTGGCGAGCTATACCCGAAATTAAAGTTGCTATTTGGTTTTGATCAGTATCATTTCAAATTTAAACAACTATCGTTTCTATGTCTTGCAAGGTTGCAGGAGGAGGCTGACGCTGTCTTAATTTTCTGCCAATAATGTCCCACAAACGCTCGATCGGGTTAAGATCTGGACTGTGCGGTGGCCAGTTCAGAGTCTGGATATTTACCTCGCTTAAATATTCAATTACAATGCGAGCTACGTGAGACCTTGCATTATCGTTATTATCATTATGGTTTGGGAAAGAATTTTCTTAACAGCGCGGATATACCTTGGTCTTTTACGTGGAGGTTCTTTAAATAGCGAAAGGTATAATAATGCTATCTTATCTAAGCACGTAGTACCTTTCGCTCGTTACGTAAATACGTACCGCGCATTGTATATTTACACGAGGTAAATATGCATACGCTGAATTGGCCACCGCACAGTCCAGATCTTAACCCGACCGAGCATTTGTGGGCCATTATTAGCAGAAAATTAAGACAGCGTTAGCCTCCTCCTGCAACCTTGCAAGACATAGAAATGATAGTTGTTGAAATTTAAAATGATACTGATCAAACCCAATAGCAAATTAAATTTTGAGTATGCGTCGCCGATGTGCAGCAGTTATTAGAAGTAGAGATGAAACACACGCTACTGAGTCTATTTTAATTTTTTATGTAATTTGAGTCGTAATCGTTAGTTATTGTTAGTTTAGTGATGCTTTTAAAAAGATACTTCTTATTATTTTCTGATAAAAACATGAGTTATAAAATTCCCTACTTCCTTTATTATCAAACATAACTAAGTGAACCAAAAAACACAATGTTAAGAAAACATGAGGCTTAAGTTACGTTTTAAATGAAATATTTTATAAATGCTAGAATATTCCACAGGGTGTTGCGAATTTTGGAGAAAACACATGTTAGTTACATCCGGTATACAATGACAATTAATTTTCAAACAAAAATTAGTATTACCGTAATATTCTTAAAGAATGAGCCTAGCAAAAAAGTCATTTAAATTGGACAATAGGTTTAGCAGAAATATAACAACAAAATTGTTAGAAATTTCTAGTGGTGCGTTATTATTGCTGATGAGTGTATAAGGTTAGACCGAATGGGGCATGTTTAACACAAAAATTATAAAGCCCTTACAGCTAAGTATAAGTTGTTTTTAAATTCTATGTTTATATTTCAATACTAGGTGTTGTAAGTTTCCCTATGTCTTAAATCGGCAGCTCGACATTATTTTAAAACCTTTTCAAAGCCGGTATTCGGTATAAGAATATATACGTAGTTAAATATCCCATCAAATTAAACGTAAGTAGTCATATCAAGTCCCAGTGGTAGTCTGAGTAATACTTTAAAAATATTTTTTTACGATTGTCTAACCAGCTATTTTACAAATGTATGTGTGTATATACAATAAAGATCAAATATGCCCTACCATTTTTAATAAAAAAATTAGTAGTATATTTTTGTAATTTTATATAAAAACTAAAAAAATTGTAAAAGTATTAGGTTCATAGGATCTACGACAATATATATTTTTTTAAAATATTTAATCTGAAAATACTTCTTTCCGAAAGCATTTTCAACTGTACATGGTCTATTGGCCAAGTTTAATGTATTCAGAATAAATTTTTGGGATTATAATGCTATTTTTATATACATAGATATCAGATTTTAATGACACCCAGTCGCCATTTTGAAAATACTTACGTCTGTCGCTTGTACAAGTTTCGGAAATTTGTGGAAGGGCATACTTTGGGTCCTCACTGTATACAAATGAAATAATCGAATGACTTCATGAACACACCGTCATAATTGGAATAGTGAATTCTAAAAAATACTGATTTGATTTTAGTCCTGCGACGACGAACGGGCGTCTCGCGCGTTGCGAAGGCGGCGTCTTCCCTCCTTGTCTATCACACACGTGTTCCTAAATGGTCCGGCCTGATTCCAGCCGGCGGCGACGGCTCTGTCCTGATAGAGGTCCGAATTTGTTGCGGCGTTTTACTATATTTACCTACAAACGAAAAAAAACATTTTGGTGCTCCGTAGATTTATGTAAATATTAATATTTTTATGTTTGTGTTACTTTTAATTTTTGGGAGATTAAATTGAAAATAAATGGATGTGATAGTAACAACTAGGCAAGTGAAATTAGTAACTAATATTTGTCATTTGTGGTCATCTAATATACCAAATTTGAGTGGACAAATACGTGGGTTGATCCCTAGGCCTATGTCCGTAACGTACTTCTGATATTGTATGCAAAATCTAAGTAAACAATCATGTTCGGTGCTTTTAAAACCAAAGGGGAGTGCAACGTTTTTAATTTGAATCGCCAGTTGGCAATAGTAGAATACATGTTATCTCGCTTTTGCTTCCCTGTTCTTGTCCTCAGATTCTTTTTCTTTGCCGTTCTGCTGGGATTTAACAGGCACGTGATCAGTCGAACTGATTACAAAAATAAGTTATGTGCCTCTCAAAGATTCCGAACTCAGCGTTGAGCTATTAGGGAGATTTTGCAAAAATAAATTGCAGACACGCTAACCCATAACCGATAAAATTTAGAGTGGTATTTTAATTATAGTTTTCGTCTCATTTGTTTAATGAATTTATAAACCTACAAAAAATAGGGAAGACTTTTTTAATTTGTAGGTTTGTTATAATCATATGATAGAAACACCACTTTAAATTTTATCTCGGCCTGAAACGGGATGAGGGTCGGCGCAGACGGAAAGTGACACAGCTAAACGGCCAAAATGGCCAACAAACCTGAATATCCATTTCCTGCCATGCTCACAAAACGATCACATAGGAGCTTCTTTCTTTCTTCACCTGTTATTGGCCCTCGTCCATGGGACAGGTTGGCCAGCTCTCCACCCGGTCCGGCGCTTAACCAGAGCCCTAGCTTCCCTTAGGGATGGCTTACACGTTACCCAGTTTGGGTGGTAATTCCCTTAGAATCTCCGATTTGTCGGGTATGTACCCTCGGCGATTCCGAATAAAAACAATAACAATGATAAAAAATGACAAAACGTCAATGTTTTCGGTTTGGCACAGTTGAAGTTATGGAGTTTCCCGCCTCTGGTAGAGTCTATTGCGCATGACCTTTTCTTTAAGCCACACTTCCGCCCTACGCTCCTCCCACAACAAGACATGGCCGTCACATGTCCACCTTGTGTGGATGAAAAAACGCAGCACGAACAGGGATTTTAGGCCTCATCGCTCACCCCCCTTGGATTTGGTAAAGACTCCCCTCAACAGGCCGTGGAGCTTCCCTTCGTATCCCGTCACAAAACACTCTACTCACCGCTTCTAGGCGATCTAACCCGAAATCTAACTATGTAGTCGACCGAGAGATGTTAACGCAACGGAAGCCAAAGGCAAACTCCATCACGTAGGAGCTAAGGAGTTTAGGAATCAGAAACACCCACTTCCAACGAAAGGTCATAACGGTAGTTACTCGGGTGAACCAAAGGTGGCGCCACTTCATACTGTTCACTATACATCGTAAGCCCCAGTTAGGATCCCCTCATCTGAACGATCCAGAATCCAAGACTGCGAAGGGTATTGGCCTCAAACAAAGAGACAAACGCAACAACCACTGGAACCACGAACTCAAATTGTCGCCACTCAATCATACAGACACTAAAATCATACAGATACCTCGATAGCGTGAACTAATAAACTTACTAAACTATAGAAAATAGAACCAACACAACTTGTACCGATCGAGCCGCACAGAATACAGTGGTTTCATAATTCCGTAGTCTGAAATGAGCGGTCGTTCTTCTACCCGCCGCCAGGGTTTAGTGCACTAAACGAACGTATCGGTCAGAATGCTACGACATACGAGTGAAGCCAAGATCGACGAAAATCGGTGAAAGGAAAGTGAAGCAAACCAAGGTGCCTTACAGCCTTCTAACCTCACAATTTATGGTAGAAAATAAATTATAATGTAAATAAAATTGTTGAGCAAAAACTTGAAATGCAGATGCAGTTTCACCTCGGGATACATAATATAGTGAGACTGAAAAACATAACAATTAAACGAGGTGTTCAAGATCAGATGGTTCCAGAAAGCAAGCAGCAATTCAGGGCGTTTAAGGAATAAAGGAGTATTAAGAAAAAGGTAAAACACTGTGACAAAATTGAACTGTCACAGGGTTAGCGTATCTGCAATTTCTAGTTGCATAATCTCACTATTGTCTCGACACAAATAACATATTTTCTCTTATGCAACAAAAATTAATAAGGGCTATTCTCTCTTATGCAACAAATATTAATAATAGTGACTATGGGTTGCCTATACTTTGTCACGAATGTCAATGTGTAAATCTGGGCGTATCCTAAGAGAGTTGTACTTTGTAATAAATAAATTTTTAGTTTTGTTTTATAACAGTGCTGATAGTAAAAAATACCGTGGATTCTTTTGAGCATTGTGTTTTAACTAGTTAGTGGAACGTTTTTTTCATTAATGGCTATATCTACTGTTTTTGGTGTTGTATAAGTGTGTGTCGTTCTAGAGAAAGTGAATTTTATAGAGATTTTACTTTAAAAGTAACAAAAAAATTAGTTTTCAATTTTTAAGAGTGCGGGTAGTGACAAAATACCGTGGAATCTTTTAAGTATTGTGTTTAATTCGATACTGGAACTTTTGTTAGGGTTGATCAATAGTCAAGCATTGGTTTCTTGCATTAAATTAATGGCTGTACTGTATTATCAGTATATTGGTATTAATGGTACTTATTTGTTAATCTTAAACATTTTCAAAGGAAGTGTATTTTAAAGGGATTTTACTATAAAGGTAATAATAACATTATTTCTTATGCTGACTTGCTGCATTGGCAAAATTATTGAAAGAATTGACAACTTATTCAGTATCATGTGTTTCTTGCCAGTGGCGGGTACCGCTGATTAGAGAAAGTTTAAGGGGCGATTACCAGCTTATTATTGCAAAGCGCCATTTATGAATATTTTTCTTCAATCTGAATTTATACCGGGATTTACCGGTTTCAATATATGCCGTGAATTTTATAACACCCTGTACAGAATTGAGGGAGACTATTTTAAAAAATAATGTAAAAAGTGTAACTAGCTTTACTCTAAATAGGTCCGGGGTGGGGCATGAGGATCAATCTACGTAAGATCCGCTGAGTTGTAAAATTTAAAACAGTTTCCTAACCTCTAAATTCTCCATATCTCAGTTTCCGTTAGCGTTCTTCGCTATAATCGCGTTCTTGTTATTCGTACTATCGGTGCCGTAGATCTTCCCCGCCTTCTTGGCCATGGAACCCAACAGCTCTTGACTCAACTTGTGCGCCGAGCGCAATGACTGGAGCCACTCCTTGAGGCCTATTTCATCGGGGTTTGTGAGGGTTATTTTTTCTTTTTTGCCGTCCTGTAAAAAAAGAGAAAACTATAGAAGTGGATAATAAGAAACAGTATAAAACGTGTATTCCATGTATTAGAAAATTTTATATTTTCTATTCATGATCTAAACCTCGAAAATATCTTGGCTCTACAGGGTGTTTGTTAAAGTGTTAGAAGGCGATATCTCGAAAATGGTTTAAAATATTTTCGTGAAGTTTTGGTGAGTTAATAGGGAGATGGGTGGACATATTTAAACATATGTTTGACATTTACCCCCTCTCTATTTTGACGGGTGGGGGTAACTTTGGAATTTTAAATGGGATGATGTACTTTTGTTTATAAAATTCTAATCTATGTAAAAAAATAGGTATGTGTACAATTTTTTTTGATTTGCTCTTTCAGTTACGGAATTTAAAAAATAAATAAATTTTACCAATAAATCAAGTTCACTTATTTCAGAATAATTATTCGTTTCCATGAAAATCCGTTATTTTTAGTTAACTAACTGGCCTGCTAGGCTAGGTCCCCGTATTTTACACCCCTTGACTTTATATAGCACTAGAATTAATTCAGATCGAGGATACACGATTTAGCCTTAGACATATGATTACGACTTTCAGGATAGTCTTCACTCTATATTGTTCTCTCTTATCCCTCTTATCGGACATACATAAACATAAATTATTTTTCATTTACCTTTAAAGCGTGCATTCTTAAAACTATACAACTTTCATTTTTGACACTTTGTAATTCGGGCATTACTTCTTCTATTTGATCCATTAGTACCATTTCCGGTCTGGAACCTTCTGGATATAATTCTAACCTAAAAGAGTATACAATAGTACTTGGAGCAACACTAATTCGTAGCGATAATGTTTGCCGAATTTTTGTCTACAGGGGAATGATAAAGAAATAGATCACCCAAGCAAACCCTTATACCTGGTGATTCTGATACTTTTTTTTTAACTGTGTATAGAACTGATTATTATACTAAATTTTTTCAAATAATGTTTTTAAAATAACCCAAAAATAAGCGAGATATAGCTATCACAAAATATCTAAAGATCCAAATCCAGCCCTGAGTACCGAAACGTAGGCTGATAAGGATAAGTCTGTTTTTTTTTTTAATAAATCACGCTTTGTACCGGTCAGTTAATTGTCAGTCGCATGGTGTTTATGTGAAGTGATTATTTTGTCACTTTTAAATTGTTAAAAGAAAATGGCACATATTTATAAAAACAATGAACTAGTGTATATGTTGCTTATTTACGGGGAGTGTCTTCAAAGTGCGGCTGCTGCGTCACGTTTATACAGAGAATGCTTTCCCTCGCGGGTCCGTCCTACTCCCAGAAGTTTTACTAATCTTACTGAACGGGCTAGGGATACTGGTGATTTGCGGGACCATCGCAGAGGGCATGCAGGAAAACCGAGACGACCTGAAGCTGTGCAAATTGAAGAACAAATTTTTAATCTTATCGAGGAAAATCCAACAAGAAGTATTAGGGACATTGCAGATCAGGTCGAAGTAAATCAAAAAAACGTGTGGACAACACTGCGGGAAAATCAGTTGTATCCCTTTCACGTTCAACGTGTCCAAGCATTACAGCCTGAAGACCACCCCCGTAGAGTTCAGTTTTGTGAATCGCTTTTACAACAGCATGAAAATAATGAAAATTTTGCAAGAAAAATTTTAGCTATGGACGAGGCAATATTCACCCGAAATGGAATTAACAACTTTCGAAATACCCATGTTTAGTCTGTTGACAATCCCCATGCTATTCGGAGAACAAATTTTCAACACCGATTTTCCGTAAATGTGTGGGCAGCAATTGTGAATGGGATAGTTGTTGGGCGGTACATTTTACCAGACCGTTTGGCGGGCGAAATCTACCTAGAATTTTTGCAAAATCATCTGCCCGATCTGTTAGAAAATGTGCCACTGAATATCAGACAAGACATGTGGCTTCTGCAGGATGGGGCACCCCCATTTCACACGGGAAGTGCGGGAGTTTTTAGACATTACTTTCCCGAATAGGTGGATAGGTCGAAAGGGACCAGATGCGTGGCCACCGAGGTCACCAGACCTCAAACCTTGTGATTTTTTTCTTGTGGGGTTTTATCAAAAGTTTAGATTGTAAAACGCTGGTAAACACACGGGAGGAATTAATGACTCGCATAGAGCAGGCAGTTGCAACAGTAAGAGGAAATCCGATTTCCCTATTACGCGCCGTCACGGAACAGTGATTACGTCGTGCAGAGCGTTGTGTAGAAGTGAATGGTGACCAATTTGAACACATTATTTAAATTAGACAGGACCGTATTGGACGCTTTTTGTAATAACAGAATGGCAAGTTTCTTATTTTTGAATTATTTGCAAAAAGTTATTTGAAAATTGTGTTTATTTTAATGACTTCTATACAGAGTTAAAAAAAAGTATCAACTTAGGGATTACCCTGTATTATTATCTAAAATAAGAAAAAAAATATACAGGATGTATCAGAAAAGTGTTACGTGTACAAACATTTATGTTTAAAATGAAACACCCTGTCTATTTTGACATTTTTGGATTTTACAATTAATTCTAGACATTTTTATGTAACATAAGTATTCTATATCTATCTTCAACTAATATCGAAATATTAACACTTTAAACTTTTGAAGACATGTTTTATGTAACATGTCCTATATCAACCAGTTAACGTCAAATAAATCATTAGATTGTCACATAACTCATAAAATTGTCAATAAAATTTTCAATTTTACTCTGCTGTTAATAAGTCCAAACTGCGCCTCGCTGAAGATGAACGCATAGAAATTTTGATTATGTTGGGTTGTGACTATAAAAGTAGAAGTCTTACAGAAGTCCGTGACATGTTTAATAATAAATATCCAAATCGCCCACCTATTAGTGAATCGAGCGTATCTAGGGTAGCAATGAAGTGGACAACTTCAGGTAGTATTAAAGATAGTGTTAAAAGTGGCAGTCCTGGTATACCTGAGGAGAAAAAATTGGACATATTAGCACTACAGGAAGATTCTCATTGTTCTAGCATCCAAGTTGGACGTGATAACGATGTTTCATTTAAAAAATAAATGTTCGTACACGTAGCACTGTTCTGATCCACCTTGAAAAATTTCATTTCAAAAAAAAAATTGAAGGGTCCGAGCGATATTAGATAAATTAATAATTGGCTATATCCACTCCAATGCTATAAATTAATAAATTATTCGATATATAAAGGTGATCCGTTTCTTTAGCATAACCCTGTATATATCAGATAAGCGAAAAATGTATTTTCTAAAATATTGATAAAAAGAACGAAAAAGTCTTGGCAGACCTGACCAATCTCAAAAAAGACGATTATGTGCAAATTTTCTCAGGTTTGTTTTGATTTTCTCAGGAATTTTTCTTTTTTTATAAACATTTCTTAAACTATTAAAGCTCAAAATTCAATTTTCGAAATACTATATTTTCGGAAAGGGGTATTTATATTTTCAAAATTCAAAAATTGTTTGCAGAACCAAATAAAAGAAATATATTCACATGTGAATTTCATTCACCAGTCAAAATCAAGATTTTAACAATAAAATACGGATATTTTATTGTTTGTTACCGTAGCTACATTCATTGTTGAAAAAAATTATCGCGGCAATTGTTCTGTCAAAAAAATTACCCGAATAATTTTTCTGTCAGTCATATTCAGAAAAACACCAAAGTGAGTAAACAATTTTTTTTATCCTACTATAGAAAAAAATAAAAACAGCTGTCTAATATACGAAACAATATTACTTGTTATTGAAGTTCTGTAAATTAAACAAGCAGTTATTGTACTTAATATAAACAGGGTTTGTTGACTGTTTATTATTTACTAGCCTTGATACTGGGTTTGATATATTTTCCATCGAAATGCTGCCGAAACGCGACATAATTATTTGTTTTTTGACGAATGATATTTCGTTACCAAGGATGCAAATTGTCGCAAATTTGGTTCATGAAATTCTCCCACAAATATAACGCGTGCATTAAAAGCTATGGGTAATAGTTGAACAAATCTGCATTCATACGGTTTAGAGCAAACAAAAACATTCGTGCATTACGCGCACTCATGCCTTTTCTGGCTCAAACCGCAATCATGCGGATTTTCCAAAAAATTGGCGATAATTCTCAACGCACTTATTATAAATATTATAATATATGATAACATCCATGGATTTATTAAGAATGGATACGGGATGATTTAACATTCTTTGAAGCCAAAACAAGGCATTCTAAACGACACTGGAAACACAATTTGTAACATTGGCCACATCTTATTTTACCTTGTATTTTTGTAGAAAAAATGCACAAGAAGCATCACAAGATTTACTAAAAGTAATAAAAGCAATAAAATATTTTATTTTTCTGCTAAATAATAATAAATTTAAGTTAAAAGGTTTTATTATTTATAGGTTATGTTATTTCTAGAGGTGTTTATTTAAAGTCGCTCTGAGTCATTTATAAATCTATAAGTCGCACTTTTTCTTTTCTAGTTCATTAGGCAAAAGACGTACGTGTAACCGAGTGTTCAGACCGAGATTCAGCCGTTTTCCTAAGCAACCAGCACAGACAGCAACACTTCTGAGCTCCAACACTCCAATGCTATTTTATCTCTTTCTACTACCATTCTTGATTCAATTACGTAGTAATTCGTAGTTCGTAAACTCTACCCCTAGGGGAAATGTTTTCATAACAAACAACAAATACAGGGTTCGGCAAAATGAACTACCCAATTTAAACAGGTTATAAAAATTTATTAACTTTAATAATAAAACGAATTAATACATATTTTTAAACTAGAAAGATGGGAGTTTTTTATGATTTAAATATAGTGGTTCGTAAATGATCGCCATGGTTCTCAATGCATTCTTCTAATTGATTAGCAAATTTTTGCATAACGTTTTGAAAAACGTGACGTGGGATAGCATTGATTTCATTTCTAATGTTTAATTTCAAATCCCTTAAATTTCTGGGTTTATTAACAAATACTTTAAGCTTTAAATAGCCCCAAAGAAAATAATCCGGAGCTGAAGGATCTGGGGATCTTGCTGGCCATGGAATCGTACCATTTCTTGAAATGAGTCTGTATGGAAAGGATTCTCTTAAAATGTCCATGCTTATTCTCGCCGTATGACTTGCTGAAACCAGTAGTGTCCTACGAGTATTTCTTCTTTAATTTGAGGTAAAATGAATGTCTGCAGCATTTGAACATAGCGCGCAGCGGTAACGGTTACCGTCTTACCATTCTCTTCAAAAAAATTAGGCTCAAATATTCTAGACGATAAAATGACACACCATAGAGTTACTTTAGGGCAATGTAAAGGTCGCTGATGAATTGCCCGAGGATTCTCTAGAGCCAAATAACGGCAATTTTGCTTATTTACATCGCCATTGAGATAAAAATGTGCCTGGTCACTGATGAAAAGGTTACTTTCGATACCTTGGTGATTATCATGAATCAGACGACAAAATTCAAGTCTATTAATCTTATTTTAATCATTTATTTCCCGAGCTATTGCGATCTTATATGGATGAAAATTCATGCGTTTTAACATTCTTCTCGTGCTTCGATCGCTCAAACCAAGGACGGAAGCATGTTTAACAGCGGGTTTTTTCCGACTAGCAATATCGGTATTTCTTACCCTTTCTTCGTTACGTTCACTGTAGGCAGTTCTTGGTCTTCCACTTGACTTTTTGTCTACAATAGATCCCAGTTGACCCCATTTATTGCGCCAAGCCAAAATAGTCTTAGGCTGAGGATAGCAACGGACATTAAAATGACGTCGAAAACACCTTTGAACAGCGATTACTGAATTAAATTGAACCAATTTCTCAATACAAAAGACGCGATGTTGTGTAGACCAACGCTCCATTTTGACAACTGTCAACAATTCTAACAAAATTTCCAAAGCCTACTTTTCCATTTAAAACTATTTTCATTCAAAATAACCGGATCGTTTTTGTGTTTTTAATGAAATAAAATGGGTAATACATTTTGCCGAACCCTGTATAAGGCTTCACGTTCGATACGCTCACAGTATACGGACATCGAATCCTTTCTTAATAAATCCATGATAATATCTATGTTCCTACACAAATCACAAATCGGTCAGTACCAATTATATTCATATTACCAACGAAATATGACTGGTTTCCTGTAGTTTGACTGGCTCTCACTGGTTTGTGATTTCTGTGGGAACCAAGCTTATATTATTTACTAACCTATTTGGATATAATTTGGCGTAGCGTAACTGCCACGAGGCTGACCATGGACCGCCCAGCCTTTTAATATAGCCATGTAAAATACAGTCTGATTCTGAAACAGAAAAAAAAATATATTTATCATATGTCAAATAGGTAATTGTAAAAGATTTACTCATAAAACTTATATCAGATAAGATCAAAGCTTCGTAATCACTGTCCGAAAACCGCCTTTTGGGGCTCTCTAGGACTCACCTCGGAGTATCATCATGAAAAAGTAATTTTAATACTGTTTAAAATAGGTAAGAGTAACACACTGCAAGCACATACAGTAACATTTTGCCCAGATTTGTGAGTATTTTACCAGGGGCGTGCCGTGCCTTTAGGGGCGGAGGGGCACAATGATTTGGGGGCGCTAAATTATTTTCCTTTTATTAGAGTATGTGGTCATAGTAGGCAGTGAATCTCCAGGGAGCGCGGCGGTCGCCGTAAATTACTTTTCTTTTATTGGAGAGTATGTAGTCATAGTAGGCAGTGAATCTCCGTGGGGCGCGAGGGCGCCGTTACGAGGGCAGGGGAGGGGGCTTGATCCGCCCCTCGCCGACGGCACGCCACTTTATTTTACAAAAAAAATTACCACGAGTTCTACTGAAGACTTGAACGCATCTATAGCAGTGTATATGATTGTAGACAAAATCTGAACCACCTCATCTACACTCAGGTCAGTACTGTGAAGTATATTCCAATCAATGCTTTCGAAATAATCGTTTGATATATTATTATATATGATATATATATATATATATATATATATATATATATATATATATATATATATATATATATATATATATATATATATATATATATATATATATTAAAGTTATAAGTGTTTTCAGTAGGTAAGTTAGGTTCTGAACTATTATCAAGATGAAGATTAATATTTAAGGGCGGATGGTGGCTGTCAATTGCAGATAAGGGTACGTCACTCCTAGATACAGATATACCCGTATGATTCGAGAAAACCAAATCCTGCATAACATCTCGTAATGTAAATTGCTGATTATACTTTAAAGGAGCATAAATAAAAATGGCATAAATTAATATTACCTTTCTCGTCATCATATGGTTTCTTTTGTTTTGTCTTTTTCTTCTCATTTTTGTCGGCCTCCATATTCACCGACTCAAATACTGTTTCTGCGACTTCATTCTGCCACCTTTCCGATATAACCAACGGGAAATTTTTGTACAATTCTTGGTCTGCATCTGTCAACTATAAAATGTATCGTAAAAGGGTTAACTAAAATACTGACATCTCCACAAAAAGTCAAAAATACATTTACCGATTTTTAAAACATTTTTAAATGGATTCCCAAAGTGTAAAATGACTTTAATTATACACTTTTTTTTAATAATATTTATAGCTTGAAAATGAAGATAAGGGTGATTGCCACAAAAGTGAGTTCTTTCTACAATAGTGTTATCCTTTATAAAAAACATGTGGAAACCTTTGTTACATTTTCCATGTGAAAATAAAAAATAATGCTTTTCCCCACATCCTTCTTTAACAAGGAGCCATGAAGCACAAATGACAACGTCGCAAACAGCGCCGCACGTGGGCTTATTTTAGTTCGTTAATAATATGTATTATATAATATGGAATACCACATAGGGAAAAACAGTGAATATAAATTATATAAAAACAAAAGAACACGCGTTCTGGAACCTTTTTTAATTCTATCAACATCCAACTCATTTATAAAATGCAAGAAACAACACAATATACGAGAATATTTTAGATGATTTAAACTGTAAAATCTAGTAAAATTGTGAACATATGAACATATGTCCTTTTTCGTATTTAAAATAAGAAATCAATAATTTAAAAAGTGGTAACAAATTTCAAATTACAGCAACAAAAGCATTTACAATGATTATTGAGTTTTATGCTTTTGAAAAATAACGCAGATCAGATTTTAAAGTGGACTGTAAATTTTGGAACGCTGGAGTGGAAATTGTCTTTGCGTCCAAACTAAGTCAAAATGCCCATTCTGGCTCTTGTTTCGTTATGCAAAAATAGCAACGTAAAAATTATTGGCAAAACTTTTAGCAAATGTTTTGGTACTTACCAAAATCAGTAAAATTATTTCTGCAGGATGGTTTGTTCGGGGTACATCAAGCACTATATAAGTTCATAGTAACCCCGGGGTTTATCTGCATGCACGGCACCGTTAATAAGTATAAAAATGCATAAGTATAACAGGTCGAAAATTTAGCCTGAGCCACGCACTCTGTAGTAGGATCTACATATCTAGTGGTGTCTGATTTTGTGTTTCCTTTTCACCTTTTTGGGTCCGCTTTTTCTCGCACAGCAAAAAATGGTAAAACGAGAATGGGAATTTTGGTTAAAAGGAATTTTAAGGAAATGTATTTTGGGTTACCAAGACATTAGATATGTAAAATGTAAATTATTGACTTTTAAGAAAAACAACTAATTTATATTATAATTAAAAATTAAAGTAAAAACAAGAAATGGAAGATACAGGTATCTAATATAAAAGTTTTTCTAACCTTATACATATTGGTATAGTTCAGTATTATATTGGGAATTTAGAAAGAGATTTTCTTGCACTGTCTTGCACTTTTCTTTAACATTTTACATAGTAATTTAAGGCTGCATTTGCCGACCACACCCACTTATTGCCAACTTAATTTTATTTTAGTAAAATTTTTTGATTTATTTGTTTTTGTGCGAATATTGGCACAATATTAACCGTAGATTTATATTCTATAGGTATTTTTTAACGTATTAATAAAAGTTTCAAGACATTTTATGATTTATTTTAAGAAAATAATATTTAAAAGGAATACTGAGGTCCTAATGAAAAAAAAAACATGTTACTTTACTCTATTAAAATATTAATCTTCTGATCATTATACATGTTGAAACTTTAAATAGTTGACTGAAAATTGCTCGCAGGATATGAATTATATATATATATATATATATATATATATATATATATATATATATATATGAATTATTAATATACTTATAAAGTTATTGTTAAAATTTCTAAAGCCGAAAAACCATGTCAAAATGAAATTAAGTCGGCCACCATGGACGCGATGGGAAAATGCCACATTAAAATCTTATTGCAAAATTACACTTTTAAATTAAATGTCACAGCAAATTTAGGTTTTCGAAAAAGTAGCATGCTATACATGGCAAATCTGAATTGGGTTTTTGGTAAGCACTAAAGGATACAAATTTAATGACAGTTTTACTATGTAAGTGTCTTATTGCAGTGCCGTTGCTAGGCTAAATTTGACTGAAGACAAGTCAGGATTTTTGCGCACCTATAACAAGACCTAATTAGCTTACAGGCTTTATTTTACTATTTGGAGCCTCTTGCTACCGGTGCCCCTAGGCAAGGGCCTACTCTGCCTGCACCTAGCTACGGCACTGTCTGAATGAAATCAGGATGCTTAAAAAAGGTAAATAAAGTACACATGTAAAAAGTAAACATCAACACGATTTCATACAGGGGACATGCCGGCCATATAACACTGTCGGATAGTATTGTTAAGGTCATGATGGGAAAAAATAATTTTTCATTTTTGAAATCTATTGCCTATATTCAAACTTTTGGACAATTCCTTCTCAAATTCTTGGCTATTATTGCAATTCATGACTGACACTGTACGATTAATTTGTTTCAAAAGAGTTTTTAGGTGAAAAATAATTAACTTTTTCGAGTATATCGTACATATTTTAGCATCCAAACTAACATTTTAAAATTTTTGCTTATAACTTGATTAATATAATATTTTCTAAGCAGTAAAACATGACGACTCACTTTTGGGCCAATGACCATAATTTTTCCTTTGATCGCCCGCATACTAGGGAACTCCGAAAAGCATTTTGTAGGAATATAGAAATTATAAAATTATTATTTTTAACAAAAGAGGCAAAACAGAGCAGGCAGTATGTTATACATGATCGTACCTGTTAAAGTACTACTTATTTTCTCACCTTAATTCCCTTGGTGTCTTCTTCATCGAAGGAACCTATATCGAACGCGTCGGCTGCATTGACTTCCCCCCTAGGGGGAACTAACGGCGGGCTATATTTTTGATTGTACACCTGACTCCAGTCCAAACCTGCAAAGAAACTATGTGCTTTAACTTCTTCTGAGCCATTTCCCCTACATCCCAACCTGAAAATGAGATAAAACACTAATTATATGAATGTTCAACATAAAACCAACTATTATTTCCTTAAGAATAGGACACCAGATGTGCTAATTGATCAGATTGGGTTGGGCTATTTTAAAACCTTCACGTTTTCCAGCCAACGCCTGTACAATATCTTGTTGCTCTCACCTTCTATCTACATCCCTCTGTAACAAGCCTTCTAATAACAATTTAAGGTCCCTCGAGAACGAGTCGGGCAGTTCCACGTTCATCGTCAGTGTCATCCTGTCAATTTCGTGTTTGTCTTTTGTTTTGTGCTGGCGAAACGGCGAGTGTCCTAAAATAAAAATAATTAACCACGTTGTTAACCATGAATTTCGGTTAAGGTATAACGAAAATCCTATGAGAAATATATTTATAGCGTATACATAAGATTTATAAAGATATACAATAAATCAATCATAGAGCATAGTATAGGCACCGTCAACAAGTCATATTCGTATAAAAACTGATTTCTTTGTTTGGATATGCCGACTGTCCAAGATATCGCCAGTATTTAGTCAAGGCGAATAGGTTTTCTGAACCGTTTAAACAAAATAATAAAATAAGTTCGTTATTTGTATAAAATTATTATTTAAATTTATTGCAAACAGTGTATTTAAATTAGATTACACCGTTTTTCAGGCCTATTAAACTTGCGAGGAAAACTAGAACAATATAATAGTCGAAAAATATAATTAATTTAATATATGCGCCCGGACTAAAATTGTTATCTCGGCTGGCGATTTTTTGCTCGGGTATGCAAGTGATTTTATACAGTTTTTTTATATAAAAAAAATGGTAACAATTTGACCTATAGCACAGTTTAAAGAATATATTATATATTCTGTAAACTTTGCCTATAGTATACCTATAAGTTGGCGAGGAATATACATAGTGAAATATGAATTCGATGGCATCAACTGGATGCAATCTCATTTCGGTCAATCCCATATTCAGCAGTTAGAACCATAGATTTAGAAACAAGGATGAGATACCATTATATACATTTTAGAGCAATCTGAGATTCCAGGACTACTCTCATTGATCTTCAGCAAGAGGAGACGCAACCGTTCATTCATATAACCTTTTGTTTGTTTCATACACTGTTCGTGTGTAGGACAAAGGCCAAACGCTATAATTTCGTCTCGGCGCGCCACCGTAATGGCTTTCCTGTATTCTGTATACCGCCAAGCAAACCTCTGAAAAGACAGTTCCGGATAAAAATAATAAAAATAAAAAATATTTTTTTTCACACAGTTGGCACTGATAAAGTGATCAGGAAAAAACAAAAATGACGTAAAATATCACTACACACGTCTATTTCGACCTACTTGGAATCTACACACACAAAATTATGCCTTGATTTCATAATGAACCAGATGACCACCAGTGAAGCGACGTTACCACTCTCACTCTAAATTTCGTCACCATGCAATGAAAATAAATTACTAAACATTTGTTATTTCGAAAAATAATGGTATATTAGTATATTTTACTAATCCTTAGTCATATGCTTTTAGCCTGTAGTATTTATGATTGTATATAAGTATTAACCCACAGTAATTACGTTATTAGTAGTAAAAGATATTCTACATAACTAAAAACCTGGCAACAGCCGTTCTAAAACAATGGGTGGGGGACCCATATCGTTTGGCGGATTATAAATTAACTTGGGGATCCCTGATTGCTCTAAAATAAACATAATGCACATAATAACAGACAATTTTAGTCAAATTTCCACGTTTATTAAATAGTTTATAACACTATAGCTTCATCGGATGTTTGTTACAGACTAAATCTTAAATTAGAAGTTCACAAAGGTGTCATAACATAGGTACAAAAATCTAGGTAGATAATGAGGTTTTAATTTAGGTTTTATTATTATACCAGTTTACTATGGGGAATTCACCCTGGGCTTCATTTCTGTTGGGTAAATAAGTTTAATAAGGGTGAGTTATTTAATTCTAATTGATCATTAAGTAAAATGTCCGAATTTTTCAACCGATTTATCTGAAGACTTTCAAGCAAATTAAATTTTTTACCTTTATTTTCTACATGTAGTATTTTAAAATTGTTATCAAAAGTATGTCGATTCTGTAAAAGATGGTTTGAATGTGTAGAATTATTTTTATTATTAATAAAACTTTTTTATGTTGCGTTATACGTATTAAGTGGCCATAAAAAAGTCGCACGGGGTAAGATCGCAGGATCGTGGTGGCCACCTAACTGGCATATTACGACTAATGATTCGGTCTTCGAAAAATTCTTCCAAAAAATTTAAATTATCAAGAGTACGTGAATTGGTGCGCAATCCTGTTGAAAGTAGTCTTGTCGCATCTCTTCATCATCTATCTAATGCGTTCACAAAATTTTCTAAAATTTCATTACGGTATCGCGCCGAATTGAGAGTCCCTTAAGAAAAAATCGGTTCAATTAACCTGCCTCGGCAGTAAAAAAGGCTTTTTCAAATACGTTTCCATTATTATGCAAATTACCCACAAACCACCCACAACCCACAAAATTTCATTCGCTGCGGCTTGTCGTTTGGTAACAATTCTTGGACTAAGCTTAGACGATAAGCGTGCATATGCAGGTCACATTTCAGAATTGTATCGCAGGTTCCGTAGGATGCATTTACTTGCTGGCTTAAAGGCCCAATAGGGGTTTGTGGGTGCCCATTCACAATTTGCCCCAATTCTTCAACTTTTTGTGCAGTGCGAACTTTGTGTCTCCCATTCCTTTCTGTTCGCACTTCCTGTTTCTCTAAACAAAGCCACAGATCTAGTTAAAACTTGGCGAAACTGGTCCAAATCAACAACCCTTTAGCTTCGCTTCGGCTACATGAAGATCTAACACCTACTTTACTGTTTAGGCAACTATACAAACACGCGTGCATATTATCAATATTTTTTCCTAAAGCAGTCCCTACACGATCATTATTACTGTCAGTATTTCACACAAGAGTAATACTGTCAGTATTATAAAAATATTCGAATAATCTTCAATACTTGAAGTTACTTCATTCGATCATTCTACACGATCAATATTACTGACAATATTTTTTAATACTGACAGTAATAATGATCGTGCATGGTCTGCTTTAGAACAAGAAGGTAGTTTTAATAATAATGTAATGTAGGTAGTTTCTTTTTGTTTTGCTCTTCGTCGATTCGTTAACTAATATTTTGCTTATTTTTATTTATCAAATCAAATCAAAATATGCTTTATGGTCAAAAAGACGTGACATCTTTATAGACAAAGCTAAGAAACTAAAAATATAAATCAGGTATATAATTCAATAATACTATAAATCTAATGATCATGACAAAGTATGTTCAAAATACTCATTTAATGAGTAAAATGCCTTCTCCAATAATAATTTCTTAACAACTTTTCTAAATTTTTTAAACAGGTACCAAAATATTTCTTATACACAAAGGAAGTTTATTAAAAATCTTTTTAGAATCAAATTCAATTGATTTTTTTACAAGACTAGAGGAAGGTATAGGTAGACAAAAATTATAATTTTGTCTTGTATTATATTGAATGCTATTATTAAATTGATTTATATGTTTTCTATGCATTAAACAAACCGTTTCTAGTATAAAAATTGATGGTAGTTAAAATCTTGTGAGATAAATAAAGATCTACAAGAATCTTTAGAATTTGCTTTACAAATGTATCTAATAGGTCTTTTTTGTAAAATAAATATAGAGTGAATAAGGTATTGACTAGAATTTCCCCAGAAGCAAATTCCATAACTTAAGAAAGATCAATTAAAGAATGGTAAACATTTTTAACATCAAAGTCAAGTTCTTTTGAAAGAATTCTAAGTGCATAACAACCTGATGATAATTTTTTACAAAGCTTTTCAATATTGCCATTAAAGGTAAGATTTTGGTTTATGTGAATTCCTAGAAATTTTATCAATTTTGGGTTATTAATAATTTGATTGTCAAAGATAAAATCTTTAAGTTTACAGTTAAAATGTAATATATTAGTTTTACTAATATTAAAAGAAAGCAGGTTAGAGTCACACCACTCTTTAACTTTGGTAATGAAATAATTTTGGTTATAATTTTAAAATATGGTGTAGTTGTGCTCAGTTAGTATTTTTCGTTTTGATGTTTAACCTTTTTTTTAGCAGAAAGTTTAAGCTGGTATGAATAATTCACATCTCATTAATAACGTAATATAGGTTAAGTCATAATTCGCTGGGTTGCTCGTTCTGGTTAGGTACAATTTCAACCGATTTCACGAGTGGTCCATACTTTCCCATATTAAATAAAAAAATAAAATGCGTCTGGGGAATTAAAAATACTTTGGAATATTTAAAACTAATAAAAAAATGAGATGTCAAGATAATATTTAAGTTTGGCAATGGGTTTACATCATTGTTTTTTTCTTTATAATATTAGAGCTTATGACGTCAGGCTCTTTAAAAGCGTCGAATACGGGGGCGGTTTAAGATATAGGGAAGTAAAAAGTGTGCGATTTCAGGGAAAAAAAGTATTGGGTATGTCTGTAGACTACCCCAGGAGTCACTCATTCAAATACATGCAGCGAATTTTATAACACCCTGGATATTAGCACAAATTATTCTGCCAAGTATCAGCTGATATATGGTCAAATTAGTCAAATATATGGATTCGCTTTCTAAGAATTTAATATTTAGAGATTGTACTTACCTTTGAGCAATTTGTAAAGCATACAACCAAAACTAAACCAGTCCGCAGAAGAGTCATATGGCGTTCCCTAAAAAGATAAACAGAATTTTTATTAAACAAAAAATCGACCTATTCATGTTAAGCAATAGTGATACCTAACTATATTTATTTTAAATACATTATATCAAATACATATAATATTTCTAGACATAAATTAACAGAAACCAGTTATATCTCATCCTGACCACACCCGTGCGTTATTCCTTTACGAATATTTTATATTTAGAATATTTACCACAAATGTGGAAAAAATATATTCGTGTTCCCTAGCAGATAATAATCGATCGGTAAATATTTCTAGCGAAAATATACAGGGTGAGTTTTTTAAAGTGTTATAAGGCGATTTCTCGAAAACGGTTTTAAATATTTTCTTGAAATTTGGGCGTGCAGATAAAGGGACATATTTAAACATATTTTTGACATTTACCCTCTCTCTCTATGTTGAGGGGTGGGGGTAACTTTGGAATATTAAATGGGGTGATGTACTTTTGTTTATAAAATTCGAATTTATGTAAAAAACTCCACGTATGTGTACAATTTTTTTTGATTTGTTTTTTCGGTTACGAAATTATGATTTATTAGGTTATAAAATAAGAAAAATACCATTTAATTTCAACTTATTTATCGTTTGTCATGCTTGAGAAGTTGTTCGAAATGCCCCCCTTCAACTTCCAAACACTTTCTCGCTCTCTTTCTAAATGAATTTCGTACCCGCTGTAACATTTCAGGTGTCATTAATAAGCAGGCAAAGCGGTTTCGGTCTTACATACCATCTAAAGTTGTAGGTGTAGTCGCCATCGCTTTGTCCTTTATAAAACCCCACAAGAAAACGTCAAGGGGGGTCAAATCCGGGGCCCTAGCAGGCCAGTTGACCGGACCAGCTCGTCCAATCCACCTGTTTTCAAATATTTCATTTAAGTAATTACGGGCCTATATTGCATAATGGGGTGGAGCTCCGTCCTGCTGAAACCACATGTCAGGATTTATGTTTTGGTTGAATAATTGGGGTAAATTCAATCAAAATTTAGTTAATCATAATTCCGTAACAGAGCAAATCAAAAAAAAAAAAAAATTACACGTAAGTAGTTTTTTACGTAGATGCGAATTTTATAAACAAAAGTACATACATCATCCCATTTAAAATTGCAAAGTTGCCCCACCCCTCAAAATTGAGAGAGGGGGTAAATGTCAAAAATATGTTTAAATATGTCCCCCCATCTCCTTATTAACTCACCAAAATTTCATGAAAATATTTTAAGCCGTTTTCGAGATATCGCCTTGTAACACTTTAAAAAACTCACTCTATATATCACGACCAAGGAAGTCGTCCACGAAATGGACTGGAAACTACCCCACGACCTTGTAAGATACGATACCGCGCAGGTAGGTGTGGCCATGATACGTCACCCTGTGAGTAATTCCGCCATATTTTGTAAACGAAATAAGTCCTTGTCAACATTTCTTATTTTTTGGTGTTTTTATTCACTTTTAAAAGTTTAGAAGTAAAAATGAGGTGTGCTGTGTATGGTTGTGATTAGTGACGGGAGAATCGAATGATTTTCAGAATCGATTATTTTGTATTCGAATACTTTTGAGAATCGAATGATTATTCAAATACAAGGAATCGAATTATTTATACTCCCAATTCCGCTATATTATCGAAGATCGAAGAGTCAAACGTGACCAATCTCCCAAAAATTGGTACATGATTATATTTTTAAATATTTATTTTTAATATTTTTTATCAGATGTTCTGCTACTTTTTATGCATCTTTCTTTTATTAGTTGTTTTTTGTTTTTATTCTGTTTATCTTTTATGTTTGGAAAATATCATATTTGTATTTTTTAGATTTATATTATTCTTTTAGGAAAAAGTGTTTATTTTTATCATTTTTGTATTTTATTTTATCGATATTTTACCTATTTTACGTTTTTTTTTTAGATTTTATGTAAAAAAGTCTCTTAAAGTATTTTTATTTACCAAACTTATTACGTTTTAATACTTTAAATTTTAATTCTCAAAGTTTGAGAGTCAAACTTCCTATATTTAAAAAAAATATATATTCAAAAATTTAAATAACATGTCCCATTCGAAATTTAAAAAAAAGTAAGGACAAGGACTAAAACTAAATTAGGCGGGTATTCGAAAATTGACAACAAACTACACTACGGTGGATAATCGGAGCTGAAGCGAATTTTCATTCCAATTCAGCCTTCGATTCTTCTCTTCTTGTATTGTAATATCTCGCATCCTCGCAGAGTAGGCAGAATCTCGCTCGACGACACACGCAACTCGCAAGAATCGATTTTTTTTTGGTATTCGAATACTTCGTTGAGAATCGAATGCAGTCGAATACATGCCAGAATCGAATACTTTTATATTTTGAAATCGAATAGTCCCTTCACTAGTTGTGACGTGGACAATGCAATAATATCAATGCCCAACTTCAATAATTTAGATGTTTTTGTCTTGTTTAGAATAATTTTTGGCATTATTGCTTGATTTTCGCGTTGAAAGTCCGAAGCGTCAAGATTTTTTTAAATTTGAAAAATCAAAATATTCAATAATTTTTATTACTTTACTATTTAAAGTGTAAGAAACCCAAAAAACTATTTTAAAAAACAAATCCTATTCACTGCAAAAAATAAATATCTAACAAATTATAGAAACAAACAAAATTTCTATTTATAGCACGTTTTAATAAGAATATGCCTCCAAATAAAAATTATTATCCTAATTAAGCATTGTCATAATTATTCTTTGCATTTTCTTTTCACGTAAATAAATAAATACAAAGCAATTGGCAGAAAATTTACCAATCTCTATTTTAAATGAATTTATCCCTTTATTGGCATGATTATTTTAAATCATACACTTTAAAATTGGCATTATAAGCACGAGGCAAAGTATATTACCATTAGAATTTATATAAAACCACCTATAACTAACGTAAACTCCATATTGCGCGTTATAAATTTCAAAAATAACTCACAGCGTGCCGTCATGCACGAACCCGGACGAATCTGACATGGCTTGGCATCATATCTTCCGTCTTCTTGTATATAATTCCACGAGCGCGGATTTTGCCGAGCAGCCATCACCGTTTTTGATTGCCGACACTTTGGTGCATTTGCAGCGCCTACCTACCGTGAATTTCTGTTTTCATTTTTTCATTTTTCATTTCACTTTTTATTTTCCCGAAAAACTACAATAGTTATGTAGGGAACTCTACTTAAAACACTTAAGTGTATAAATTATATTATATGAGTGTACTAAATATCCAAACTTATATAATAACAAAATAATAAAACCTATATATTATTATATATATAAAAAAAGAAAATGCATGTAAAATACATGTAATCTGCAATCATATAAAATCACATCTAAAAATAAAAAACAATAAAAAATTATTAATTTTATCTCTTTTTTCTTTTTTTCTTTCTTTTTTATCAACCTGTGTAGCAGTCAGTCAATCTCATTTCTCCTTTCCTGAATATATCTTTTTAAATGGCACTTAAAATTCTTTATATTTTTCATTTTTATATAGTCAGGAAGTAAATTATATGTTTTTTTACCTTGGTACATTATTGAGTTGAACCTACTCTAGTATAAATAACAGGTAATTCTATATAGGAATTATACCTTGTATAATGATTGTGAATTTCATTTCCGTGATTAATTTTTAAATTTGAATGTTTACTTTTAGTTATTATTTCATGAATAAATAAATTATTTTGAAAAAAATATATTTCTTTTATTGACATAATATTAAAATTTTTGTATAATAATTTAGTTGGATAAAACCTGTCTAATCCATATAAATTCTTTATTGCTTTATTTTGTAAGATTTTTAACGGTTTAATCAAATTTTCATAAGTTGATGCCCACATTAAAGTTAAATACTGTAAATGTGAATGAATTAGTGAAAAATATATAGATCTCAACATATAATTTGGAATCAAATAATTTATTCTTTTAAGTACCCCAATTGGTGCAATAATTTTATTTCTTAAGTATTGAATGTGTTCATTCCATGTCAGATTTTCATCTATAAAAAGACCTAAAAACTTAATACTTTTAACTCTGTGTATATAACCATTACTTAGTTTTATAGAATTTTGAATTAAATTTTTATTTTTTATTATCCATAAATAAGAAGATTTTTCCAGGTTCAAGGTTAATTTATGTTGAAATAACCATATTTCAATTTTGTTCATGTCATGATTTATTTGATTGTATATTTCATCTACTGAGTGACCAGTATATATTATGGTGGTGTCATCAGCATATAATTTAATTCTTCCCTTTAAGTTTATATTAAATATTGAATTAACGTAAAATATGAAAAAAAGTGGACCTAAAATAGATCCTTGTGGTACTCCACAGTTTATATTAAGTGATTTGCTATATTTATTACTAATACATACTTTTTGTTTTCTATTATATAGGTAATTTTGAAACCATTTTAACATATTGTTAGAAATACCTATCATATTTAATTTTTTTAGAAGAATAGAAAAATTCACCGTATCAAATGCTTTACAAAGATCAAGTGACACAACTGCACAGCTATTTCCAGTATCATATTCACTTTGTATTTCTGAAATTAAGTCAACAGCTGCACACTTGGTATCACTTGAACTTCGAAAACCATATTGCCAGGTAGATAAAAAATGTATTTTATTTAGATGTGAAATTAATCTGCTATAAACAATTTTTTCAAATATTTTTGAGAGAATAGGCAAAATTGATACTGGTCTATAGCCAGATAATTGTTCTCTATTTCCTGATTTAAAAATTGGTCTGACTTTTGCATATTTTATACCATTAGGTACATCACCAGTTTTTAGTGACTGATTAATAACTTTGCAGATTACAGGTATCAGAGTATGTTTACAGTTTTTTATAGTTTTAACATCAATATTGTCCCAGCCTGGAGCTTTGTAAATGTTCATTTTATTGATTATTTCTTCTATTTCATTTGGCACAGCATCTTCTACCAACATTGAGACATCGGATTTATATTCTGTAGTTAAATCTAATGGAACATTTGGTAATTTACTTGACATTTTATCACCAATTGATGTAAAATATTCATTGAAGTAGTTAGTTATACATTCAGTATTAGTTATTTTAACATTGTTGTTTATTATTGACTCTACTTCATTATCATTTTTTGTAAAATTATTCATCACAGAAATTAAAAGTATCCAGATTTTTTTGGGGTTTCCAGCCGCTCCTTCAAACTTCTTCTTATAAAAATTTTGTTTAGCTTGACTTATTTTTTTTCTAACTTCTTTTATTGTATTTTTATACTTGTTAATCAGAAATTTGTTTTCTGGGTATATTTTTAATTTTTGATAATAATAATTTCGCATTTTCATAGACGCAAATATGTCATTGTTGAACCATGGTTTAGAATTTTTCCTAAATTTATTTTTTAAGGTTAGGTATTCAGTATTTTTTTCGAAACAATTTACAATTAAGTCATAATTCTGTGATACAGTATTTTCACTTGAATAATTTAGATTTAGCGATCTTAAATCTTCTTGTATTGCTTCAATATTAACTTGTTTTTTTATATAAAATTTCTGATAATTTGAAATAATTGATTTTTTACAAATTCGTAAAATCTGAATATCATGGTCGCTTATGGAGTTTTTTATTACTGACAGATTGATATAACCAGCATCGTCATTAGTTATAACGTGGTCTAGAACACTTATTTTTTCCGGGGTTATTCTGGTAGGTATATTTTTATTACAAATTTGAAATCCATTTGAATAACATGTATCAATGTAAAGATCAGTTGTTTTGTTTCTATCTAAAAGATTTATATTAATATCTCCTATGATCCATGTTTTTTTTTCCAGCGAAATTAGAAAGTTCGTTATCTAAAAAATCAATAACATTTTGACAGTTTTTTGGCGGATTGTATACTGATGCAAACATAGTATTAATTTCCTGAATTTCAGCTATTATGTAACATATATTTTTTTCATTTGTTATTTTAAGTGTATTATATTTTATATCATTGGAAATAAACATTCCAGTTCCGCCCCCTTTCTTATTTCTACAAGCATATATTGAGGAATATCCAGATATGTTATAGTAGTTTGTTTCATTTTGAAATACCCATGTTTCAGAAACTATAATTATGTGTATTTTATGCTTAATGGAAGCAATTAAAATTTCGATTTCACTTATTTTATTTTTAATTGATCTTGCATTTAAGTACAGTACGTTAAAAAGAGTACTATCAGTTATTTGATTATTATTATTATAATCTTCAATGTCATCATAGCATTTATTATTGTTCATTCAAAAAAGAGAGAAAAAATATACGTTAAATTTATATTCAACTTATTACTTTTTGAAATTTATTGGAACTCATTTTTGCAATAATTCTTCTATATGAGTGGGGCTGGCTATTGGTATTATTTTACTATCATCAGTTTTTCTACAATAAATTTTTCCATTTTTGATCCATACAAATTTGAAATTTTTTTCTTTTAATTTTTTTACTCTGTTGAATAAGTTTCTGGTTTCTTTTGAGATATCTTCATTAATATAAATAATTCTTGAAGGACCTTCTATTCCACAGTCGTTAGTTGTTAAATTTCTTTTTTGTTTTTTCTGCTTCAGTACTTCATTTCTCATTTCACTTGTTTTAAAGGATATTAAAACTGGTTTAGAAGGATTTTCTTTAGATATTAATTTGGTAGTAAAGTCATTATTTTGAAAAGAAACACCTAATGTATTTAGTATTTGTCCCATTTCTGTATCAGTGTTTTTCCCACCATTTGTTCCAAAAACCACTAAATTTTTTAATTTATTTTCGTTTTTCTCTGATGGAATTCTCAACTGTAGTTCAAGCATATCTTTTTGAAGTTCTCTTATTGCATTTTTCATATTATCATTTTCTTTTTTCAGTTTCTTATTTTCTTCTAATAATTCTTTTATTGTCTTTTGTACACCATCTAACATTTCACTATGAAAGTTCATTGAGTTTTCTATTTCAGAGAATTTTTTATTCATTACTAAAAGTATTTCCCTATTAGTAGGATTCGGTTTAGTCAAAATATTATCGATTTCTGCTAGAGATTGATGTAGAGAATTATTATTTTGGAAGTTTACATTTTTTTTCATAGACTGATCATCTGAGTCACAATCACTTTCAGTCAAATAATTTTCTATCCTTTTTTTATGTACACAAAATTTACATACCCATTTCAAATTTTTATTTTTTTGAAATTTATTGTTTTCACTTTCTTGTAGCCCAGTACATTTCTTATGAAACCATTCACCACATGTTCCATTACACAAAATACAATGTTGTTTTTTCGTGGTATTTTCTTTACATTGCCTGCAAATATATTTTTGTTTGTTGTTACAGTTTGATGATCCTGCTTCCCGTTTTTCTTGAGAGGAAACAATAAATTTATTTAATTTATTCTTGCATTTTTGACTGGCTTCGGGATATTTTAGAGGGAGATATCCATTTTCATCATCTTCCGATTCAGAATGTTTCGTTTTATTTAATTTTTTGTTCATACCTGTATTGACAATCTAAATTGATAATTACTTGACAAATCCTTCAAAATTTTTTAAATAATTTTAATATTTTTTTTTTTTTTTTAAAACTTATTTCGTACCAAACTTTAGTTTCTTCTTGTGAACTAAGTATTCTTGTATGAGTTATCTGTCTTTTACTGAATTTATAATTGGTATTTCTTCCTAAAATTTGATTTATTTGATGGAGGTTTGACTTTGACTGTCACTATCACACTAGGTTAGTCAATTATGTTTGTCCAAGAATAAACAGAAACTCGCGGTAGGAAGTCGCAGTGTCCGAGGAATTTCTGTGCTTTTGGTATTTGCATTACCTATTTTCGTTACAAGTATTTAATCTGTAATGTGGACAAATATCTTAAGTAGTCACACATGAACGCTCATCAATAAATATTTTTCAAATCAACCTGTACAGTGTGTCCCATTTTCGGCACTTTTGCGGGGTATCTCCCTTATTTTTAAAGATAGAGGGTTGCGGTTTTCGCGACAGTGTTCTACTTTTTGATGAAACGAAAGATGGCATAAAAATATTTTTCATGGCCCCCTTCGTTTTTGACATACAGGACGAAATTGATTTTTTTTCCATTTTCGGACCCCCCTCGCATTTCAGTTATCTTGTAACTTATATAAAAAGTAAAAATGGATCACATTAGAGTTTTCTACGTAGAATCGAGTGGCGTAGTTAGATTTTCATCAGATGTGATACTTTTCGAGATATTAACAACATAAATGTTTTTTTTTAAATGGAACACCCTGTATATTTCTTAACCATTAAGTTTCATCTTTCGAGAGCTTTTCAAAAATATATAACACTTTATAGTTATTTTTTATTTTTAGCCATTAAATCGAACTATTTAATTTTAAACTTTAATTTTGCGTAGTTGGTCGTGTTTAACAAGCGGTTTAACGTCAATTCAGGTATTTAGATTTAAAAAAGAAAGTGGTTAAATCCTGTATTTTCATTAATTTATTAAAATTCGTATTATTTTTTAAACTACAACACTACTTGTTATCTAGATATATAGAAAATCCTAACCAGAACTAAAACTGCTTGGTGTTTAATCACTTGAAAATTAAATTAGTTGTCTTGAATTATTAATAGCAAATAAAAGTCAAATTTAAAAACAAAACATACAAAACTTGAGGTAACGAAAAGAGTTAGTCCATTAAATCCATTGTAGCTCTTTTCGTTACCTAAAGTGTTGTATGTTTTGTTGTTAAATTTGACTTTTATTTGCTATTAATAATTCAATCAAAACTAATTTAATCTTTAAGTAATTAAAAACTAAGCAGTTTTAGTTCTGGTTAGGATTTTCTATATATCTAGATAACAAGTAGTGTTTTAGGTTAAAAATAATACCAATTTTAATAAATTAATGAAAATACAGGATTTAACCAGTTTCTTTTTTAAATCTAAAAAATTGAATTGACGTTAAACCACATGTTAATCACGGCCAACTACGCAAAATTAAAGCTTAAAATTAAATAATTCGATTTAAGGACTAAAAACAAAAAATAAGTATAAAGTGTTATATATTTTTGAAAAGCTCTCGAAAGGGGAAACGTAATGGTTAAGAAATATACAGGGTGTTCCTATAAAAAACATATATTTGGTTAATATATCGAAAAATATCACATCTGATGAAAATCTAACCACGCCACTCGATTCTACATAAAAAACTCTAAGATGATCCGTTTTTATTTTTTTATAAGTTACAAGATAACTAAAATGCGAGGGGAGTCCGAAAATGGAAAAAAATCAATTTCATCCTGTATGTCAAAAACGAAGGGGGCCATGAAAAATATTTTTATGCCATCTTTCTTTTCATCAAAAAGTAGCACACTGTCGCGAAAACCGCAACCCTCTATCTTTAAAAATAAGGGAGATACCCCGCAAAAGTCCGAAAATGGGACACCCTGTACTTGCCTTAGCCTGGTTTAGCTGGTGTATTATATCCTGTGGAAGACAGAGACAATTTTTTTGGACTAATACGAAAAACCCGTACCTTAGATAATACTTCTGGTGCCATATACCCGTGCGTGCCCACGCTGGCATGCGGCTTCTTCTTACTAAAATCACAGGCTAATCCTAGATCGGAAATGCGAACATGTCCGTGTTCATCTAGTAAAATATTGGCGGGTTTTAAATCTCTGTACACTATATACCTCCTATGCATGTGTTCTAGGCCTAAGATTACCTGAAAATTGAAAAGTAATATGAACGATCTGAATACAAAAAGTACTGCTTATCCCAAAAACTCTAAATTTTATCTGAAATGCTGCGAGTAGCTTCTTTCTTGCGAAATTTTATTTTGAAAACGTGCCTTTAAAAGTCGAAGAAGTCGTCGTAAGTAAAATTTTGCAATAAATACAAATATTTGGAATGAGCCATTTTACTAAATTTTAATTTTTGTGGCATTGTATACAATGTCACCAAAATCTTATATTATTTAGAAAATAGGAGATATACCCTTTTCCATGTTGTCCTTTTTTTTAATTTTGAAGTTTTTTTAGGAACAATAAAAAAAATAAAATAAAAATTATTATAAATCACTGCAAAGGTTTACTTACGCCACAGCATCCATACGCACATTGTTGACATAGCTTTAAAAATTAAATTTTCTTTGTAAGTTCTTACATTAAAGCCACTTTTGGCTTCAATCAAGTAATAAATTTTATTCATGCTTAACAAGGAGAGGGTCCCAGATTGGAATTTTAGTTTGTATAATGGTAGTATAGTCGTATAGTATTACTATATTAAAATAGTAGCGCGCAGTATCCAGCCAGTTGCCATTTCTGTACCTTGTGAAATAAATGAAATGAATTGTAAATAAATAGCCAAAATATGTAATGTGAATGCCTTTGAAAGTAGTGGTGGCTTCTGGAGCGCAAAGAACCAAGTTCGATTCTTAGTCAATGAAACGTTTTTCTTTTTTTTTCTACTTTTTTTCTTTTTGTTATTATTTTGTTAATTTTATTTTTAAAAAATGCTAGATTATATCCTTAATTAAATGAATGAAATACAGGGTGTTTCAATATTGTACCGATAAATTTAAAGAGGTGATTCCTTGACTAAAAATAATAATATAGGTCCGGAAACGTTTCGCTTCCAAGATATAAGGTGTTAAACTTTTTTTTCGGTTTTTCTTATTTATTTCAGGCGCGCTTAGGATTATTTATTCAAAATTTGTACATGTGTTACATATTACAGTACCTACAGAATTAACTTATTGCCATTTAGAATTATCTACAGGGTGTTATTTTTTTTTTGGGATCAGTACCACTTTGACCCCCCGAACTTTTTTTTTGATACGACACTGACTATCCTTTTGTGCAAAAACAACGTCTTTAGTTTACTTTACTTTTTCATCTATTGCACTTTTGTATATCTTATATGGTTTGACTGATATTTGGCAAAATTGCAAAATATGATTTATAATAAAGTAGGGCCCAATTTTTAATCTGGTCAAATAAAAATAATTTATTTATCCAATAAATTGTAATTTAGTTTTTAACAAAACATATTAACGATAAAAGCGTGTTTACAAAAATTGTTCAAAATTCCTTCCACCACGCTCCATACAGCGATCAAGTCGACGTAGAAAAGGCGCGCTCAAATATTCCAGGCATTTGCCTTAGCTCTTCACCAAGCGCCTCTGTTCTTTGGAGCAACTCCGCATCATTTTGAATGGAAGTATCAAAAAGAGTTTCTTTAATATGCCCCTCAAAGAAAAAAATCCAATGGGTTTAGGTCCGGCGACCTTGCCGGGAAATTCATGCTTGGGGAAATCTGTCGCTACTCTTGATAAATGTGGTTATGCACCGTCGTGCATATACCACATTTTTTTTAATCCGGTTTGAAGTGGGACATCTTCTAATAAAGATGGAAGTTCACTGTTCTTTGGGGGTATATTAAAGAAACTGTTTATGATACTCTCATTCAAAATGATGCAGAGTTGCTCCAAAGAATAGAGGCGGTTTGTGAGGAGGTACGGCAAATGCCTGGAATATTTGAGCGTGTACGGCAGAAAGAATTTTCAACAATTTTTGGAAACATGCTTTTATCGTTAATATGTTTTGTTTATGTTAGGTAAATTATTTTTTATTTGAACAGATTACAAATTTTGCCCTACTTTAAATATTTTGCCAAATATCAGCCGAACCGTATAAGATATGAAAAAAGTGCAATAGATGAAAAAGTTAAAATATAAACCAAAAAAGTTGTTTTTATACAGAAGGATAGTCAGTGTCGTATCAAAAAAAAGTTAGGGGGTCAAAGTGGTCGTGACCCCAAAAACAAATAACACCCTGTAGATAGTTCTAAATGGCAATAGGTGAATTCTATAGGTACTTTAATACTCGTATGTAACACATGTACAAATTTTGAATCAATAATCCTTAAGCGCGCATAATATAAATAAGAAAAACAAAATAAACAGTTTAACACCCTGTATCTTGAAAACGAAACGTTTCCGGTACTATATTATTTGGAACTTTTTTCATTATTTTTGGTTAAGGAATCACCTGTTTAAATTTGTCGGTCCAATATTGAAGCACCCTGTATAGAGTTCAATAAATTATTATGAAATTTGTTATTGGAAAATTGTTTTCCAATAAAAAGAGTATATACAGGGTGTCTGGAAAAGGTCTGTACAAAATGCTACCACGTATTCGTGAGACTAAAATAAGACGATTTAACCCAACTTACCTATATCCAAAAGTGTTTCGTTAGGGAGATACAGAGCCCCAAAGGGGTACTTAACGATTTACTTTTTTGGCTCTAATTCTTGAACCGACTTGTATAGTTTAATGAAATTTTAATATTTTATGTTGGCCATAAAGACTCATAAAACCATACTACAGTAGATGTTTGAGATCGTCAGGGAAGTCAGGAACGGACTTGCCACCACACTCGTTGGGCCAAATTTTTGAAAGGTATCATTTTACGGAGCTCAAAACTGATTTTTTAAATACTTTGGTCATTCCTCTTTAAAAAAGGTACTCTACATTTGTTTCGATAAAATTAGCCGTTTTCGAAAAAATTAAGTTTTTGTATAATATGTTATTGAAATAATTTTATCAGAATACTACAATAAAACGCCAGTCGTTTTTATTTCGTTAACAATGTGTTATTGACAACACTTTTCAAAATTGTCTGACTGATTATACAAGAATTAAGTAATGGAGCATTATTCCTATAGCGAATATGCTGACATGCATCTAATTTATAGACAAGCACTTGGCAATTGTGTGGAGGCAAGAAGAATTTATTCTGGTACATTTCCAAATCGACGTTTACCGTACCGAAGAACTTTTGAAAGGATGGATTCGTAGCTTAAGAGAAACAGGTAAAAAGTCAAGTGAAATAAAATAAAATGCTAAAAATAGCGAATCTTTTGCTAATCAATTTTAGGAAGTTTTTTGCCGCGCCGTGGTGGAAAAGGGTCTCCAAGAAGAGCAAGACACTCTCAGTTAGAGGAGGAAATTCTGGATGAGATTGCTGAAAATCCCTCTAATAGTGTAAGAAAGTTGTCGGTTCAAGTTCATGCGACAAAGTGGGTTGTTCATGAGACCCTTCGAGAACAACTGCTACATCCGTATCACGTCCAAAAGGTACATGCCATGTCTCCCGCTGATTATCCTGCAAGAGTCAATTACGCATATTGGTTTCTCAATGATTTAGGCAAAATCCAAATTTTACTAGTATTGTTTTGTTCAGGGACGAAGCCGGTTTCACCCGAGACGGTGTAATAAATTGCCATAATTTGCATATCTGGCATGAAGAAAATACAATTTTTAACATTTTTCTGTTTAAGCGATTTCTAAAATATCACAAAGATTCAGTTTTAAGTACTTTTTATGATTTAACTTTTACCTGTCACTAACACATTGATAACGAAATAACAACGACTGGTGTTTTATTGTAGTATTGTAATATTATTTCAATAACGTGTTATACAAAAACTTAATTTTTTCGAAAACGGCTAATTTTATCGAAACTAATGTAGAGTACCTTTTTTTAAAGAGGAGTGACCAAATTATTTAAAAAATCAGTTTTGGGCTCTGTAAAATGATACCTGTCAAAAATTTGGCCCAACGAGTGTGGTGGCAAGTCCGTTCCTGACTTCCCTGACGATCTCAAACATCTACTGTAGTATGGTTTTATGAGTCTTTATGGCCAACATAAAATATTAAAATTTCATTAAATTATACAAGTCGGTTCAAAAGTTAGAGCCAAAAAAGTAAATCGTTAAGTACCCTTTTGGGGCTCTGTATCTCCCTAACGAAACACTTTTGGATATAGGTAAGTTGGGTTAAATCGTCTTATTTTAGTCTCACGAATACGCGGTATCATTTTGTACAGACCTTTTCCAGACACCCTGTATAAATTTCATGACACTAATTCCGGAAAAAAACACTTTGATTTAAGCTCCAGAAGCCAGCACGTTACCACGGTAGCAACTGGGCATGCTGACAACGAAAAGCAAGTTAAAGTATATAAGTTGCAACGGAAGGTGTGAAACGTTTTATCTCGGAACTGACTGGATAGGGTGCGTTACTGTTTTGATACAGTGATACTATACGACTATACTACCATTATACAAAAGCTGGTCCCAAACTACAATTCTCACATCGGGCCCTCTCCTTGTTAGTCATCTTCGGTAATGATATTAGCAGGACTGCTAATCATTACTGCTGTCGCATTACAAGTGTCCAATTAGTTTAATTCTTAATTACATTTTTTATGCCACTGGACGTTAGACTCATAATAATATATCAATCAAAATAGCAAATTTAATAGGGATGATAATGAAATGAATTAACGCAACTTCCACTCGAAAACAAGGCCAAAGTGTTGATTTCGAAAACATCTGTGACGTCAGAAACGGTAGGTCCATGATTATTATTTGATGACGATGGATGCAAGCACTACTCGTTTGTCGGGCAGTCGAATTATAAAGGTAAAATCGGCCAATCAGGTTCTCATAACGCATCATCATCCTACAATCTTTCGAGCTGATGCTCCGATAGTCAAAGCAGTTGAACAGCTGATACCGCCGCGTTGTTTTATGACCTTTTACTTTATTTACGTTCACTTTAATTAAGTTATTTTTTGGAAAATTCCTTTTAATTAGTGTCTGATCATGCCAGATAATGTATTTCGGTTTTAAACCGTTAATCTAGGAGAGGAATAGTTTAAAATTAGTAATAACAATTAAATAACTATATTTAAAGTCGAATATAACCAAAACCCGTCAATAACTTGGGCAGTTGTGATTAATAATGATTTATAAATTCAATCTCTTCATTAGGCAGTTGCCATGATATATGTTATGTTTCAAAAAAATACTAAATGACTTTGAAGTCAACTTACTAAATGTTTTTGTTCAAATGCCATTTTTTAAAAATTTAATGTTCCACTATTTTAATAAAGAAGAGCATCGCTTATACTTTAAAGGTTGCAATATCCACAACCTAAAAATAATTGCCGTTATTCTAATTAATTCTATCCTAAATACTTCAATCAAAAATTACTGGGGCAAAAAAACAAAAGGTTACCTAAGGGTAATAAAGAAAAATTGATACCAGATTATAAAGTAATTATTTAATATATTAGCAACATCTATTTGCATTAGAAACAACATCCCGGTATAAAATTAATTATTATTTTTTAAATTAATAATAACCCGATAAAATAATCCCTTGCTCGTGTAGCAAATGTCATTAATTTGATGCATTAGACTAGGCTAATATATATTCTAATAGTTAATAAATTATTAAATTAATAAATGCTTATCGACTAACATACATAAAAATTCTTTGATTACCAACCTACCGATGTACATACTTAATTAATAATCAATAATAACGCAATTCTACTTTAAAATGCAATCTAAACTCTACCGTTTAGATTTACTAAGTACTGGTTTAAATTAAGATATTTTCGTTAATCAGTTATGATTTGACAAGTTTTTGCCCTGTTATTATTAATAGGTAAGTCGTCATTAAAAACTTATGAATTATTATTCTGATATATCAGCGATTTACTTGGTTTCCCAATGATTTTCATCTTGGAACGGGTTGCTAGAATGAATTTAGTTCTATTATTGTTGAAAGCATGTACTAAAATTGCCCTTTTCTTTAAAAAATTTGCAAAAAAGTTCAGAAAAACATTCATAGTAAATAACTTAGTTATCTTATTCTTACACTTATCAGTTTATAACATTTTTGGTTGTTAAATTAAACCGTACTAGCGTTGGAGAATCTGGCCGTCCATTTATAAACTTCTTTAAACTGTGACGTTAGTACTTAAGTGTAATCCATAATTAATTCTTTTTAATATTTAAAAAGACTATTTTCGTGTTTATTCAGCAAGCTTTTTTAATTTTTAATATTAAAATAATAATAACAACTCTCTGAACTCTGAACGACTAATAATTCATAATTCTATAGGCCTTCATCCGATGACGTCACGTTTCAGCGCTGAGGCCTCTTGTTCGAGTGTGTTGGTTGAAGGCGCATCGCAACTTCAGTGCATATGTAAGTGTACTGTATACGGAGAATTCCTGGAATTTGAAGGTTTTGATTTTTAATAAATTTATTCATTCCCTTCACATCCCTAAACCCTCTAACGTAAAACTTGACAGTCCCCTGATATTAAACTCACAAATTCTAAAATAAATAAAAACCTTACCTCAGCTGCGTAAAACCGCATTTCTTGCTCCGTAAAAACTCCATGCTGACTCAAATGGTAATGCAAATCGCCCCCGTTCATCAAGTCCAATATAAAACACAGTTTATCGGGCGTATGGAAAGCGTACGTCATACACACGATAAACGGACAGTCTTGACCGGTCGACACTAAACTCAACATAATCCGCTCGTTAAGTGCCAACGTCTCCCCTTGTTTCATTTTGATCCTCTTCTTGTCCAGACACTTCATGGCGTACATTTTGCCCGTATCAGCCTTTCGGCAGCCGTAGACCTCTCCGAAGCCGCCTCGGCCTATTATCCTGTGAACGCTGAAGTCGTTCATGGACAACTATCAAGAGAGAAAGAGTGTTAGTAAAGACCTAAGCAATCCCATGATGATGGATTTATGACTTAAATGAATCGGTCATTTCAGAAACAACATTTGTAGGTTTTTGTCAAAATGGAGAATTTGCTATAAATTGTATTTTTACTGGAGATGTACCGACTAGTCGGCCATTTTTGTAGTTGAAAAAAAAACGATTAGTCGGCCCAAAAACTTTGTGTTATTAAAATCTATTTTTAGATCTGGTAAAATTTCTTTTCTGGGAAATCTTCTGCATGTTCCCAAACTATAATATCACCAAAAAGATTTCAAAAAATCTTTACCATATACGAGGGAAAGTCTAAAATTTAAATAGGGCTTAAGAATAAACTACCTCTATTGTCCATTTTTTGGAAAATTTAAGCAGAACCTTTTTTTAAATAAAAGTTACGGTTGTTAACAAATTTTGTAACAATTTCTATTACAGGATGTCTCAAAAAGTTTTAAAAAAAGTTATTCTTTTTTTTTCCTTTTTTTTTTGGAAAACTTAAGTAAGGTAGCAAACATTTCGAAAATAAAAGATAAGTTTATTAAGCAACACCTTGGCCAGCGCGCTCGCCAGATCTTTCACCAGTGGATTATTTTCTTTGGGGCTGTTTAAAAGAAAAAAGTTTACAGACCTGACCTTTTGTTGACATCAATAATTTAGAACGGGTAATAAGTCAGCGTGTCAGAAAAATATCAATAAAAAATGCTGTGGCAGCTTTTTCCAAAAGAACCATAATTTGTATCGAAAAATTAGGTGGGATCGTTGAAACTTAATATATTTGTGCCCTTTTTCTTTTATTTCGATGTCTTTATTTATAAAAATGCTTACTTTTGTAGCCCAAATTTTAATAACCTAGATAATTTTTAAATTAGTTTTCGGTAAGTTACTTTCCAAACAAATTATGTTAATTTTAGAAATCATTAAGTAATTTTAGCACATACTTTTTTATGTTGAGCTTAAAAAAACTTTTTGAAACACCCTGTACATATTACTTTTATTTAAAAAAAGCTCTGCTTAAATTTTTCAAAAAACTGACAATAAAGGTATAGTTTATTCTAAGCCCTATTTAAATATTAGACTTTCCCTCGTATATGGTAGAGATTTTTAAAAATATTTTTGGTGGTATTTTAGTTTGGGAACATGCAGATTTCCCCGAATTTTTTTTTACCAGGTCTAATAATAAAAAAATCCCATATGGGAAGAACTTTGTGGGACACGCTGTAGAATAGGGCAGAGAAAAATTCTTCTCTTATGTCAACATTTTAATCATTTTTAATCCCGGGATCCCGGAAACAGGGATTTTTTAGTCTTTGTTCCAAAGAATAATGCCAAACTATTTTTAAAACTAGTAAAATATCAAAAGGAAATAAAATGTATCTAAACAAACATTTAAATAAGAACTACAGAATAGCAACCAAAGTGTTTTTAGAAAAAAAAGAATAATAATATAAAGGTTTGTTTTTTTAATATAATATCAGTTTTTTCCTTTAAGAAAATAACGCAAAAGATGAGATTATACAATGTTTCGTCTAACATAGAAGAACGAAATTTAGTTAAAATCAAACCCGCTGCCGAGAATCATCTCTCCGCTTCTACACTTGTGGGAGGTATGTTACATAAAGTGTCATATGCTAACTGTAGATTAGGTCCACGTTGACCTCCGAAATTTTCATTTCTTGAGATACCTAAACCTCCAAACTTTGACTTTTGAATACTGGCATTACTGGTGTAGGTGATATGGTTTTGTTTAAGTATTGACTTAGTTTTTCCGATAATGACACTTGCCTTTCGTCACATTTCGCTTTTAGTTGTTTTTTAAGAGTAGCAATTGGAATATTTTTTTCGCCATCGGAGCTATCAGACGATATCTCTACCAAAGATTTATTGTCTTCAAGGCGTTCTAGTAGTGCCAGCAATTCTTGCTGAACAGCCTCTGTTTTTAAAATCTGAAATAAGCCTTCAGCTTCCTTTTGACTTGGATCGTGCAAGTGACGCAAAACACCTGAGCGCGCTGTTAGAATTACGGAGGCGCTTTTTAGAAATAAAATTTGCAACAATAATCCCGGGATCTCAAATTATAATCAGAATTTTTTACGGGATCCCGGGATTTCGGGATCCTGTAAAAATTGGATCCCCTAATATCAATGGGTTTCATGCCTTCACTGTGCAAAAAACGAATAACAGAACGCTGCTCCTCCCTGGTGTAGTGCTCTAATGGAGCTGCCATTTTTAACTGTTACTGTGTGAACATTTTCAGTTGTTGTTATGATATGTCATTAGTAAGGCATACTCAAAAATAATACTTCTGCCAACTTCTACGGCAAGGTTCCGTCCGGTACATTTTGTGGACACTTTTAAGGTTTTCAATTGACCCTGCCTTGTGCTTATTAAAGAGGCCTCGTGTGAGGGAGCGCGTGCCGCAATCGAACGTCAAACAAAGACGCACGAGGTGTTTTCACGAGCATATTTTAACATAGTCATTTTTTAATGAGCACAGTTGAGCTCTCTGAAGCCAAAATTTTCATTACGTCTATGTTGTTAATCTAACGTTATGTTATAACACATATTATATTCTTGTCAGCGATAAAAATACTATTTTAAGATCAGCATATTGTTCTCTATGTACTTATATACAGAGTCAATTATACAAAACATGCATTTTAAAAATAAACTTTTCAGGTATTCATTTTACCGCTGCTCTTAAGCAAAGATAAGTTTTAAACATTATATTATGGACTATTAACTAGATATTATTGTAATCGCACAAAAGCTTTAACAAAGTTATGTTTTATGACAATAATAGAGAAATGAACAAGTCTCGCAATATATAGAGCAAACTCCAATCGGCGGTATTTCTCTCGACAATGGCGCACCTATTTTTAGAACTTAATATTTATGTCCGATCAAGCGAAACCTACGGGAACTTGTATATCGACAGGACGAAAGTTTATTGAAATAACACGTTATGATCATTAGATTCAGAATATACAGCGTGCGCTGAATTCGAACTGACCACTGGAAAATCGGTTGTTATGTTGTTATTGATTTTTGACGACCTTTTAACTCAGTAAAAAAAATTTCAGCGCTCTTGTCGTCTACACCAAGAGTAAAATAAATGCCAGCGAGCAACAAAAATGCATAAAATAATATATAATGTGAATACTGTTTCAATTATTTACAGGCGCGTGCATTGGAAACTCTTAGAATTAAGGATTAGTTTATTTTTCAAGCATAGATGCATAAACCAGGCACAAAGCGGATCGGTCTTTAAAAATCTGATTAAAGACGAACATTTTTAGAAAAAAATTATACTAATTGCGTTAAAAGTGTCTGCTATCAGCTGGAAATTTTTTAAAATAAAATTGTTGAATATAGATTTTATATTTAGATCTTTTTTAAAAATCGGTGGTTTAAACTCCTTGAGGAAGTCAGACGAAACAGTATATTTTACAACAGTATACGTATATCAGTACACTTAAGAGAAAAATTTCAATAATTATTATAAAAAATTATAGGTATGTAAGAATTTGACTTACCTTTATATTTAATTCTAAACTTTTCCATTGTAAAAACCTAGTATATTTATCACTAAAACAAAAAACTGCGTTAATTTATATAATAAGTGATATCATCATTCTATTCCTCAGAATAAGTAACAACGAGAACTTTTATTTTCATCACCAGACTCAGATTTTAAACCAGTCAGAACCAATGAAATTACTGGAACCGAGTCAGTCAAAACTGTCCCGTTGCCAAGCAACTGAAAGTACAGAACTATTTGCTAATTTTGGCAAATAGATTAAGGATTTTATTTGTTGTGGTGAAAAACGGTGTAAACAGTCACTGGACCAAAGGTGGGATCAAAATCCAAACAGTTAAAGAAGTTTAGAATTTAGGCCACTGTTACTTTTCAGGCAACTTACAATTTTTAATTCGCTATTCTTGATTCTTATTCCCAAATAAATTGACTTCTTCCATTTCATTCAAAAACCGTTATTCTTATGTTGACCGAGATCTAAATTGTTATTTCCCAATCTGACTATAGAATTTTCCATTAAAAATTTGTATATACAGTAGTGGTCATAATTATAGCAATTTTTTTAAAAAATTGAAAAATTTTGTCATAGTGGGCTTAGGCCGACACAAATATTCTTTATTGACTATTGTGGTTACTTATTGTATGACAAATACCGATATTCTCTTTTTATATAAAAATTTACAGATATCTTTTAATGTTAGGCTGGACAAAATTATTAATTATATTAACTTCATCAACTTTAACAAAAAATTAGTTTTTATTGAGTGACCAAATGATAAATACTTGGTGTAGTATCCTTTCTGCTTAACAATGTATGCACATCTTAGTGATATGGACTTAATTAGTTTTTGAATTTAGGACATGTCTGTATTTTTCCAGGCTTCCTCCAGTGCTGTAAATAGTTCACTGCGATTGGTGTAGCTTTATGACGTATTTGTTTGTCAACGTAGTCCCACATGATTTCTATAGAATTTGAATCTGGTGACTGCGATGGTCAGGGCAAAACTTCGATGCAGTTGTCTTACAGCAAATCTGATAACTTTGGGCATATCCTTAGTTTTATCATTTATCATGTTGAAAAATGTTGCGTAATGGCATTGTTTCATCAATATAATATAGAATTAGTTTTTTGTCCCTATACATAAAATGATAAATATTTCCTTGTATCCTATGAAGGGGGCCCATGTCAAAGCCAGAAAAACAGCGCCAAACCATAATGGAACCCCACCTGTTTCGCAATAGGTGAAATAAACTTTTTGTCCAATCTTGAGCCTACAGGACGTCTAACATAACAGGGCACATTACTTGTAAATAAATTGAACTTTGATTCGTTACTAAAAACTACCCGTTTCAATTGTTCTGTGTCCAGTGGTGTTCCTGAGCAAACTTAAGTCGGGCCTTTACATTTTTTTCTTCGGTTAAACAATCCACTGATCTCCTTCGCACTGTTCTGGAACTAATGTTGGCAAGTCCCGTTTCCTTCAATTTGGCTTTTATTTGCACTGAAGAAAGGAATGGATTCTTTTTGGACATTTGACCTATGCGCCTGTCAGTTTTTCTAGTACTTTTCCTGATACGGCTAGGATTTTTTAAAGGTGCCATTTGCCCGGTTTTTCTAAATTTCGGGATAACACGAGAGAATTGATTTATGCAGGCGCAAACATTCAGCAATATCCACTTGCTTATCTCCCTCTTTATACTGCTTAACTATAATTCTTCTTACAGTCAAAGAAATGGTTTTACCACGACCCATATTGATATCAAGAACAAGGAAAGTTTTGGAACTTAAATATCGTAAGTAATTTTATTATCCACAATAAAATAGTAAAAATTAAAAAGTTGCTATATTTTTGTGCAGCTTAAAATAAATAAATATGTCTAGTTTTTTGCGCGATAAGAGAATATTTGGCATACTTTAACCAAGAACAACAGCAAGTACCGTCATTTTGTAGAGCTTAAAAAAGAGAGTACTTATTATTTTTTTGTAACTCCAAAAGCTATTGCTTTTGTTTTGTTTATTATTGTCTGTATCAATTAGGATTACAAAAGGTTTATATCATATCATATAAAACTGTATTTTGTAAATGTTTTGCTGCATACTAAGTCAGTCTCTTCAAACAAGACAAAAATCTTTGTGTGAAAAAAAAGTTCCAGTTGTTAGTTTATCCAAGTCAATACTAAATATATAATAACAAAAACAAAAAATACTAACGTGCATATCTCACCTTTCTAAAAATTGCTTAAATGGTTCTTCCCTAAGGTGGTTGTAAATTTCTTCTATATACGGCTGGAAAAAAAATAAACGGTGATCCAAAAATATTTCAATACATTTTTAATGGTCCACTAGTTGCAAAGTGGACACGGAATGTCCATTTTGCGACAGTGGAAATTTCACACTTCGCTCTTTTGGGTATTATGCCCCTAATTTTTACCCAAGTGTCAGCCTGAACATTTATATTTATTTAGAACAGGACATTTTTATGTGGGATGCATGTCAGCTTTGATTTTTTTAAATGGAATATTCTTGTCTCAACCTACAAAGCCTTTTATCACGAATGTGAGATTTAATAATATTCTTCAACAGTGAACAAAAAAGTTTCCATTATATTTGTAGAAGCACTATGGCTGGCAAAACTCTTTGCGTCTATTTTTGAAAGTCGTCTGAACACTGTCCGCACGGGCTGTTGTCACCTAAGTAGACCTTTAGAGGTTTATAGGAATGTTTATTTTGTTTCCTCAAAAAAAAAAGTATCAAAAACGTAAAACACGCAAAATTCTATATTCGCTGCTCCAGACAAAACCATTAAAATTACAATTTAGTGAAAAAGACAATTCAGTATTTTAGTATGAACGGCTCTAATAATAAAATCCTGCATGGTGCAATACACTATCGTGTATTGAATTGGATACCCGGTCATTCAATGACACACTCTATTCCGTATTGCACTATACAAATTCGGTTTATTTCAATGATTAGTTTATCATTGTTAACCAATAGGTTATAAGATTGCTTGAAATATAAGATTTCATTGGTTTTTAATGGATCGTTCAAATATAACAATTATAATTATTATTTGATGCCAGTAATACCCTATTCTAAATTCAATACAAACTATCATTAGTTTCACTAGAAGTTTATTTGTAAGAATATCCACCTCATTTGATGCAAAATAGCTATTATTGTTTCCATTACAACAGTAATTAATTTAATGTAGCTTCTAATAGAGAAAGAAAACATTTTTGTTTAAATTCAATCATATATGTATGTGTTTTGAAGAACAATTACTCTTATTTAATATAATGAAGAATTTCTATTACATCAATAGTTACACTTATATTTGAAACAAATGAAACACGCTGTATTATTTTAAAATAATTTTTTTTTTTAGTATATTAAACATGCGTTGTTTAGACATTCTGTAAACATTTAAATATAAAAAACACATTTTATTAACACCACACTGACGCGAACACCGTACACTATTTATATTTATTTCACTTCAAATATAGGATCTGCTTCTTTGCATCTGCTGTCTACGTACTTTTGGCTTGTATGGGTACAGTACGCAAGATGGAACTTTGGTTCATAACACTGCATTCGAATCTCCTAAATTTACAGCCAGATTTGGTGGAAACCATCTCTAAAAATACAAATTCAACAATAAACTTGCGATCATATTTAATGTTAATATTTTTTTAACAATACGAATCGGCTGAGTAAACAGTCTTATAATAGACTAGCCAAGAGATATTTACAAATAAAAAACAAACTTATTCTTGCAAACTGTTTAGATTTGTTTTACTTACTATAAAACACTGAAATGAGTTGCCCAGTCCCAGAGATGTATTATTTTTGGCGTATAACGCAATACACAAACAGGCTGCAAGCTTAAACGAACAAATAGCAATAGCACAATTTTAAACCCTCCCTCCGAACTAATATTTCAGCCAACAATAGAACTCATTGAATTAATACTTTTTATTATTTCTCTAATACCTTATACAGGGTGGTGCAACCAAGATGGGGTGGACGATTCTGAGTAAACGGTGAGGAATTTCGAAAATGTTTTTTTTTGTATTATCGATAGTCAGACACGCTATGTTTTAAAATTATAGCCATAATACAGGGTGGTCCGAAAAACTTGTGGCGAACCAAACTTGAATTTTTTTAAATGGGACACCCGGTATATAATTATTCCAATTGATTCTCCTGTTCGTTACGATCATTTTGATATAGGGTTTATTTGGTCTAAAACTTATAGTAAAGTAATGGGACGCGGTTAAAGTTGAAAAAATGCTCACAGTTCGGCCATTTTTAAAAAAAATTTGAAACAGTTATGGAAAAATCAAATATTCCATAAAACGTTACATATCCTTGAATACATTAATCACTTGCAATTTGTTTGAAATTATTCACTGTTATACAGGGTGGTCACGTTTTGCAAATACGCCCTGTGCTCATTTTTTTTAAACGGAACACCCTATATATATTTTATTTTCATGTTAAAGATAACATTACCAGCTTTGAAAAAATACCATACTTGAGGCCTTTCTGACCAACAGTTTTTTAGTAAACTAGCCGTGAAAGCAAAGTTTCTTCATTCTAATACGATTATACTGAATTTACGTTGCTTATTATTGAAATAAAACAAAAGATTGACGAACTTGTCAAAGCTACTGCCGCATAATCCATTATTTACAAGTTAAGTGTAGGTGGCCCAATAATTATGAGGTAAGAAAACTGAGACCCGAAACTTTTACATGTTTATTAGAGATATTTCAAAAAACAGAAAATATTGTTTTTAGGAAATGTAAAGTAATTAATAAACCAGTTATAAACAAAGATAATCAGTTATCAGTATTATTAATAGTGTAAGAAAATTAATTAAGCAAAAACAGAACATCTTTTAAAATTATTTAGGTATGTACTTACTTGTAAACCTAATTTAATATAAACAAGTAAGTACATACCTAAATAATTTTAAAAGATGTTCTGTTTTTGCTTAATTAATTTTCTTACACTATTAATAATACTGATAACTGATTATCTTTGTTTATAACTGGTTTGTTAATTACTTTACATTTCCTAAAAACAATATTTTCTGTTTTTTGAAATATCTCTAATAAACATGTAAAAGTTTCGGGTCTCAGTTTTCTTACCTCATAATTATTGGGCCACCTACACTTAACTTGTAAATAATGGATTATGCGGCAGTAGCTTTGACAAGTTCGTCAATCTTTTGTTTCATTTCAATAATAAACAACGTAAATTCAGTATAATCGTATTAGAATGAAAAAACTTTGCTTTCACGGCTAGTTTACTAAAAAACTGTTGGTCAGAAAGGCCTCATGTATGGTATTTTTTGAAAGCTGGTAATGTTATCTTTAACATGAAAATAAAATATATAGGGTGTTCCGTTTAAAAAAAATGAGCCCAGGGCGTATTTGCAAAACTTGACCACCCTGTATAACAGTGAATAATTTTAAACAAATTGCAAGTGATTAATGTATTCAAGGATATGTAACGTTTTGTGGAATATTTGGTTTTTCCATACCTGTTTAAATTTTTTTTTTTAAAATGGCCGGACTGTGAGCATTTTTTCAACTTTAACCGCGTCCCATTCCCTTACTATAAGTTTTAGACCCAACAAACCCTATATCAAAATGATCGTAACGAACAGGAGAATCAATTGGAATAATTATATACCGGGTGTCCCATTTAAAAAAATACAAGTTTGGTTCGCCACGAGTTTTTCGGACCACCCTGTATTATGGCTATAATTTTAAAACATAGCGTGTCTGACTATCGATAATATTCAAAAAAAAATTTTTAGAAATTCCTCACCGTTTACTCACAATCGTCCACCCCATCTTGGTTGGACCACCCTGTATATTTTATAACAGTTTTTATTGTAATTGAAATGATATCAGGATAATTCTCTTAATTTTTAGATTTTATTGTTTAAATCGTAGTTCTTGTTCGTTTAATAAAATATATTTTAATTTGAATCACACCGCCCACAAATAGATATTTGTCACCCAATTAATTATATTTGAGCATTCTCGTCCAATAATTTAATGTTTTAGCTTAAACAAGTATATGTATATACTCTAAGGAATATTACTAATTTATTGGTTTCCAACAGTATTTTTGTAATTGAAAAATTGCTAATATAGTTTTCAAAGAATAGTAAGACTACTTTTGAACTCTAATAATAAGTCTATATTTAAAGCAATGTTTTTTTTTTTTTTGGTTATTTCAATGATGCTTTGTTGAGACAATATTAACTTTAATATAACTAATGTGACAGTGGTCAAAAATAATACTATTATTGAAAATAGCATAGCAGTTTTTTCTGTGTAGTATTTCTTTCCCAGCGAAGAGAAGTTCCCTAACAGCCCTGGAGTGTGAGGCGCGTGTTTCTTCCATTTCATGTTTGTTGCTTTTGGATTCGTCAAATTCGACCTGTCCTCTCATGTAAATTGGCGTAGCTGGGGGGAGGCGCTAGCGGGCTTAGCTCCTGTTGGAAAATTTGCCCACCGCCTAAAAAATTACCCGGCAAAAATCATTTTACCTATTTTGTTTCTATTTAGAACATCTACATTATGTCCACGGATGGGGTAGACAAATGGACCAAAAAGTGAAAGATACGAAAGACCATTCTTTATAACAGTTTTTGCTTGCTTTCAAAATAAGATCCACGATGTCAAAAATTTGTTTTTTTGTACAGGGTATGCATAATATACAAAAATGTAAAATCTGGTGAAGAGTAACGTTGCCGTTTTTAAATTTTAAAAGAATTCTTATTCCAGATTTTCAAGTTCTTCATATTCTACGCATTTTTCTAACTGACGGTAACGTAGAAAATGGCTAAAGCTTCTTCTTATTTCTTCCAGTGAAATCGATTCTATTGCTCTTAAAATTCTTTGCTTTAAAACTTCTTCGTCATTTTCAACAGGTCTTTCATATGATAGATGTTTAATGCGCCCCAATCGGGAATCTTAGGGGGCACAAAATTGGACCCTTTCGTCCCATCCATCGATTTCCAAATTTGATCGATTGAGCCAATCCCTTACTTCTCCAGCATAATTTGCAGGACACTCATCGTGCTAAAAATACATATTTCGGCGATAATTAAAATTTAGACAATTTTTGTTCATTTTTCAAAACTTTCAGGTCGTTGCGGAGGCTGAAGAACTTAACGTACAGATTCGCGTTTTTACTAACTAATTAAGAGCACTTTCAATCAGCATTATATAAGGGTATATTTTTGATATTCTCAAAAAATTTAAAATTTCGAAAATTTAAAATACCACTCGTTTTTAAACGTTCTTTAATATTTCAAGGTCGTTGCGGAGGCTGAAGATGTAATCGATTTGACTAAACTTTTAACCACTTATTATGTGTACCAGACAACTTTTTATGCACCTACTTTTTTGAATTTCGAAAAAAAGTTTTTTCGGCCCACCCTACCACTATCTCCTTTACCTTATATCGTGAACTATTTCACGCAACTTTTGCAACAGCTGACTGATGACAAATCTGCTGTCTGTGAAACGGCTTTAAAAAAAAATTTACAGAAACATGGACTAAAACAAACTTCAAAGACTAAAAACGTTAATTTCGACAAAACTATGCTTTTATTTCGGGCACTGCCGTAAATCCGGTAAAGCCCACATTTCAGAGTTGAGAATTTCGTTTTAAAGGAAAATTATCAAAAGGACTGACCCACTTCTGAATTAGCAGCGTTTTCAAAGCGTTATTATTTGCATTTCAACGAATTTTCACTTTGCCCGAAATCCTTGGTCTCAGTGCACTTGTAAGAGATGAAATTAGCATATAGACATGGATTTATTTATAGTATTCAAGTGAGCATTATTTTATACACTTTGAGCATTAAATTTAGGTTGCGCAATAACTTCTTCTGCGTTAATATACTGGGTGTTATGAAATTCACTGCAGCATATACTGGAATGGGTGACTCCTGAGTCCTGAGGTAGTCTACGACACACTCACTACATTTTTTTGGTTTAAATCGAACAACTTTAAAATGTTCTCTAACAAACGAAAGCTAGCCTAGGTATATTCTGTTTAATATAACTCTTTTGTGATGGCAACGGAATTATCCACCATCTTGAAAAATAAAATTACCAGCAGCAGTTAATTGACGTTGTTTGTCGCCCAGGGTTGGACATTCCGAAACAAACCCGCTATTTTTCTGTGATTTCCCGAATTTTTGGTATTTTACAGTTGTTTTTCTTCTGTTTTTAAGTGTTTTTGAGTGTTTTAATTGGGTTTGTGTATTATTAGACTTGATATTGTTATTTTTTTGTCTGTGGACTATTTTTTAAACATAATCCATCCTGTTTTGGGAAAGTTGTCAGTTTGTTTAAAAATTAATAAAATTTCATAAAGAATAAATACTTTTTAGAATATGGATCACAATGATTACAATAATCATCTTCAGTCTTCAGTCCAGAAGAAACTCGAGGTGGATCTCAGAGTTGTGATGGAGCACAAAAGACTTGGGTATTAAACATATCCAAAAATTTTACTAAAAAATAAGCCTAGTTTTACCTTTTTTGGACGAAAAAGCCCTATAACGTGGCATTAACGACTGGTTTGTCAGTATTCAGTTTTTTTCATAATGACCCAAAATAATTCTTAGTTTAAAGGTTAGGTTAGAATAAATTCTTGTTTTAAGGTTTCGGTAAATATTGTCCTAATATGTGTTGTTCTTTTGTAGAATGGGGCCTATTATTGGAACATTGGTGTTGAAGCATTTAATCAGGTATAATTGTTTGTTTTAATAGGGATATTACTTTCAGCCAAAGATATTTCTGCTTTATCGTGTTGTAGTGGAGGTGCAAATTAATTTACATTTTTAGGAATCCCAACAAGGTATACAGAATATTCCTGTATGTGTAGAAATCACCATGGGCGCACCCAGGATTTTGTCTTGGGGGTTGGGGGGCTGATTTGTCTTGGGGGTTGGGGGGCTGATTTGTCTTGGGGGGGGGGGGGGGGCTCAATGGTGCATTCGGAGGATTTCTTCAATTAGTAGTGCACTTTTTTAAATTTTTGTGTGTCTAAGATGTTGGTTTGCTTGGGTTTGCCACTGGAAAGCACGGTAGTTATAGCAAGTCGAAATTTAAAATTGAAATAGTATAAAAACCAACTAGATTTTAAAACTGATATTTATATTGTAGATTTTAATATTTTTTGTAGGGGTGTCAACAAAACTTTTTTTCTAAGCCTAAACAGTAAGTCCAGTAAGTTAGTTAAAGACAAATATAAAATTATAATTTGAAATACAGTACAGACTCTTTAATCCGAACTAATTAAAACACGGGCTTAAAGAGATAAGTTCGGATTACCGATATTTTCGGATTACTGGATAGTAAATACACACATACACACATATATTCATTAGGTTTTATGTGTTACTGAGAAGGCAAAAAAAAATAACAATAAAACCAAAAATTATCTATATGTATTTATTAAAAATGAAACAGAAAAACTTTTAAAAAATCAAATCAAAATGTACACATATTTTAACGGTTAAAAAAGAAATCGGTGATACGTATTTGCTTTTTGGTATCAACTTCATTTTTGATGCATTCTGCCTTCAGGTGATAAATTATTCTCACAAGCCCATCTTAAACATGTGGCGAAACATTTCACAGCTTCTTCATGTTTTACAAGTTTGACTGTTGGCATTTCTTCATCGCTTTCTTGATTGTCAACATCCTCTTCATTTTCTGTATCAGGAGCGACTTCATTACTTATTTCTTCTTCAGTGAGAAATACACCATCTTCATTTTCCCCTTGAACCCATTCCTGTACATCCCGATCTGACACAGTTTCACCAATTTTCCCAAACATTTCCTTGATTTCAGCCAACTCATTAGTCTTAATTTTATTAGATGGAAGGAATGTACTTAATGGTAAATCATCTTCATCATCAAAGTCCTCTTCAGTCTGGTCATTGTTCATAACTAAATCGCCATCTTTTTGTTCAGTGGTTAAGTTTGGACAAATATTTTTCCAGGATTTATTCAACAGCTCAGTTTTTACTCTTTGCCATGCTTCGTCAAGAAAAAATACCACGTCTTTTAAATTGACTGTCTTTAAGATTTGTGCAATATCATTATCAGATTCAACAATTTGTAAAAGAAGTTTCTTGCGATAATTAAGTTTAATAGCCTGAATCACATGTTGATCCATGGGCTGCAAAATCGGTGTACAATTTGGTGGAAGATACATGGCAAAAATCTCTCATTAATTCTAAAGCATCGGGATGGCCAGGAGCATTATCCAAAATTAACACAGCTTTCTTAGGTAATCCTAATTCCTCCATTTTGTTTTCTATCGACGGCACAAAGTGAGAATGAAACCAGTCCTTAAACAGATCCTTTGTTATCCAAGCTTTTTTTGCTCCCTCATAAATAACTGGTAATTGACAATTACGGAAAGCACGTGGTTTTTTTGCCTTTCCCAAAACTAATAACGGTAGTTTGTGACTTCCTGATGCGTTTGCACATGGCATGAAAGTTATCCTTTCTTTACTTAATTTTCTTCCTGGTGCTGATGATTCAGATTTATTAACCAACGTTTTTTTGGGCAACACCCTCCAAAAAAGCCCACTTTCGTCCGCGTTGTAGATTTGATCAGAAGTTAGTCCTAATCTCTCAATTATTTCTTTAAATTTTAATTTAAATGGCGGTACTACACTAAAATCACTAGACAGCTTTTCTCCCGCGACACTTAATTGGCGAATTCCATATCTCTTTTTGAACTTCTGCAACCACCCACCACTGGCGTTAAAGTCTTTAATATTTAGCTTCACAGAAAAAAACCTAGCTTTTTCACATAGAATGTCTCCAGAAATCGGAGTACCTCTGGCACGCTGTTGTAAAAACCAGGTATAAAGGGCGTTTTCCATATTAGGATATTCACATGCTTTCACAGTTTTTCTTTCTCCGGGTTCATTTTCAGAAGTAGAAGCGACTAAATTAAAAATGTTCTCCTTATTTTTCTTAATATCCGTAATAATAGATTTTCAGACGTTATAAATTTTAGATCACTTGGATGCCAATTCACCTTCATCTAATTTATTTAGAATTTCTACTTTTTGCAAAAGGGTTAACGTGTGATGTGTCCTTTTTGGCGACATGTTTGCACGGTAATAATATTCCAACTAAAAAAAATCTAATCAAGAAAGCTTCCGTCTCACAAAAAGGATTTCCCCGAAACTGCCGGGGAATTACCCATAGAAAGTAATGACGCCTTGTTTCTAGAGGTACGTTTTATTGTGTCCGCTGACTCTATAATCCGAACGATATTCGTTAAACCGAACTTTGTTCGGATTATAGAGTCTTGTTCGGACCATCGCTTTGGGCTTCGTTAGTTCGGATTACTGGATGTTCGGATTAAGGTGAGTTCGGATTAAAGAGTCTATACTGTATTATCATTATATCTTTTTAATGTCATTTGTTACCTATTAATTTTTGATATACCAAAAAAATAATATTTTAGTAATACTATAAAACAGCTGTAATTTGTAGTTAAAAAGAGACAAAATTTGTCGACGGCCCACCAATAATATCGCGCCACGCCCACTATGGAAATACATACACTCGAACCGCCCCGTGAAATATACTCGTTCAAAACATTTGGGTTGGAAAAAGATAAACTAATTACTACATACAGGGTGGTGCAACCAAGATGGGGTGGACGATTGTGAGTAAACGGTGAGGAATTTAAAAAAAAAATTTTTTTGATAATATCGATAGTCAAACACGCTATGTTTTAGAATTATAGCCATAATACAGGGTGATCCGAAAAACTCGTGGCGAGCCAAACTTGTATTTTTTTAAATGGGACACCCTGTATATAATTATTCCAATTGATTCTCCTGTTCGTTACGATCATATTGATATAGGGTTTATTGGGTCTAAAACTTATAGTAAGGGAATGGGACGCGGTTAAAGTTGAAAAAATGCTCGCAGTTCGGTCATTTTTAAAAAAAAATTGAAACAGATATGGAAAAACCAAATATTCCATAAAACGTTACATATCCTTGACTACATTAATCGCTTGCAATTTGTTTAAAATTATTCACTGTTATACAGGGTGGTCAATACGCAATTGCAAATACGCCCTGGACTCATTTTTTTAAAATGGAACACCCTGTATATTTTATTTTCATGTTAAAGTTAACATTACTAGCTTTCAAAAAATACCATACATGATGCCTTTCTGACCAACAGTTTTTTAGTAAACTAGCCGTGAAAGCCAAGTTTCTTCATTCTAATACGATTATACTGAATTTACGTTGTTTATTATTGAATATCTAATATTAGGAGGCCATGACACCATCATAAATGAAACAAAAGATTGACGCACTTGTCAAAGCTACCCGCATAATCCATTATTTACAAGTTAAGTGTAGGTGGCCCAATAATTATGGTAAGAAAACTGAGACACGAAACTTTTACATGTTTATTAGAGGTATTTCAAAAAGCAGAAAATATTGTTTTTAGGAAATAATGTAAAGTAATTAATAAACCAGTTATAAACAAAGATCAGTTATCAGTATTATCAGTATTATTAATATTGTAAGAAAATTAATTAAGCAAAAACAGAACATCTTTTAAAATTATTTAGGTACCTATGTACTTACTTGTAAACCTAATTTAATATAAACAATTAAAAAAGCTCATATAAGGTGTTCAACTAAACCACCATTTTGCTGAAGGCACATTTCGAGTCTATCCATAAATGAAAGTTTCACTTTCCTCAAAGTCTGTTCTGAAATGTTGCGAAAACTGTTTCTTATTCTCGTCTTCATATCTTTCACTGTGGTTGGAACCTCTTTATAGACTTCTTCTTTAACATGCCCCGATAGAAAAAAATCTAGTGGTGTTAAGTCGGGTGATCTGGCTGGCCACTTAACGGGTCCACCTCGCCCAATCCAACGATCTGTCTTCCAATTATCGATAAAATCTTACATTCCTATGGTAATGCGGGGGCGCGCCATCATGTTGAAACTATAAGGATCCCCTTACCATTAGGTAAATCTTCAAGCAATACTGGTAACTCGTTTCTCAAAAAATGTGTTTATAACTGCTTTATTAATTACTTTACATTTCCTAAAAACAATATTTTCTGTTTTTTGAAATACCTCTAATAAACATGTAAAAGTTTCGGGTCTCAGTTTTCTTACCTCATAATTATTGGGCCACCTACACTTAACTTGTAAATAGTCAATCTTTTGTTTCATGTATGATGGTGTCATGGCCTATTAATATTAGATATTCAATAATAAACAATTTAAATTCAGTATAATCGTATTAGAATGAAGAAACTTTGCTTTCACGGCCAGTTTACTAAAAAACTGTTGGTCAGAAAGGCATCATGTATGGTATTTTGTGAAAGCTAGTAATGTTATCTTTAACATGAAAATAAAATATACAGGGTGTTCCATTTAAAAAAAATAAGTCCAGGGCGTATTTGCAAAACTTGACCACCCTGTATAACAGTGAATAATTTTAAACAAATTGCAAGCGATTAATGTAGTCAAGGATATGTAACGTTTTATGGAATATTTGGATTTTCCATACCTGTTTCAAATTTTTTTTAAAAATGGCCGAACTGAGCATTTTTTAAACTTTAACCGCGTCCCATTCCCTTACTATAAGTTTTAGAGCCAATAAACCCTATATCAAAATGATCGTAACGACCAGGAGAATCAATTGGAACAATTATATACAGGGTATCCCATTTAAAAAAATACAAGTTTGGTTCGCCACGAGTTTTTCGGACCACCCTGTATTATGGCTATAATTTTAAAACATAGCGTGTTTGACTATCGATAATATCCAAACAAATTTTTTTCGAAATTCCTCACCGTTTACTCACAATCGTCCACCCCATCTTGGTTGCACCACCCTGTATGTGCATTGTATTAATGTATTATTAATTAGCGGCTGAACATAGAAATACGATCTCTTAGCCACGTCAATGTTAGTCATCAAATATAACGGCATCGGCACGGGTTCTCTCACATTAGCAGCGTGGTCCAGAGGTAGAATCTCAGCGAGTGGACCAAGAGGTCGTGGGTTCGGGGCTGTGCTCGGGTAGACTTTTTTTAAATTCTTGCTATTTAAAAAATTGGATGGGCTCTAAAAGGTAGTAGGTCTATTGACAACTAGTTAGCTCTTGTTCCTCGATAAAATATTTTTAAAATTATTGGTAATCTTATATCTACTACAGCTGGCAGCCTGCGCGTGTGTAGACAAAGATCGTATTACTATGTCTAGCCGCCAGTATTGTATTTATTAAGGAAAACGGAGTTTTGGCAGCTTTCCTAATTTTATTTTACGAATAATCATACTTTTAATACAAGGCGCGACTTCTATTGAGGATAAGCAGATGTATCAAAACGGGAAGCCGCTAACAATCATAGACTAAAATACAGAAAAGTAATACTAAAAGTCATAAACATCTAGAGTAGCAATGTTCAATATACTACAGTACCTATTTTATGATTCTTGCGGTGTTTATTTGTGGGTAAATAATTTCTTGGCAAAACTAGGCACATTATTAAAAAGTCTTCATTAATTAAAAAAAGTGTATTTTGCTTGCTGCGTTGATATCATTAGTTGCCCACAAAATTTTGACCCACCACGGGCCGCGCCTGAACATAACACCGCTCAACACGATTTTTTAGTCTGGATTGTGCATGTTTTATTGCAATTGCTTTTTCGTTTTTCAATAAGGAAATAATTTTTTTTCCGAAAAATTTTGATTTTGTAAGTAGGAAAACGCTATTAGATTTTTACAATTTAAGGAAAAACAGTAACTTTCTGTGCAGTAGGTATTAAGGTACAATAACAAAATACAACAATATACCTAATACCTATGTATCCTTATATTTTAATGGCATTATTGTAAAGAAATTAAATATGAAGAATTTTACTTCTTCTTTTATGATCAAAATCACTATTACGTATTAAACCCCAAATATAGTCACTCATCATGTTTTTAATATATTGCCCCTGACAGGCAATCAAGCGCATACAGGCCAAAGGGCCAACCGTATGTAAGGATTGTAGCGGGGGGCTGGAGCATGGGCGCACCCAGGATTTTGTCTTGAGAAGCTGAATAATGCAATTCGTTGGATTTCGTCAGTAGTGCACTTTTTAAATCTTTGTGTGCCTAGGATGTTCGTCTGGGGGGGGGGGGGGGCTATTTTAGAGAAAGCGCAAAAATTTGCTTACAAATAAAGAGATTTTCGGACATAAACAGTAGAGTTCTGGGAATGAGCCCCATGAAAAAGACCCATTAGCCGAAGTAATCCGCTGGGGTTGGCGCCTCCTGACGGAACACATAGCGGGGTACACTACCTGCGACCCAGTAGTTCAGTTGTTATTATCTATCCGTGGGGCGTAGACTGCCGAGCTAGATGTTAAACAAAAGGGTAAGTCATCCCCTTTTAAATAAATCAGGGTTGACGATTTTTATTTTACCCTAAAATAGGAGCACCTCTTCTGACTGATGCAGCCAGATACATTTTTACATTACCTTTTAGTTTTTTTGCATTTATTTTTGATGGTAAATACGAAAAAGATTTAATTCTTTTTTCAAATAGTTACAATAATTATTCAGTTATATTTTAAATTAGTGCATTTTTTGAAAAATAATGCGATTTCAACATAATGAATTGGAGTTCTTGAGCTGATAATACATTAAACATTTATTATATAGTTTGAAGTATGTTTATAGCAACATATTATTATTACAAAAACATGTTTTGGATTCAACAATACATCTGAAACAATAGCAATTTTGATATTAATAACTCATTATAAAATATATTTTACGCTCGACCAATTTCTTTGAGGAAGTTGTTTACAAAAAAACATTCGTCGTCACTGTTATCTTCGGTCGTTTGTAAAACGGAATCATTATCGGAAACATCATTCTCATTTGTCGCCAGCAATATACCTAATGGCGTTGCATTCGCGTCGTACAATTTGGGAACAAATTTATTTTGCTCGTTCGTCATCCAACCGTCTCGAATGTCATATATTGCGTGATCGATATTTATCGCATTTTGCCAAATATTATTAACATAAATCGTACGGAGAACTTTCTGTTTAAACGATATCCAGCATGGCGCTATCAAGGTGGAGTCAAGCCCTCGAACTTAAAAAAAGCGCAATTTTTCATTCCATGCATGAGAGAAGTGAATGAGATCAATTTTATCGTCGCGTCGTCGAAAACATCTGTAACATTATTGAGCGACATGAACATGTGCTGGAATTTTGAATTTTGTCGCAAAATTTCACAAGGTTTCGCTTTACAAACAGGCAGTATAATCGCAACCTGTAAATGCATGGAAAGCAGGCAGCGGACAATATAAATCGGTACCCAGTTCGATACAATTTATGCAGTTCAGATCCGCTTTCTTAGCAGTTACACTTGCGAGGCAGATTTCTTTGTCTGCCAATTTGTACATGTTGCCCAATAATATCACTGACATCTGTATCCGAGGCCTTTACAAGAAATCAGAGCAACACTGGCTGGGAGCAGGGATCCCAGATCTCACGATTTATCGTGAGATTTCACGATTTGGTATTGCATCTCACGATAATGCGATTTGTTCTCACGATATATTTATGCACGCTGTTTGCACTATTTTAATATGCCTTAAGTTTTTAACAAACAATTTTAACAACTCTTTAAAGATATTTTTAATGTAAAAAACGCGTTAATTATTCCGAGTCCGATCCTTGAAACGCGCTAACGCGTTGGCTGATGGCCGAAAGATGGCGGGAACGCGCTAATGTGTTGAATGGCGGTCCCGACGGCGGTGGTTCCCCGACTGCTACATTTACATTTAAATACCTAGACCTAAGCTAAATTATGTTTTATTACAATTTGTATTTAAGTTTTCAAAATCTGAATAAATAATTTAACTATATTTTAAAGTGATGTCACTTTTTAATACGAAAGAGAAGTATTTTTTTTCTTTGTTAATAAGTTTATATGAAAATTCAAACTAAATATGTTGTACTTCAGACGGTCCTGGAAAAACAAAAGTTCCTAGAACTCTTAAAAAATATTTTAGCCTTTTCCGTTTGCGTTGCTATTTCTTAGCATTTCTGCTGGAACTTGCTAGATGTCAACTTTTCTCTCACTTGGTTCAAGCAAACTGTCAATACTGTTATCTTTGTCTGCTATTTATAGCCAGAAACCGCAACGCAAACGAAAAAGGCTATATTTTACCAAACTGCGCATGCGTTTTGCAATCTCACGATTTCTCACGATTTTCTAACCATCAAACTCACGAATTTAAGCTCAGCACATCTGGGATCCCTGGCTGGGAGTGGAGTTTGTACCTTCAAAGAGTGACCTGTGACGGAGCGCTTTGAATAAAGATTGCTCCGAGTCGAAGTGCTGAAAGTTTTGATGTTATTTTGTAAGCTGTGCGCTGAAAAAGGCGTGCAAAGGGTGAAACTTCTTGAACTGTAAATTTATCTGTCCGCTTTAAGAAAAAAGGGTGTACTTTACCTTAGGATAAAATAAAAAAACGTCAACTTTAATTTATTTAATAGGGGGTGACTTACCCATTTGTTAGGTAGATAATCACAACCGATCTACTGGTTCGCAGGTAGTGTACCCCGCAATGAGTCGCGTCAGGAGGCGTCAATCCCAGTGCATTACATTTGGCTAATGTGTCTTTTTCACGGGGCCCATTCCTGGAACTCTACTGGTTTGTTCATGTCCGAAAATATCTTTATTTGTAAACAAATTTTTGTGTTTTTCTCGAAAATAGGCAAAATTAAAAAAAATGGCTTTCTTCAATTTCTGTTTTATAAACAGTGTACCCTCTGATCATCTCCACGGTGATTTTCCGGTCCGGCTCTCCAGGAGAGCCTCTCCTACTAGTACTTGTAGTGAAATAAGAAATTTTTGATTTTTCTTAAAAGAACTTTATCCATAAACTTTGAAAAATGGTACCTCAGTGTCAATTGTGTGGAGAAATAGATTCTTCTTATCCAGAACTGTCATTTCAGAGGTTTGCTCGGCAGAATACAGACGGCTCGGAAAGTCATAGCGATGGCGCGCGAAGTAGGATGTTTAGCGTTTTTCTCCCCTCTTTCTTTGTTTTACTCACGCACAATGAATGAAATAAAACAAAAGGCTAGTTATAAATAAATAGTGTCGTCTCCTTTTGTTGAAGGTAAGTGGTTAAAAGGTTTTTAAATTACTGCTAAATTTGGGAAAAAAATCCCATTCAAACATTCCATAAGTATCATTCGTATCAAATAATGAAAATTCTGTAAAGGAAAATAGAGTTAACAGAAACACTTCAACGGCACCCTACATTTACTTTTCGAACTTCCTTTCAGTCATGAACTCATGACATGACATAAATTAATATTCTGTGCATGCCTGCACCAAATCGCATTTAAACTTAGGTAATCCTTGCGGGTAGTCGCTTAAAACGCTCGAGTTTTGCTCTTAAGGTGAATAAATCACGCTGCTGTTACCCGGAAATGTAGCATCGTGTGACACTGTAACGTCAGCCACCGCAAGATAAATCCATCTAAACCGGGAAGACTGCGTCTGTGTTCGTTACGAACTTTGAAGCTGTTTTAAAATACTGTCAAGATATAGTATGTTAAAGTACTGTATATTCGTGATAACTTGAAATTTCAATTCTTACTTATAACTCTATACAACATGACTGTGGCCCAGTTTAATTATACAAAAATATGACTTACAAAACATTAGGTATATTAATCCCTTTCTCGATATACACAAGTCACCTAATAACCGGAGAGCAACTGAACCCTGTTAGTAACGGTATTTGCACAACGCTGGAAATTTGTATATTGACAATTGAAGAGACAAATTCAACCATATTAAAATTTGAAGTTTGTGACTTACCTTTTAATTCTTTTTTAAGTTTTCAAAACTATAGCGGTTGATGACGCGACCGGGGGAGACTTGCCAGGTAATGATTTTTTGCTTATGGTTGCTCTTCAATCGTCAATATACAAATTTCCAGCTTTGTGCAAATACCGTTACTAACAGGGTTCAGTGGCTCTCGGACTATAAGGCGACCTGTGTGTTGAAATTTAAAAAAGTTCTATTATGTTTTATGGTCCCCTCTTGTTTGATTCACTAAAAATGTGAGTACTGGTCTAAATCAAGATCATTTAGTTGATCAGTTAGGTTTAAACAGGTTTTTGGCCTGTCATTGTTAATAAGTCGTCATAAAAAACTTATGAGGAATTCTTATAATTCAGCGATTTGTTTGGGTTCTACATGATTTTCATCTTGGAACGTATTGTTAGAATAAATTTAGTTCCATCATTGTGGAAAGTAAGTACTAAAATTACCTTTTTCTTCATAAATTTGCGAAAAAACTGCGAAACACACTCCTAGTATAAAACTTAGTCTTATTCTTACACTTGTCAGTTTAAAATTTTGGCTGTCAAATTAGATCTTCGGGGGCCTGCGGTCCATGGAAGCGGGGAAGCACCGCTTCCCTGAAGTTTTTAGAAATAAAAAAAATTTGCATGATTTTTAACACTATACTGTAATTTTTAAAAAATATGGCTTTAATATCTTAAAATGTATCTAAAATATTACGTAAACGTAAACAATAACTTTACTGTGTAATTCCCGTAACTTTACTGCGTCATAGCACTCATCCATCGTTACTAACTTCACTTCAGTCAGAGCGGCGTTCGATTGACAATGGTTGGATCGATCCGAATCAGTTTACGAATTTTCAGAGAAATACGTAATTGAATCAAGCCGGTTAGTAGAAAAAGAAGGAATAACTGTAGAGTGTCGTAAAGTGATCCGGATCGATCTGATTTTTATCAATCGAATACGGCACTGGACAGCTGCTTGGAAAGCAGCACGTGTTTAGCGGACCTCTGGCGACCAATCAGGTGGAATGTCAAGAATTTTTTTTATTATCATTTGTCAAGAAACAAGATAATTGGTATGTTTTTAACAACAAACAAAATAAAAATACGTGTATTACATCTAGTTAAATCGATATTATTTAGTAATACCAACGCTTTTTAGTATTTATTTATAATATTATTAAATAGAAACGCTAAACTACTCGCACAATTTCAAAAACGCCGCCATAACCTGACTAATCAGAACGCGTCTGACCAGTCTCGTTAGTCGCTCGTCTTGGTCAAAGTTCGAAAACAAGCTTCAGGTGTTGATTTTTGGCATCCTTGCACACATTTTGTATTTAACAAAATAATTTTTTTTTTGATAAAATATCCTGCTGTAATAAAATAATATTGGTTGTAATTTTATAATACTGCGTAGCTGTGCTCCAATTAGTGTAATACACATGGGTGAAACTTGAATTGAATAAGTGGAAACATGACCGTTCCACCACTAGTAGTCCACCCTATGCCACGGTACGGTACTATTGCCGTAAGATTTAGCATCTGCTCTCAAAACTGTAACCTACGGTCTGGATCATCCTTGTTTAGTTCTTGCACAAGATGTACCTTATGTGGATGAAACGTGTCTTTTTTAAAATTTCGGTAGATTTACTCACACTTTCATCGATGGCAGTTTTTCGAACTGGCTGTTGTGGTTCAACCACAGTTGTTCCAAGAACTTGAACTTGAAACTCCTCGATTTTAACAGATGGACGACCGCTTCGTGGCGCATCTTTTTTTGCGATAAAGTTGGTAACAAATTTAGACACAACAATTCTTACATATCTAGGAGAAACCGGCCTATCTGGAAAAGAGTCATTAAAAAGTCTAGCTGCTTCGTTAAAATTACGATGCGACTGTCCATAGAAAAAATTATTTTAACTATGTCCTCAATGTTACGAACCATTTTTAATTAAAAATAACTGAAAAACAAATCGAACGCGTAAAGAACGCCAATGCATACTAAGCATAAACAGTGTAAAAGCTATGAAAGAATTTAATTATTTATACAATTAAAAAAAATACAATTTCAAATACCTCATTTTACCAGTTATGTGCATACTTTTTTAACATTATAGTAGAGTATAGTTGAAAAGAGTCTTTCTTTGAAACTCCTTTGTTAAACTATTATAATGCGTCAATAAAAATAATTAAATAAAATAATTTTTATCTTTAAAAATATTTAGGTCAAAAACGAATAATTGAGATACAGACCTCGGGTTTGCAGGCGCGGCCCGTGAGTTTTTTACCAGGTGGGTCAAAATTTTGTGGGCAACTAGTGATATCAACGCAACAAGCAAAATACACTTTTTTAATTAAGAAAGGTTTTTTAATAATGTGCCAAGAAATTATTTACCTACAAATAAACACTGCAAAAATCATAAAATAGGTACTGCAGAATATTGAACATTAATACTCTTGATGTTTATTACTTGAGTATCACTTTTCTGTTCATGGCTTTTTTCTATGTGTTTTAATACTCTAAATTAGTAGATTTTAGCGGCTTTCGTTGTGATGTTTAGCTTCTCCTCAATAGGTGTCGCGCCTTGTACTAAAAGCCCAGAATATAAACAGAAAAAAATTCTGAGCTAAAAGTATGATTATTCATAAAATAAAATTAGGAACGCTGCCGAAACTCCGTTTTCTTTAATAAATACAATGCTGGCGACTAGACATAGTAATACGATATTTGTCTACGCACCTGCACGCTGTAAGCTGTAGTAAATATGAGATTGCCAACAATTTTAAAAATATTTTATCGAGGAAGAACTTGTTGCCAATACACCTTTTAGAGCCGATCTAATTTTTTAAATAACAAAAAATTAAAAAAAAAGTTCTTGCCCCAACACAGATTCGAACCCGCGAGCGTCGGATTATCTCGCTGCGATTGTACCCCTTGGACTACGCTGGTTATGTAAGAAAATCGGTCCGATACCGTTAAATTTGATGCCTAGCGCTGGCCTGACAGAAATCGTATTTATACTTTTTTAAGTTTAACCACTAATTAATATTATTAACACGATGCAAATACAATGCGCATATTAGGTACCTAATTAGTTTTTCTTTTTCCGAACCAAATGTTTTGAAATAATATATTTTAGGGGGCGGTTTGAGGGTATTTACATAGTGGGAGTGGCCAGATATTACTGGTGGGCCGTCGACCAACTGTGTCGCTTTTTAACTTCCTGAAGCGCGTATGTCTGTTTCTCTCTTGCTTTTAATGAATTTATATCGTCCATATAAACCTATACGATCAATTTACAATATGACACAGCCTGGAACAAGCTTGGATATCCTTTGACGATGGCTTGACTCGATTCATTCTTGGGGAGTTTTCGCATGGAACTTTGAAACAAAAGATCCTTTTTTTGTTTTAAAAAATTAAAAAATAAATTATTAGGTAGATCAGTGAAAATTTTAGGTGGGTCATTGACCAAATGACCTTATGGACGGGCCGCGCCTGCGGGTTTGTAGTAAAATGTTCCGTTTATGAAGACCTTTAAAATGAGATACCACACGGCATATGCTTATTGTATTTAAAATTTTTGACCTCAACTCCCTAGCGTCACCCCTCAAGGGTGTTGAAAAAGTTAAATGACATGAAAACGTAGATTTATCAACCAATAGGATTTCACTGAAATTTAATGTCTCTATCTTTACTAATGGCAAAGATTTGCCCATGTTAAGATCTTTCGGACACCCTGTATAGTAAAAGAACCGCCGTAGTTTAATTTGGGTGTGATTTAAACGGGCAGCGAAATTTTACAATTTTGACACATCGTAATATACGATTGGCCGGCGAAATGATGGATTGGGCGGTGAAGCTTGATCAGGTAATAAACCAAAAATTGGTCTGCGTTTTAGATTTGAACAAGCAGCTTCAAAATCTTTTAAGCAGTAAAAAAATAAGTTGCAACTAAATAAATATTTGGTCTGTGCGAAATAAATTACATTTTTTTTTTGCCTGCTCCAAAATCAAGTTGACTGCTGAAAAAATATTGTAACATTACAAATTGATGGGTAATCTAATACTGTTCTGACTGCGCTAAAATGAACTTCGCGTGTAATAAGGGGTAATTAATTCCGTAAAAAATAAAGCATTTAATTAGAAAACTCCAAATATTGACTAATGTAAAAGCACATACATTTCATGGTATTATTAGTAAGGCTGTCCACCATGAGCGCTCACAGGAATTTTAAAGTTTGTATATCTCTGTTGCTACATACGGGACCCATACCAAATTCAGGTGAGCCTACTAGGAATGTTTTGGTAAAGAAAAAAAGTTAAATTTTTGCTTGCCCCCCCCCCCCCCCCCCCCCTGAGAAAAAAATTAACACGTTTAGGTATTTTATTCATTAATTTTTCTAAACAAATTTTACGAGAAATTTTAAGAGAAAAAAATGTGTTAGTAGAAAGTTATAGTCATTTGATTTTTTTTTAAATTACGTTTTAAGTTTAAAAAAATTCAAATGACGTTAACTTTCAACTAACACATTTTTTTCCCTTAAAATTTAAAAATTTTCGACGAAATGGTGTAAAATTTGTTTAGAAAAAATAATAAATAAAATACCTAAACGTGTTAATTTTTTTCTCAGGGGGGCCAAGCAAAAATTTAACTTTTTTTCGCAAATTACAAAATATTTTTTTTCTTTACCAAAACATTCCTAGTAGGCTCACCTGAATTTGGTATGGGTCCCGTATGTAGCAACAGAGATATACAACTTTAAAATTCCTGTGGGCGCCCATGCTGCCCACCGTTAGTGCCGCTCCAGTAGCATTACATGGCGGGGAACTCGGCCGCAGCAGCAGTTCAATTTTTCGAATTCTTTAAAATTACGGTACGCCGCCGGACCACGCGACACGCCGTCCGGTACCCCTACGAGCGAGTTGAACCCGCACCTGAGAGTCTTTTTTTTATTTCACGTGAATATACATACGTACTTAATTTTCGGCACCGACGCCTCTGGTAACAGATCAAAAGTGGCCAATCTTAGTGATGATCAAAAGTTCAACAGACAAATTAAAGAAACCGATGGAACTAACGAATCTCGCCGCTATCTTCAAACCCTTGCCAACTAAAAATATTAAATACAGGTCATTTGACTTTCTGGCTTTTAAAGTAAATATTTTGCAGAAAACGAAACGCTGCTTAAAAACTGCTGAACGATATTTAAATACCGAGCACATTTTATTCACAGCCTAATTTATTTTGTCACCAGCCGACTAATAATTTCACCGCCCAATTAATAATTTTACTGCTCGAATAGATCTCGGACTGCCCAACGGGATAGTTATTTGTTACTTAAAGTTTTATTATGCCGACCACATGAACTATATTTTGCCCATCATTGTTTCACAGGCAGTCTATTTAAAGTATTGACAGAAAATTATTATACCACCCGAGTAATTTTTTTGCCGGTTGGGCTTTATTTAAATCGCAGCAGAAATAATTACTAGCCGTTTAATTTTATAATGAGACTGCTTTTAACTAGGAACATCGTCGCAGACCAACAAGAGAAAAAGAAAACAGAATCATTCAGTTTTCCCTGTCCAGTTAAAGTAATTAAATAATTTTGACGGGCTACCAAACTTGGTTTTGTTTAGGTTTGCACAACAAATAATAACTATTCTATTAGAACTGACAACGTTTCGGTAATATGAGGTATTCGATGCTCCCTCAGGACATCTAAGACTGACCTCCGCGCCGACTGAATAGATATAGGGACCCAGAAGATGAAAGATGGTTACCTACCTCAAAGAGCGTTACTGGTACTTCTTGTCTCATTAGGTGTTGTTGAACATGTTGAAGGCACTCCTCTGAATATTCCTAAAAATATATTAAAAAATTAAATAGAGCGTTTAGAGTTACTTCAGCTAAGTCAGTTTTGCCTCGTATATTTAACGTGCTTTGGCCGTATATTTTCGTGTGTTGCGCTCGCTACATTTTGTGTGAAGTATTTTAGTTTGAGGTAAGTACATACTATAATTTTTATTACCTTTATTAGATTTGTGCTTTAAATTAATTTGGAGGTGGTATTTTTGAAAATTTGCTGAACTTTTGCAGATTTTTTATAAATAATTATGCAAAAGGCATATTCGCAGTTTTAAGATTTCCACAGATTTTGTGTGTTTTTAGGTTTTTTAAATATCATAACTCAGTGCCTTCTTAACTATCTATTAAATACGCGCAGAACACTCCAGATGGTTGAAAAATAATGTACCATGTCATTTACGAGAAGAGAACTGTTGGATGTTTGGCGGCCGGAAGATACTTTGGAATGTAAAAATGCGGCAGTATTTTCATACTCGACGTATCAAATCAAAATCTGTGGAAATCTTAAAACTACGAATATGCCTTTTGCATAATTATTTATAAAAAAATCTGCAAAAGTTAAGCAAATTTTCAAAATCACTATCTCCAAGTTATTTTAATGAAGAAAACTAATAAATAACATAAAAATTATAGTAGCTACCTACTAACCTCAAATATTTCATACAAAACGTAGCGAGAGCAACACACGAAAATATAATGCCAATGCCAGTCAAACATTAGAGACAAAAGTCACTTGACTCGAGTAAATGCAGATTATTTGTAAATTATATTTCCCGCCCCTTCCTCTAGATCACTATGTAGTTTACTCTTCTTCCGCTAGGTGGTGCACGCATTTTTTAAAGCTAGTTAAAAATGGTCCTCCTCGGATAGCCCGCGCCTGCATCTCATGAATTCATTATTCTCTTGCGTGTCGGTGGTTAAGCCCGCTAAGCTACACGTGCGCCGGGATGAGTAAAAGAAAAGTTCGCGGTCCTTCGCCTGATCGTTCGGATTTCAGTTCGGAAGATGATTTTGACTGCAATATAATTTTAAAACAATTACATTCCTTGTGCGACAAAGTGTCTCGTTTAAAGAGAGGAAAGGATCGAATTAGACAATGTGCATCGAGTTCGTCAGAATTATCTGAAGCTGAAGCCGCCGAGAGCACCAGTCAGGAAAGTAAGTTACCTCAGCCGGTGCTACCGCAGCTTGTGAATTATTAATTGTCAGACAACGAATGTAAGTAGCTACATATTTTTTTTTTGGACAGACGCAAATATAAGATTTGTACTGTCATTCCCGTCAACTAGTCTTGACACAAAATACTTACGTCAACGAGTTTTGACGCAAAAATTATTACGTCAACGAGTTTTGACGCAAAAATACTTAAGTTATGATGTCATTTTCGTCAACGCGTTTTGACGCAAAAATCCTTAAGTTATGATGTCATTTCCGTCAACGAGTTTTGACGCAAAAATACTTAAGTTATGATGACATTACCGTCAACGAGTTTTGACGGAAGCATACTTAAGTTATGACGTCATTCACGTCAACGAGCTTTGACGCGAAAGTCTTTAGTTATGATGTCATTTCCGTCAACGAGTTTTGACGCAAAAAATACTTAAGTTATGATGTCATTCCCGTCAACGAGTCTTGACGCAAAATACTTACGTCAACGAGTTTTGACGCAAAAATTCTTACGTCAACGAGTTTTGACGCAAAGTACTTAAGTTATGATATCATTTCCGTCAACGAGTTTTGACGCAAAAATATTTTATTTTCGACATCACTCATGTCAACGAGTTTTGACGCAAATATACTCAAGTTATGACGTTCATCCACGTCAACGAGTTTTGATCAAAAAAAAAAATTAAAAAAAATATATTTCTGTCTAAATCTACAAGCCATCGAGGCTTTGGTAGAATCATTTTCAGTCAAGAGTTATCTATGATCTTAAATATATATTTTCCTTTTTACTTTATTTCAGGGGGCGACAAAAGTAAAACCGACCTATCTTCAGATATTACCTTACTGGGTAAAGACGTAAATCCAAACAAGGACAAATCAGATAAAATCAACGAAAATATTGTTCTTGTATGGCAAAGCATTCTGCAAAACGGCATGGATGCTAATGAAATAATCGGAACCCCCTTCTGAGAACCTGGGCTTAGCTGCAGCCCCCAATACTAAATCCAGCAATTTCGGCTGCTTTAACAGGACAACATCGGCAGAGAGACCTTAGATTGTCAAATACTCAAACTCAGGGGGGGGGGGCAGCACTTACAGGAGTTGGCAAGGCTCTAACCCTGATATTGGAAGAAAAGGGGGAGGAGAGACGCCAAACTCTAATTGGCATATTGGGGGATGTTGGTCGCCTACTTTCAGATATCCATTATAAGGAATCCTGCTGTCGACGAAAATTGATATCACCAAACGTTGATAAGTCACTCAGAACTACTCTAACTGACGTGACTGTTGATGGCTGGTTTTTTGGCAGCAATTTAGGCGACCGTGTGAGAGCTGCTCGTGACCTAGGAAAACTATCTTTGTAGTAGATTACAACAGTTCTGCTAGACTTGGCAAAGTATCACATCAGATAAAGTCTTACTTTCCTGGGTTCAGGGCTATTCTATGCCGTTTTTTACAAAAACCAGAACAAAGAAATATTCCTCTTAAACCTAAATGGTCATCAAAGGAAATGATTTTTCTGTCAAGTGAAATCAAAAGACTTGAATCTTTGCGAGCACTTAGCAAATGCCTCCCACACAAAAATCAATTTATTTATAACATATGTCTTACACCAAAGATTAATTTTGAATTTAAAAAACTTAAACAAATTTGTGCACACGGAACATTTTAAAATTGAAGATCATAAAACAGTAATAAAATTAATTACTAAGTCTGCTTATTTTGCCTCGCTTGACTTAAAAGACGCCTATCACCTAATCCCTATTCATAAGAATCACAGAAAATATCTAAGGTTTAAATTTCTAAATAATATTTATGAGTATAACTGTTTACCATTTGGTCTCAACACAGCACCGTTTGTTTTCACAAAATTAGTAGAGCCCGTTTTATCCCATTTAAGAGCAAGGGATTTTTTATCCGTAGTATACATCGATGACTTTTTACTGCTTGGGCCGACTTATTTTATGAGGTTTGTTTATTTAACGTCTGTGAAACCAAAATGATTTTATTAAGTTTAGGTTTTGTAATAAACGAGGATAAGAGTAGGTACCTATATTTGTTCCCTGTCAGGCAATAAAATACTTAGGTTATATTTACAACTCTGTTAATATGTCGGTGACCCTTCCACAAGATAAACAACGCAACATACTAAATAATGTAAACTACCACAAATTAAATTAAATACAATTAATATAAAAATACGTATATTGAGCGGAAAGTAGTACACGGAATTCGTAAAAAGAATGCCTATCGGCCGTTCCTTTACCAAACATCCAAAAGTCATTAGCCAGCACTTGAGACGGGTATCGTATTTCACGTGCTGGCGTATAATCCTAATTCATAACAAATATAAAGCACAGCAGACTCTTCGATAGATGCAGGGCTGCGGATACAACCAATATGCAGGGCAATAACAATAATATATGTATGTAAAATTGAAAATAAAAAATATATAACAATTAGAAATTTTGCCAAACTTGTTGGAAAAGCAGTAGCATCTGCTCCCGCCATCAAGTACGGTTGGGTTTACACAAAGAATTGTGAACACTGAAAAGACATTGTGGGATGTTTCGCTACAATTGTGTACCTTTTTCCAACAATTTGTTCTCAAAAACGTCCAAGACCAATTTGTAGCAAAATTTGCTACAAGTGTATGAAAATGTATAAAAACTGTTGTTACTAATAATCCAATTAGAGTAAATTGCTCTACAAAGACACACAATTTCGTGTGAAAGAAAAAAAGTCCAAACGATTTTTTCAGTGAACGGGAAAAATTTTTAGAGCTACAAAAACCTAAAGGATCTTACAATCACAAAATCTCAATTCCAAAAATGTCTTAGACGAGTTATCTTGGTGGATGTCTCACCTTTCAAGTACCAAAACTATTATTCCCCCAAAAATTTAAATTAGAAATATTTAGCGACAGCTCAAAATCAGGTTGATATCTATTTTCTAACGGCTGTACTGTTCATGGTTTTTGGTCAGAGAGTGAGAAAGAGCATAATATAAATTATTTAGAGCTATTAGCTGCCTTTTTCGGATTAAAATGTTTTGCTCGTAACCTCTCTAACTCTGACATTTTGTTGCGCATTGATAATACCACTGCTATATCTTATATAAATAGAATGGGCGGCGTTCAATTTCCACACCTTAATAAATTAACCAAACAAATATGGCAGTGGTGTGAGGGAAAAATCTATTCATTTTCGAATCCTATATTATAGAACCTCGAAAGAATTTAGAGGCCGATAAGGAGTCACGCCGTTTAGATAACGAAACAGAATTCGAACTAGCCACTTACGCCTTCCAAGAAATCTGTGTAAGACTTCAAACCCCGGAAATTGATTTATTTGCATCCAGGAATGACTCTAAATGCAAGAGGTTTGCCTCTTGGTTCAGGGACCCTGACCCTGAATGTGTAGATGCATTCACAGTTTCCTGGACTGACCTCAGTTTTTATGCCTTTCCACCATTTTCTTTGGTTACCAGGGTACTTCAAAAAATTATTTCTGACGAGGCTCAGGGCAGTGATAGTTCCGTTGTGGCCAAGTCAACCATGGTATCCTTTATTTAAATCTTTAATGATAAAACCACCTCTGGTTTTTTCACCTAATCGCAGTTTATTACTTTCTAGCGACGGACAACCTCACAAACTTCATCCAAAGCTTTCCCTGGTAGCAGGTTTTTTATCCGGCAATCAATGGTGCAGAGGGGAATGTCATATAGTTCTCAAAATACTGTACGCTCAGCACTAGCCCTAATAATATCTCCCGAGATCGGAATGAATCCCAAAGTAAAAAGACTTTTTAGAGGGATTTTTAAATTACGCCCTACCTTACCCAAATATAAAGTAACCTGGGATCCTGTCATAGTTGTAAATTACTTGGAAGAGTACTTCCCCAACGAAGAGCTCAGTATGGAGCGTCTAACTCATAAATTATCTATGTTAATGGCTTTAACAACAGCGCACAGAGTGCAAACACTTTCTCTAATAGAGTTACAAAATATACAGATTTTGACAGAGAGGGTGGAAATTAAAATTCCGGCAAGAATTAAAACAACAGCTCCAAATAATTTTCAGCCTATATTGACTTTGTCATTCTTTAATAATAGACCCCAACTTTGCACCTTTTTATAACAAACCTGTAGCAAAGGAGGAACTGTTTGCCAACGCTGTTTTAGGATAAATAGAATTTAATTTGATTTACCACTAGAAATTAGAAATAAGAAAAAATATACAAAAATTTTAGTTTTAGACTAATGTTGCTATTATGTACATTTTACTTGCAGTTACTTAGGTTACACTATTATTTTTTGGATCCTTTGACTACTATAACTGCGCTATTACTCTGTTCATCGTTATTTTATATTAATCAAAATTTATTGCATTAAATTGATAAATGCTTATATTAGCATCTTTGTCTCTTATTCCTCTACATCTGTTGCAAATAAGCTACTTTGAACATCTACATAGTGATCTAGAGGAAGGGGCGGGAAATATAATTATAAGATTAAACGAACGTACCTTAAGTGATGTTTGATCTTAATTATATTACCGCCCCTTCCGAATAGATCACTCCCTCCCTCCCGTAACCCGTGATCTATTCTATTTGCAACAGTGTTTTTGCTTTGAAAATAATGAATTCATGAGATGCAGGCGCGGGCTATCCGAGGAGGACCATTTTTAACTAGCTTTAAAAAATGCGTGCACCACCTAGCGGAAGAAGAGTAAACTACATAGTGATCTATTCCGAAGGGGCGGTAATATAATTAAGATCAAACATCACTTAAGGTAAGTTCGTTTAATCTTATAATAAAACTTAACGCGAGCAATACGGAGAAAAATATTTTCGAATATTGTAAACTAGTTCTTCAACAATGAATGAAGTCTATACTTGTCAGGGGTACATGTAAATATGTAAAATGTGGAATCAGTTCTCTAAACCACCTGAAGATGCCTTATAGTCCTTATACAATAAGGATTTGAACAAAAAATACTAAAACAGCTATTCTCCGGGCTATATGCCCCTCCGAACACTGGATTACATGCCAAAATTTGCCGTATTTTCTACTACTTGTTGTCTAACAGTTATAGCAAAAAAATACGGCAAATTTTGGTATGTAATCCCAAGCTCGGAGGGGCAGCTAGCCCGGTGAATAGCTGTTTTAACATTATTTGTTCAAATCCTTACTGTATAAGGCATCTTGAGGTGGTTCCGAGAACTGATTCTCATCTTACATAGTCTGTTCTTGCTAAAATAGTCTAGGTGTAAAGAGAGGGCTCTAGTTTAAACCCCACTTACACTTACTGTAATATATTTCCGGTAGTCGGCTGGTTCACTGTCATCCAATTGTGCGATCTTTTGCAACCGCGAGTTTGACCATTAAAAGACTTTATTTTACTTAACAATTTGCACATTGATTACTTTGAAATGTGGGTATTTTTCACACTATTGGTTATTACACTGGTGCTTGACATATTCGTAAGTTTCTGGTGTTACGAGATGTTACTACTTTGTACGGGACTATGCCTTAAAGAAATACTGGGATAATTTCCCACATTAAATAACTTTACAGAACCAAGTCTGAAGAGAAAAACTGGGACAATTTCCCACATTAAACAACTTTACAGAACCATGTCTGAAGAGAAACACTGGGATAATTTCCCACACTAAATAACTTTACAGGGCTAAGCCTGAAGAGAAATAAAAAGAGAATTTTGTCCGCTAGGCCTTTGGCCTACGAGACATTCGCGGCTTTCTGCCGCGTCAAGGGGCACGGCAGTCTCACTCTGTGGTAACTGGTGAAGTGAAGTTGTTTTCTTGCTGCGAGCTAAGTTCAACTGAAAAAAGAACCTCCCTTTGCGGAGAGGTGTCACTGTCCCTGGCCTATCGCCGGCCACTTTGCTATGCCGCTTACGAATCATATCTAGGCAGACATTACGAGAGAGTTGAACTGATACTTCGGTACAACGAAGTGAAGTGCTAGAGGGAGGGGTTGAAGTAGGTAGTCGAAGTGACCGGCCATTTTTGCGTTTCCCCGAAACCGTACTGGTAGCACAGCACGGCCATAAACTAACGGATAAGACATTTTTGACGGGAGCTGAACCTTTGATGGTCACCGACAACAAGTCGGTGCTTTAGAAGAACTAAATTTATTTTAGCTGATATAATCTTTGTATTTTGCCGATAACTGGGCGTTTCTTATGGGGTTAAATTCACATATCAGACAAGTTTAAGTATTATTTTATTTAAAAAGGGATTTTATACCTGCTTGGTTATTATTAATATTTATTGAAATTAAAAAATAGAATTATAGAAATTGAATAAACAGTTGGGTTTCCCCAACACTAGGTTATTTTGGATTTTTCAACAACTTATTTTTTGGATTTATTAATTGCTAGAATAGCTTTCTTTTTACGGGGTTACTTATATCAAGGAAAAGAGATTTTAGGCGACTTAAGAATTCAAGTTTTTGAAGCTATCCAAGGTATTACTGTCGAAAATTTTGTCCAGATTAGAACCGAGCCATATATTCGTCTCGACTATTGTTTAATGAAAGGCGGAGGCATTTTGAACCAGCTGAAAGGTTTATTTTCTACCACGGGTGACTTTAAATATATCATTCTTCTAAGCATTGATGGGCATAAAATATTTCAAATTACGTCAAAGATAAATCGAGCCGATGAAAATTCAAGATCTAAGCAATTATTTTTCACTGATTCAAAGTATCAACTATATCCTAGCGTGGTTAATGGCGCACTACTAGTACCAAATTTAATTACGATTAACATTATGTGAGGAAGAAAGAGTCAGATAGTCGCTCGATAACAGGGAGTCACCTGCTGACTTCTTGGAGGAAGCCACGGCCCGTCGCGTCGCACTCAGTTCTGTTATAGTCTTTTATATGCAAAATGCGCCCTTTATCTCCGCCCATGCATGCAACAAAACCGAGCAATACTGTATATAACATAATTCACTTACATGTGTTTGAGATAAGAGTTCCTTCATAATAAACTTATCGTAAATTTCTTTGGCTTTTTCTTTTCTTTCTTCGTGTGATTCTAATTTCTCGTATTCTTTTATCTGTAACAAAAAGAGAAATAGTTAATAAATTAGTCGGTATTCGGACATATTTTCACTAGTCGATATTTAGCCGAATATTCGCCGGTTTTATTTATTTGATTCTTTAAAACTAGCAAAATGTGGGATTCTTGTAAGTTTTTCGTAAAACCAAAATCTGAACCCTCTCTATTTTTTGCGACATCTTCAACATCTTCCTTGCAATCTAACAAGCCTCCAATTTTCTAATTCAACTATCGGATTAAAAACACACTTTACACATCCGATAGGCCCTACGCCTTACTATTATTTCATTCACACAGTACCAGTCTCTTCGGTGCACTCGCTCAGGCCATAGGCGTAACTAGCTTCGATTCTTTAAGGGGGCTACTCCGAAGCTACTGGGTTGGCAAGTTTATTTTTAAAAAATCAAGAAAGGTCAAAATGGCATATAATTTTACCGCGTATTCAAAAGTGATGACCAAGAAAAAACATGCGTATTTCTGTCTTATTTTTTCCAAAACTTTTAACTTGACCACCGCACAATCAAAAAAGACCCCGCGGATTAGTATTAGATATTATAGTAGGTACAGAGTTGTTATAAATTTTTGGAAGGGCTAATTTTAGTTTTAGGGGGGGGGGGGGGCTAAGCCTCCTCAATCGCCCTCTCTAGTTACGTTCATGCTCAAGGCACATGGATAGCGTGCAATGGAAGAATCTGACGCTTTATTCTCCACTTTGTATACGTTGTTCGAACGTGTCATGCAATAACCGAACGGAATGCAAAATTCATACTCTTGGCTGACCTACATTCTACGTTTTAAGATACTACTCCGCGAATTGAAGTATATGGAATTCACTGTAAATATTAATGCTTAAAACAATATTAGTAGAGATATAACGACTAGTCGCAGATTAGTCACCAATTTTTATAATTATTTAATTAACATTAACGTAAAAAGACAGGAAAATAATTAAGGAATATGTGAAGACTGTGTGCACTTTTTAAGTATGAATGAAACAAAGTTTTTTGTATTAAGTGCAAAATTTAATTAATTAGCAGAGCACTTTTGACCTTATAGGTCATCATCAGTGCTTCTTGTCAGGATGCCAGTCAGAAATCCATTTGAACGAACAACAGTTAAACACATTAAAATATTCTTACATTACAATTAAAATCAAACAATCATTTTTTTTTACAAAACAATCTTAAATTGTGCTCAAACGGTCACATTTTTGATGGTGTGACACCAGGATTATAGAGTCCACTAAACTTAGTTTGTGTGAAAAATTTCAATGCAATACATAAAAGATTAAATTCGATATGACAAAAAAAGTATTAAAAAAATAAACTTTGCATTAAATTCTTGTATGGAACTACTACAATTATTTTTTCATGTAGAATCACCTTTCTAAGTTTCCTAATGCATTTTATGAACACCCTGTATATCAATTTTAAAAAATCCAACCGAGTAAATTAAAAAAAAAATGTCCGTGTATATAAAACTTTTCTCCAGAACCCACGCTATTGCTTACTGACCCAGTTAAACGTCTTTTAAATTATCCGTTTGCGGAGGTTTCCCTTGTTCCTTTATCCCAACGCATCTCTTCATTCGATATTAAAATTGGACGCCTAAAAATAAATAGTCTAATGGAGTCATCAATATTAAATTTTAATTTCGTTTAGCCTTGAGACGTTTTTGAAATTTCGCCTCTTGTCCCCCGCACCACTACCGCGAAGGGCCCCCGAAAGAGAGAACAAACACATAAAAAGAACGATAAATGGAATTTTTAATGTTATTTATGAACCATAATGGACCCGAGGTAAATTCGCTCCAAACGAAAACAAAATGGAGAATTGTAGATTAAAACAAGTGTACTTAAACTCGCTGGTTTTTCCACAAGGTTCAAGAAAAAAAAACTAAAAGCGTTGATAATAAAATGTTCTACCGACCTTTTTAAAATTTATTCTCTTTTATTTTACGCATCTTGTTTGGATCGCTTATTTCAGAAAACCATCATAGAGCAAAATTAATCTTAACGCCCTGGTAACAATTACAGAATACGCCGAAGATACTCAGAATAATCGATAAGAAAAAACCCAAACTTGCTTACATTTAATAAAATAGCGGCAAATATGTATCAACTTACATGGTTATACCCTTAGATTATGTCATTCATAAATCATTCTATCGCCACGCGCCAACACTTACAGTGCGGGTTGCAGAAAGAAAATTTAACTCGTGATTAACTAACAACGTGATAAATTTAATACGTTGTTAAACTGATTTGCAGTATTAAATACCGGCCTGCTTCGATTCAAATTTCGGCCCCAATCCCCGATTCAGATCTAATCGTATTACATTGGGAAAAGTCGAACGCTAAATGTCAGATTTTAATGTAAACAAAGCGTTTTATAGAAAACGTTTGAGGACTCATGGTGAAGAAAATGTATGATTCAAATTTTAAACCTCAACATGAATTATTAGAACTACCGGAGAAAATTGAAAATGTTTGGGAGAGGAGGTAACTCCGAATTACACCAACTCTCTTATATCCTCAATGTAAGGAGACTACAATCCGTATTAAACTCCGGTGGTGCAGCAATCAAATATTAATGTTTTATGAATTTTGTTTAACGTCCTATTTTTAGTTTTGCGGTATCTAGAGTTACAGGGAATTAGGTACCAAAAGATCTTTAAACCTTATTATATTAGCAACGTTTCAATGATCTTGGCATCTTTAGGCTTTACATTTTTTAAAACAACCTTGAAAAATTAAAATCTTGAAGAAGATGCAGACAGCATCGAAACGCTGCTAATACTAAAGTAAGGTTTCGAAATATTTTAGTACTGAATTCCCGGTAACTCTACCACAAAATTAGTGTTTTAGTTACCTGTTCTTATTATTTTTTAATATAATTTATTTAGTTATTCATTTATTTAAAAACACTGAACACCACATAATTACAAATTCCAAATGGTTCATCTACAACTAAAAACTAAAACTAGCTCAGAACAAAATGCATAAAGGGTTGTTTCAACGAACTGTGAAAAGAGTAAAAAAGAGAAAGAGAAAAGTAATAGTATGCTACACTACGCCAAACTTCAAGTACCGCTTCTAAGTATCCAAGGATATGCTAAAGATATCGATGGGAGAGAAGAATCTTTTGTAGTTGTGCAGCAGGCGGTCGACGAAAACACCGAGCCCATAATTGGTTCTGTGCCTCCTCTCAAAAAACAACCGGGACACGGTGGTTCAAAAGCAAAAAAGTCGATCGAAATGTATATTTTTAATTTTTTTATATCATGCTAAACATAAAAGAGAGTCGTTCTTCTAGTACCTGGTCAACTTCTGAAATGCATAATTGCAAAATTAAATTATGTAGAAAGATAATATTACTCCTAAAACGTGGGATAAAACACATGCATTTCAAAGTAAAATTGAATTCTCTGAAATGGGGCCTCCCCTGTGAGCTGTGCAAAATTTCTCTTACGAAATTTCTAAGAAAAATGGACATGTGGTGAAAGTGTGGAGCTTTAGCTACCACCTGACCGTATTAATTGGCTATGAAATTTTAGCTGCCTTCAAATTACCTAGTACCTCAAATACCCTCTATATATTCGACTAGTTTTCATACTTATTATATTCTACGAAACATGCGACTCAAGACGACAAAGTAATTCTTATTTCAAATTAATGGTTAGGTTCAGGTAAACAAGAACATCTAATTAGTTTCCATCGGTTGCCATCCCCCCACCTCCCCTGTGATAGGGGATTCCGACCGTGTCCCGTGCACCTGATACGGCAATGCTCTCTCGCTTGCTATTATTTATTGTGATTTTGTGTGATGGCGTAACTTTAGTTTGTGACGATGGCGGTTCGTCCAATTATGCATTTGTCTTTAGAAGAAAAGTTTAGAGAAAATAGCGAGTTATCTCTCGATGATCGAAAACATCATGTTATAGACTATCTGAAGGACGTGTTTCATACAAACGGAAATGAGGCTGATGCTACACAGGCCCTCAGAGCTTTCACTAGAACAAATTTTTTGCCCCTTATATCAGAAGGTAGAAAAGTGTAAATAGAAAAAATGAACGGTTTCTACAGAAATTTGTCATATGGCTTGACGAGGAATTAAAATTCCCGGATATTGTTCATTGTGTGCCTACTCCAATAAGTAGTGAACCTTCAACATCCAGAACAGGTAAGCCAAATTATAAAACTCTTTGTAGACAGAACTTTTTGACTTTCTCGCAAATAGAGAAATAGATTAAAAAATGAAAAATTCAAATGTTTAATTTGTACTGGAAGAACCAATCCGTTCTTGCTCAACACTTGATACACGTAAGTTTTTAATTTATAACATTTTACAGTTTTAAAAATAATTAATTATATATTATATTAATAAAATCAATTAATTATTATTTCCGAAGAAATCAAAAATGATTAAGGTTAAATTTTGAAGAAGAGGGAGAAGATGATGTTGATGATCATTTGTAAGAGCATTTAGCATAACGTCGCATTGTACGCTATTGGATATATTATTTTACAATGTCAATATTTTAATAAAATTGTTGTTGCAAAAATTGTGCAATTCCTTTTCATTTCTAATATATAATATTATAAGATTTAAACTAGTTCAAATAAATTGTAAGTTGCAAAATCAAAAAAAAAATCTCATTTCTAAATAATATAGATATATAAACTCCTTGCAAAATCGCGAAGAGCTTCTAAACGGGGCCTCATTACGTTCAGATGACTAAAAAGTCAAAATTCACAGTAAAGAGCCCCCGAAAAATCGAGGCCCCTCTGAGCTCTGTGCATCCCTAATGCATTGCCTTGTATTTTTAGTCTTACAATACCACAGAATTTTATTTGAACAGTTTTTCATTTTCGAGACTGCTTTTGAACCACTGTGCGGGGGTGTCTCGTTTGTCTTGACGGAACTGAATTCAGAACACCCGCTAGTAGATCACTGCAGTCTGTTACCCCATGGATCAGCTTGTAAAGAAATAGTAGCTGCGCGTCTCTTCTTCGCTGCTCCAAGGATTTTAAACCACAGAGGATAGCCTGGTGTCGCACGTCAGGTCCTGGTGTGGGAGGTACAGGTTGAATAGATATAGTTGGTGAATTTATTCTAAACTTGTTCGATTTGCGCCTTGTGAAGAGCGTAGTATGGTGACCACACAGCCGAGCAGTATTCGAGTATGCTTCTCAAAAGACTGTTGTAGAGAATCGTGATCGATCTTGCGTCGTTGATGTACTTAGTGCATCTGTTGATGAAACAGATCATTCTAAAGCTTCGCTGTACGAATTTTTCGATGTGTATGTTGAACGAGAGATTATCTTCGAAGATGACTCCAAGATCACTATAGGATGATAACATTCCAGTTCGGTGTTGCTGATTATGTAGGTGGTGTTAATGGGGTTTAAGCATCTGTGGAAGCTTATGGATTTGCATTTATTGGAATTGAGCTTCAGAGAGTTATCAACACACCAGTCGGACAACGCGTCGAGGTCAGTCTGCAATGTATCAGAGTCAGGCGTGATGACAGAGAAGAATTTGAGATCTTCAGCGTAGAGTAAATAGTGGGACGATCTGAAACATGTTGATATGTCATTGATAAATAGGATAAACAAAACAGGGCCGATGTGCGACCCCTGCGCAACTCCAGACGTCACGCGAATCTCCCTAGACAGCAAGCCACCGACCGCAACGCGCTGCCCGGCGGTCCGTCAGATAGGATACAATTCATTGGAGACAGGTACCCATAATGCCGATATCAGATACTTTTTTAAATAGTAAGGAGTGGCAGATACTATCGAAGGCTTTAGACAAGTCAGTGTACATAACGTCCAAATGCCCACCAGCCTCGACTGATGATCCATACCATGGGCAAAACATATGACTAAGGATTAATAAGATATACCAATATACATATACCATTATTTTTCGTTATAATAATTTTTTAGTAATTTATTTCCATTGCATGATAACGAAATTTAGAGTGAGAATGGCAAGGTCGCTTTCTCATATGAATCAAAACACGCGCCTTCCTTCCTGATGATTTAAAGATTTGTGAAGGCGTAACGTTTTGTGTGTCACGTTTGAGGCGTGATTGAATCAATCACGCTCTGTGACCCTATCGTTCATATGACCCGCAGACCGGGTGTATATGCGAGCTGTGACAGAAAGATGAACTACACGAACGCGAACGAAGTGGTGATCCAGACGGGTCATCTGTCGGTCGACTCGGTCGTGTTAAACTTAAACAAACAGCCCGTTCAACAATCGATCCTATCGCTGATGCAGTGCGTCTTGCTTGAATGGCTTTGAATTGTGGACGGGTTGTAAACCAGATGAATTTATGCCTTATTTTATTTTACTTTTAGGGTCATTGTAAGCTAACAATAGGCGCTTATATAAAGTTAATGATTGTAATTGTGGTTGCTCTGATCTATATTAAATCTTTTGTTTTAAAAGGTTCAATTAAATAAAGAAAAACAAAGTATCCGAACGTTCATATTTATTTAGCTAAGCATCTGATCTGATAAATCAATGAGAAAATCAGCATCCGCATAACATACCACCTTATGCTTTATATGGATATAGAGAATTGATTTATTTTCTGTAAACCTTAAGGTGCGTTTAGACTTGAGCACGCACGCACTGAACATACGCGCACGGCATTCGTTCGCGCTCGCGAGAAGCGTTTAAATTAAAATTTAGTTTCTGACGCATGGGCTGATCCAGTTGTTCGCAGTGTGTTAACCATGAAGGTGAATATCGCAGCGGCGACATTTATCACATACCTTTTCCAGTTCCCATGCTTGCTTTAATTTTGCTCTTTTCCCGTCGAAATGGTCCCGTAAGGCTTTTTATTTTTTTTGTGCTTCCCCACTATCTAAATTCTCAATATTTAATTTATTTATCAGTTCTTGCCATGCATAATTTTTTTTCGTTTTTGAATAATATTCTGGGTGCCTAACATTCCATAAAATGGGCACATTTTCATATTGTTGTAAAAGCAGTAAAACTGTAGGTATCATTATTCCACTCCATGGCTAAAGAAATTGTAATCCTACACACGTGAACTCTCAAGTCTAAACGCACCCTCGCATGACTTCATTCTCGTTCAAACTGAGCATTCGCGAACCCATTAATTCTTTTTGAGCGTGTCCCGAGACCGACACCAGCCGGATCGCGTCGCGGCTATTCGCGCATAGCCACACACAGAGTGAGCGTTCGCGTATACCCGTTTACAGTGGAGCATTCGCGGTGGATCAGTGCGTGCGTGCTCAAGTCTAAACGCACCTTTATATCCCTTTCGATGAAAGTATAAAAAATAGTTTTTGTTTTAATTAGGTACTTAGTTTATTGTTTCGGTGTTCCAAGCAAGTAAAAATGCCCGATAACAAAAAAAGAAGCGAGGTGTGGAATTTTTTTACTGAACGTGGTGCAAACCAGGCGAAGTGCAATTTTTGTTCAAAAATATTGTCATTTAAAGGAGGCGCGACTAGCAATCTTTTACGCCATTTAAAATTAGTTCATCCAACAGTGAATACGGCTGGTGAGAGTTTAAAGAACAAAATTTCCCAAGATGAAAGAAATACTGATGATCCGTCAACTTCCAGCGCCCAAGGAACATCCGCGGCCAAGGAAAATCTGAAAAGTGAACAACGAGAAGATTCTAAGGATCCTGAACCGGTTGGTTCACTCACGGCTAGAACCAAGAAGCCTCAAAGTGTTTTGACTACGTTTGTCAGGCGACCTTTAACTGACCGAAAAACTCAAGAAATTCATAACAGTTTAGTTAAATTACTTGTTAAAAATTATTTGCCCATACAGTTGGTAGAAAGTGAATATTTCCGTTTGTTTGTTAATAATTTAAATAATAGTTATCAAGTTCCGTCCCGAAAAACAGTTTCAAATACGTTAATACCCCAGCTGTACAATATGGCACAAGAAAAGGTACGAAATACTTTAGATTTAGTGACTTCATGCTGCTTAACCACCGATGGATGGACATCATGTACAAATACAAGCTTCATTAGTGTTACTGCGCATTATATCACTAAAGATAATGTAATGAAATCTAGTTTACTAGATTGTTATGAATATAGTGAACGCCACACAGCCGAAAATTTGAGCAGTGAATTGCAAAGAATTGCCCGCGAATGGAATATTAGTAATAAAATAGTAGCTATTGCAAGTGATAATGCTGCAAATATCTTAGCTGCCATAAGATTAACTGGATGGAAGCAAGTTCCTTGTTTTGCGCACACTCTAAACCTTATTGTGCAGTCCAGCCTAGAAACTATTGCTGAGCTACAGTCTAAAATTAAAAAGATTGTAGAATTTTTTAAACGAAGTACACAAGCTAGCTGCAAGTTAAAAGAAATGCAAACTCAATTAGGTAAACCTATTCTTTCATTAAAACAAGATTGCGTCACCAGATGGAACTCTACCTTTGATATGATCAACCGCATTTTATAAGTAAAAGATTCACTTATGTCTGTAATAGCAATAAATTTCCCGAACCTTCCAAACATAGACAATAATGACATTTTAATAATGGAGGGTATATCTGATATATTGAAAGTTTTTAAAGATGTTACAATAGAAATGAGCAGTGAAAAACAAGTAACTACTTCAAAAGTAATTGTGCTAAGTCATGCGTTAAAAAAACACTGCTCTAGTTACCTTGAGATAAAAGTAAATGCTCCACTAAAAGTAAAAGAACTTGGAAATAGCTTATTGGAGACTTTAAATAGGCGCTTTCATTTAGTGCAAGAAAATAAAATATATTCAGAGGCCACATTAATGGATCCTCGTTTTAAACGATATGGTTTTATATCCGAGTCCGCTTTAGAAAAAACGAAGCAATCGTTAATTTCCCAAGTTGCAGCCATGATTATTACTGAAGAAAATACTACATCTGGGGAACAGAAGTCTCAAAATAATCAGCAATCTCATGAATCTAATACCCAGACCACGTCGCTTTCAATCTGGAGTGATTTTGACCAAAAAGTAAGCCATGTTGTTCAAAACACTAATCCAAAAGCGGCTGCAATTATAGAGGTTACAAAATATCTGGAAGAACCACTACATCCAAGAACTCAAAATCCTTTGGAGTGGTGGGCTCAACGGTGTCATGTATATCCTCGCCTGTACAAATTAGCAATAAAAAAATTATGCATTGTAGCAACTTCAGTACCGTCAGAGAGGGTCTTCTCAAAAGCTGGATTAACTCTCACAGACCTACGAAATAGGCTAAAAGGAAAACGTGTTTCAGAAATATTATTTTTAAATGATAATTTATAGTTTGTCATTTTATTTGTTGTTTGTGTTTATATTTTTGTTTTATGTTCTATGTTTATATAATTTATACTTGTAGGTAACAGTTCGATTTTTTAAAATACATGTTTTTATTCAAAGAGATGTATTTTTTAAATTACATTTTTTTCTTTGAGATTTTGTTAAATTAATTACTGATTTCAACATATCACAGCATAATAATATATAACATTTAGTTTTCATCCTACCAACTCACATGACCAAATTGCATTCATCAATATCAATCAGTCTCAGACTGAAAGACTGGAGCGACGAAAATTCTGTACGTCGGTCCTATGAACTGGTCATATGAACGGATCATTTTAATGAATGATCTGCTGAGAACCGGCTCACGAAAAAGAACCGGATCTTCCCATCCCTAATGGCTACTAAACTGCATTACATGTGAAATATTAAATATTTTAAGCGGTTGAATGTCCCCTCCACTTTACTCATATTCGGACAGTGGCATCTCAAAAATCGTCAATACCCATTGCGCCACCCTGTACAACAAAAATTATCAAAATTTGCTTCGACTTGCAACGCCACTGATTAAACGAATACGTGAATACCCGAATGACCTGATCAAAATCAAGGCCTGGCACGCGGAACAAGCCGATCACCATAGCAACGAGCGATGCGGTTCTTTCGGGCGGCCACCCGCCATTTCGCAATTGAAAAGTTAAGCGTTGTTGTCTGGTTTAATAGTTTGGAATTCTTTCTAAGGCCCTGTGTTGCAAATACTAATACTATTTAAAAAAGTTAATTCTTTCTTACATAACTGAATACTGAATTTAGGGATAGTACTGGCTTAGAAATCAATCGTGATTGTGAGTATCTATATTTTATTTCGCTTAAAAAAGATAATAAAGACAATAGGAGGCAATACTTTCTGAAATCTTGGCAATATAACCCGCTCGAATGTTTCCACATTCCGTTTGTAGCTTATAACAAGTGGGTAGTGGATCAAACTGTGTACTGTACAGTCGTATATTTTATTATTATTATATTGTTATGAACATACGGGGGTGCGACGTTGCCAAATTTACGTTTTCCCTTAGTCAGGGAAATTGTGCACAACTTGGCAACACCGCATGGGGGGTGCCTGGCGATGACCCCCCAACCACGAAGTCTCAACCCCCTAGGGCCTAAAATAACCGAGATACCCATTAAACCCCATGTATTTTTGGTATCCACCCAGCCTCTCAGTAGTCTCAGTCGTCGAAGGGGTCACTACTTATCGACGGGGACGGCCCGTCCTGTATACAGGGGCCCGTCCCGGACGGGCCCCTGTATACAGGACTGATGTCGTCGCTTCCCGAATCTTTAATACCAGATGATTCCAGAAGAGAATTCTAGAAAAGTCTAGTCGTACGAAAGGTGTATATAAGTGGCCAGGCAGCCGCCGAACAGTCAGTATTGAATAGACGAGCCAAGTGAGAAGAACAAGAGAACTAGGCTAGTGAATAGTAAAAGTAGTCTAGTAGTGTTTATAGAGTTGTAATAGTTGTGTTAGTGATTTCTTAGTGTTAAATTAAATAAAGTGTGTAGAGGCCTGTTATAGAAGTCTCACTTATTTGCGAACACGCATACGCAACAATATGCACATACTAGATTAGGGCGTTTGGTTGGTGTTAGAGTTATGTAAATGAACAAATCTGTTACAAAAAAGTGAGAGGTAAGTGAAATACCTATAGTACATTAAAATATCAGTTTCATAAGTTCTGATTTTATCGCAAGAGCCGGAAGAGCTCTTGCTCTTAGAAAATGAGCCAAAAAAGTGGCAATGGCATGGCAGAAGGGGAGGTTTTTAAAGGGAGTGATATTCGGAGAATAAGATACTTTATGTGCTTCGCATGGATTGTCTGTCAGACTCACTATGTTCGTCAGACAAGCTTTCCACGCTCAACACATGAAGTGTGTCTCTTACGTCGGGTTGCACAAACAACTTAATCACGAATTAAACTAATTAGAAACTTGTAATGTGACAGCACTCATGTTAACGTCATTGCTTAAAATAACTCTAAACGTCAATTAAATTTACGACTTGATTAAAAGTTTTGTGCAACCCGCTGTAATTCTCCTAATATCATATTCTATTAAGAATCAAGGTCTGTTACTTACGACTTGTCTGTTTGTAGGGCAAAATGAGTTATCGACATCAATCAGGCGCAGAAAAAAGGAAACAGAAGAAGGTGCAAGAACAAGCCAAGAAAAAATTAACCAAGATAACGACTTTTTTTACTACAAATCTAGAAACAGAAAATGAAGGCCAAGAAACAGGAGCCAGTTGTTCTTTTCCGATGGAAGTGAGAGAAAATATTTCTTCTACACCTGGATCTCAGACGAATCAACATGAAAATGCTCAGAAGATCAAGATCTTATTACACTAGAAAATGAGAGCGGATCTGATGTAGTACCGATGGAGATAGTTGTCCCAAAAACGATGAAATACCTGCGATTTCAAAATGGCCTGATTTTAAAACTGATCATTTTATTAGAACTGTGATAATTTTTAAACCAAAGAGCGATTCCCTAGAGAATACTGAAAAAAGGTACCAAGATGGAGACAAAGTTTATTATAGAAGATTAAGTGAGAACAACTTTTATAGAGTAAAACCTAATGGAGGCAAAGAGAAGAGAGATTGGCTAATATACGACGCAAGTATTAAAGCTGTTTATTGTTACCCGTGCAAATTATTTTCAATTGACAAAAACAGTTTAACTGATTTTGGATGTACTGACTGGAAACATTTGAATAGTTTGCTCAAATCTCACGAAGAAAGTAAGTTTCATCTGAACTCCATTGTTACATTAATAACAAGATCATCATTAATTGGAGTTATAGACGCTGGCTTGAAAGAGCAAGTAGAACGCGAAGCTGACTATTGGGTTAAAGTCCTAAGAAGAATTGTGGCCACCATTGAATTACTTGCTTCTCAAGGATTAGCTTTCCGTGGATCCAATGAAGATTTAACGAGTCGTCATAAGGGAAATTACTTGTTGTCTTGTGTATTTGGCTAAATTTGACAACTTCTTAGCTGAGCATTTGCAGCGGTATGCGAATAAAGGAAAAGGGTCAATTAGCTATCTTTCTCATCTTTGCAATGAATTCCTGAAAGTGATGAAAACAAAACTTGTCGAGACTTTCATACTAGAAATTAAAGAAACCAAATACTTCTCTATAATTGTAGACTCTACCCCGGACATCAGCCATCAAGACCAGCTTACTTTTATTCTCAGGTATGTAAAGGGCAATACAGTAGTTGAGAGATTCCTTGGTTTTATTCAGTTGGAGAGACACACTGCGGAGTATTTAACAGAAGTAGTTATAGATAAGTTAGAAACGTTAGGCTTGGATATTGAAAACTGTAGAGGACAGACTTACGACAATGCGGCAAATATATCGGGTCGGTATACGGGGCTTCAAGCAAGAATACGAGCTTTGTCCTCGAGCGCTATTTATGTCCCATGTGCGAATCATTCTTTAAATCTTGCAGTAAACTTTGCATGTGAATCCAGCTTGGAAGCAACTGATTATTTCAGCACTGTTCAAAGTATTTACACATTTTTTTCGGCTTCTCCCCAAAGGTGGAATTTACTGAAAGAAAGCTGCAAATGTTTTGTTAAGAGATTGATTGAAACTAGATGGTCTGCCAGATTTGACGCCGTAAACGCTTTACTTAAAAACTACAAAGCCATCAAACATATTTTTCTTAAGTTAAGCAATAATACAGACGAAAAATCAGCAGTTAGAAATGAAGCCAAGGCCCTGCACACTAAAATGGGCACTTTGAGACAGCTCTATTAACATTGATTTGGGCAAGAATTTTGGAAAGAGTAAATGCAACAAGCAAAACTATGGACCTGAATGTGTCATTTGGAGTAGAGTTGATGACATCTCTTTTGACCTTTGTTGAAGAAACAAGAAACGGGTTTAACGAAATTGAATTAGAAGCAAAAACTTTCTTTGGCGAAGACGCGGATATCTCTAACATATCCTATAAAATTGACATTCAAAGAACAAAAAAAAGAAAAAGATTTTTTGACGAAACAGATGAAAATGAAACAGTTTTAAAGGGAAAAGAGAGATTCAGAATTGAAGTATTTCATGTCATATGCGACAATATTTCGCAAGATCTTTCAAAAAGAATTGATTGTTACAAAGAAGTAACAACAGCCTTCAGATGCTTTTTTACCCAAGATAAAGAAGAAATCAAGACGTCGATCAATCTTCTATGCGAGGAATATAAAAAAGATGTTGATGAAACCAAAGAGAACTTTAATAATGAAATTACTCATTTTATCGAATTGTGTAAAAATTTAAATAAAACTACAATTTATGAAAAATTTGAGGTCATCCAGAACGTAAAAGCAACTTTTCCCAATATTTTAACTATCTTGCAAATTTATTTGACCATACCAATTTCAAATGCATCAGGCGAGCGGTCTTTTTCGGCCTTAAACGAATAAAAACATAAGGTCAAATTTGGGCCAACAAAACCTGGATACCTTATCCCTATTATACATGGTGTTTCAAAAAACATGTGCCATCGCTTAAGAGGAGATTCCTTGTAAGAAACTAAGGCAAAAAGTTTATATAAACATGGGTCCGCAGATGCTCCGTTTCAAAGATACAGGGTGTTAAATTTCTTAATTTTTTTCAGTTTTTCCAAAATATTTTCAAAATGGCTTCATCAATTTTCATGAAATTTACGTTGTTTAAAGTACTTAAATTAAGCATAGTTCTGACCATGAAAAGACTTTGACAGGTCCTCCAGGGGGTACATATGAGAAGACGGTACAATATTTTTCCAATAAAAACATGTACGCCACTGATTTTTCCACATTTTCGTATAACGGTCAAATAGTATGTTAAAGTCTTAACGATAAATGTAATTTTATTCCGTCTTACTGGTTTAGTTTTCCCAACCATCGGTTTGAACATGTAAAGACCATTTAAAAATTTAACGTCCTGTATCTTTGAAACAAAGCATCTGCGAACCCATGTTCATAAGAACTTTTTGCCTTAATTTATTTCAAAGAATCTCCCTTTAAACGATGGCACATGTTTTTTGAAACACCCTGTATATAGAAAATGCTGAACTAGAGCAAATGATAACTGCGATGAAATTATATATGAGTTTGCTAATGCCAAAGCGAGGAAAAAAAAGATTTAAATTTGTTTTGTATTTTCTAGAATGTTTTATTTCTTTGTTTGTTTTTGTTTTGTATTGTTTGCAATATTCTGGTTTTAGTATTTTTTGAAATACTATTTTGTGGAACTGTTTTTCATTTTGTTTTTTTCTAAGAAATGTACCTATAATATTGTAGTTTATATAATAAACATTTAACAAAACATGTTTTTACTTGGTAAAAAATGTTTTATTTCTTTGTTTGTTTTTGTTTTGTATTGTTTGCAATATTCTGTTTTTTGTATTTTTTGAAATATTATTTTTTGGAATTCTTTTTTCTTTTTGTTTTGTTCTAAGAAATGTACCTACATTATAGTTTATATAATAAACATTTAACAATTAAAACACGTTTTTACTTGGTGAAAAAAGCCAACAGCAATGGGGGCCCCTATGTCTCCAGTGCCCAGGGCCCGAAGTTAGGTTAAACCGGCACTGTTTCAGAGGTTTACTTAGTGGAATACAGACGGCCCCACAAAGCCATTACGGTGGCGCGCCGAGACGGAATTATAGCAGTTGGTCTTTGTCCTAATTTGTGGAATAGAGACGGCTCGGAAAGTCATAGCGACGGCGCGTGAAGTCAGATGTCTATATTCTATCCAATTTGATTTGAGAATGATAACAGAAAAAACAATTGAACCAGAATTCCTCCTATTGGTCAGTTCCATGGACAGTTTACACCATAACATATTTTAGCAATCACAATATTCATCTTTTCTTTCCTGATGATCACGGAGAAATCAGATTTCTTTCTATCCGTGTTGGCGACAGTATATTAAAAACAACTTATGGGGCAGGCTTGAAATATGTCATGTTCATGTTTCTCATAACCTAACTTTCTACCAGCTGACAAGCTGTAAAAATTTTACGACTATGAGAGAAAAAGAAGACCAGAGAGAAAAAATGAGAGAGAAAGAACATGAGAGAATATAATTGACCTCTCTAAAATGGGTCTCTGTCACCATTGTCAAAACAAATTGGATAGAATATAGCATTCTTTGTCCTGTTTTTGTGTCGTGCATACATACCAGAGACTATAAAGAATATAGACAAATTCTCGAATACACCGAAATGAGACCGAAAGCGCGTCTCCCTTGAAAGTCGATTTACTGGTTTATGGTTTAGGAATTTGTTTGTTTACCATTATATATCTATATAGTACCTATATATACATATTTATATAATGGTGGACAAACAAAATCCTAAGCCATAAATCAGTAAACCCCCAAAATGTCTCCAGGGAGATCCGCTTTTTGGGTCCATTTTTCTTACAGTGCTCGTCTATGTATTATTTAGTCCATGATACATACGTTCAATGTATGAAACAAACAAAATGCTATTTATGAATAAATGGTATCGTCTTAATGAAAGTCAATGCGCCACCTAGTATTTAAACGTTATACATAAATATAATAATGATTAATCAAATATAACAAGTGCATTGAAAATTATCGGCAAATTTTTGGGAAAATCCGCATGAATGCGGTTTGAGTCAGAAAAAGCATAAGTGCACAACAGTGCACGAATAGTTTTTCTTGCTCTAAATCGCATGAATGCAGATTTTTCTAAAAATTGCTCATAATTTTCAATGCGCGCGTTATATTCGTGGGAAAATTTTCTAAACCAAATTTGCGACACCCCGTATAGATGAAACTTTTACGTAACTGCGAATTTAATTGACAGAACTTCAATAATAGGTAATATTGTTTCGTTTATTAGACATTTGTTTTCATTTTTCCTATAGTAAACTAAAAAAATTGTTTACTCACTTGTGTTTTTCTGGATATGACTGGCAGAAAAATGATTAATTTTTTTACTGAAAAAATGGCCGCGGATGATTTTTTTCAACAATGAATGTAGCTACAGTAAGAAATAATATAATACCCGTATTTCATTGTTAAAATCTTGATTTTGACTGGTGAATGAAATTCTCACCTTAATAAAATAGAAAACTGTGTATCGTATTCTTAAAAATTGTATTATCTCCTCTCCAATCGATAAATTGGCTGATTAATTTGCAACAATAGCGTCAAATTTTAACGAAACATTATTTCAATATGCCACCGAAAGGTATCAAAGTCAATTCAGAAATTCTATACCGAATAGCAATGAATATTATATTTCACTATTTGTATATTTGATAATCGTTGTATTATTATGAATATATAGAGGTATTATGGACCTTTGTTATACATTACATTTTTGCATGCATGTTAGATCTTGTTCTATTAGAAGTATAAAGATAAAACTTAACATAGGTAAATTTCAGTCAGAAGAGTATGTTAATTTACCAAATATGATAAAAAAGTTCCAAAAAGTACGTAACAATGTACTGGAAATTGTGACAATAAAGTTTCAAATGTCAAAAAATGTGCGTCACCTTCACATGGTTCAAAAAGGTAAAAAACCAATAATACAACGGGTGTATAAAATTAATGTTTTTCCAAAGAAGAAAGAAGTACATTATTAGGGTTGCCATCCGTCTCGATATATCGGGACTGTCGCCGTTATTGGTTCATGTCGCGACGTACTGACGTAGGTATCAAAAGTCCCGATCTACGTTCTAAAGGATTTTTAAATTAAATTTTAAAAGGCAACAGGTAAGTCATAATTTTTTGTGTTACGTCGTATAATGTAACAATGTATAACATTGCCTATTTCATTCTGCTTACAAGGTCAACCTAATTTCACGACTGCATATTTTCTCATTTTAAGTAAATAACTTGCAACTTGCTATTAAATTAAAATACACATTAGTGGTAATATGCGTCTGTGGAATTAAAAATTCTTTGGATTATTTTCGGTTTTCACTAAAACTGAGAAAAAAAAGAGATGTCACGATAATATTTAAGTTTGGCAATGTCCCGGCTGGATCATTTGTTTTTTCTTTATAATATTATAGTTTGGCAAGCGAGTCTGTAACAGCCAAAAGAATGCAGCAAAAAATTAAAACCCTTTTATGGCCAAGCTGCTGTGTTGTCAGATTTTTTACATTACCATTACATTTACATTATAGGTGTAATATAAACTTTTTTTAGTGACTTGAACACATAGCATTATAATACTATTAAAGGGAACTCACTATTAATATTATAGGCACATTCTATTTAATTAAAATAGGTATATTTTGGACAATCAATAAACAAAAATAAAATAATGCATTAAAACAATTATTTTGTGATGTACAGAACTGGCAACGTAAAGCAGACCAGTAAAATATTCGTGATTAATGAATAAACTTATTGCAAAACAATGATGGCTTACCGAGAATTTTCGGGCGGACGAAAAACCAGGTGGCGATAGCGAGCCTCTTAGCTATTTCTCCATTGATGGCGGGGCATACATCATGAATCAATTAATTTATGGAAAAACGCTAAATAGTCAAACGCGAGAAGTAATCGCCAATGTTTATAGGGTATGTGACGAAGAGGCCAGAAATAATTCATTTAAACTCCCGTTGAAGCGTAAATTGGAACGAGTTGCCTTATATACAGGAGCCAGCGTTAGTGCTATACGCAAAATACACAAAGAGGATGAGGAAAGAAAGGAAAACAACCCTGACCAATTGCTTGCGTCCCCTGGTAAAAAAAGAGCTCGGCCTTCTACGACGGTGATTTTGGTGTTATAAGACGCACAATAGAAAAATTTTATTTGGAAATGAAAATCGTCCCAACTACCAGAAAACTATTACAAAAAATTCGCGAAGAAATGGATTTTCCATACTCCAGAGAAACTTTAAGGAAATTGCTGAAAGCAAATGGACTTTATTGGAGAAAGTGTCAAAATAAAAGAAAAATTCTTATGGAGAGGCCTAATATTTTACACTGGAGATACAAATACATCCACGCTATAAGAAAATACCGCGAAGAAGGGCGCAATATTGTATATATAGATGAAACTTGGGTAGACAGTGATCTCACCTTTAAAAAATGCTGGCAAAGTGAAAGTGTTTTTGGTGTGGTCGGAAATATAAGCTCATCGGGTACGTAAATTTTAAATAGCAAAAAACGTTTTTATTATTTTATGTTTAATAAGTATTAAAGTTTAATTAAAATAATAAATCAAAAACCAATTTCAGAATTTAAAGTTTTATTTAAAGTTAAAATAGGCGTAAGCATTTTTTAAACCAAAAATCTATTTATTTTAGGTCGCCTTATCATTGTTCATGCCGGCTCCGAAAATGGTTTCATAAATAATGCTCATTTAATTTTTAAAGCCGGGCAAAATTCTGGCGATTACCATGGGCAAATGAACCAGCAAAACTTTTCAAAATGGCTAACAGAAAAGTTGTTGCCCAATATTCCAGACAACTCCGTCATCGTCATGGACAACGCGCCATATCATTCAGTGCAAGAAGACAAAACACCAACAAAATCATCACTAAAAACATATATAATTTCATGGTTAACAAAAAGAGGTAAGGATATTATGTATTTATAATTTAAATAGTTTCTATACAGTAATAATATAGGGCGATGCAATAGAAAAGTTGGACACAAGTGTAAAAAGAAAGCTTTATTTTAATATTTATATTCTAGTTATACATACTTTTTTCATGAATGTGTTATTTTAAAAAGTATGTAATGTATGTAAAGTGTATTAAAAAGTATTTTTTGTTTTAAACTTCAATAAACGTTACATTTACTGGCATTACATCAATGTTAAAGTTTTAATTTTACTCCTAATAAAAGAATGTAGGTACTATTTGATGAATATACTTATATGTTTCTACTGTTTTATGCTTACAAAAAGAAATATGTCTTAAATCTTTCTTTTAGGCATAGCGCATGATCCATCTCGAAGAAAATTCGAATTATATGAATTAGTTCAGTTGCATAAACCACCTGGCGATCAGAAAAATTATGTAATTGATAATATTGTCAAAACACATGGCCATACCCCGCTTCGGACACCCCCATACATGTGCGAACTAAACCCAATAGAGTTGGCTTGGGCTCAAGTGAAACATTTCATCAGAAGTCGCAATACTTCTGGTGATTTCAGTATTAAAAGATTAATGGAGCTCGCCCAAGAAGCAATTGCGTCCATTGACGCAACAGAATGGAAGAAATTTTGTAGGCATGTGGTAGATATTGAGAATAAATTTTGGGAAACCGATAAAATTATGGAGGAAGTTCAACCATTAATTATTACACTAGGTCCTGATGATGACACCAGTACAGACAATAGTGGGACCAGTAGTGGTAATGATAGCGATAACGAAGCTGAAAATTGATTTTAAGAAGACTGCGAAGAAGACTTACAAAAAAACATTTCTAGTCGCACTGTAAATATTTGTTAAAAACTATTGTATTGTTATTTTTACCTATACCTATTTTGTTTAGTTCTTAGTTTTTACGTAGTTTAACCAAAGAATACGCGTTTTTGGTAAGTTTTAACAATTTTTATTTTTTTTTATATTTTTAATTGTATTTTTTGTTGTTTTGTTTATATTTAGCCTTACGTTAGTTTTTTATTTTTACACTAAAAAATGATACATTGAATCAAAAACACGTTACTTTGAATGCGTTAAAGTTGAAGAGCATATTATATCATCATATGATTCAAGTAAATATGTGCCTATGCCAAGTGTAAGCACATATTAACTTGAATCAAAGTTCTGCTCTTCGCCTTCAAATAATGTGGTCTTAATTCAAATAATCTTTTTTTTCAAGTTTGTTTTTTAAATTTTAGCCCAAAAATACCAACTTTTGTTTAATTTATTTTTTTCTTTCAAAGAAAATCTATTTTGAATACCCATATTTTAATTTTATTACTTTCTTAATTGTTTTTATTGTCAAAAGTTTTAGTTAAATATTTAAGTAAATTTATAGTGAACATTTTCGTTATATTTATTTGTTACCTTGTATTCAGCTAAAAATAATAAGCACGCCCATGTCCGGAGAGTTTATTAGAATATTCTGGCCATTTTTTGCGGGATTTCCCCCTTTCGTCCCTGTCACAGACTCGCTTGCCAAACTTTAGAGACTATGGCGTCAGGCTCTTTCTTTAGAAGCGTCGGATACGGGGATGGTTTAGGGTATTTTTTAAAATAAAAAAGTGTGCGATTTGAGGGTAGAAAATTATGGGGTATGCCTGTAGACTACACCGGGAGTCACCCATTCAAATATATGCAGTAAATTTCGTAACACCCTGTTGCTATATATATATATATATATATATATATATATATATATATATATATATATATATATATATATATATATATATATATGTTACGGTTAATTTGGATACTTGGCTAGTTTACAAACTAACCAGCTAGTTTGCAAACTAACTAAAGACACTGTTATTTTGAAGGAATCAGCCATTTCCCACAAAATAGCAGATGGTTTATAAACTAGCTGGTTAGTATGCAAACTATCGATTTGCTTCAGTTAAGATGAGGATTTTATTGAGGTTACCTTAACCTAAAAGTCATGTTTTGTTTGTTGTCCAGAAAATCTAGCCAATGGTGGATCGGAGGGCACCCTAAGGTCGGAACAGGGTTAGCACCTGGTTAGGGGCCCTGACCAGTCTCTTTCCTCGCAGGCGAGGAGGGATCGGTGCGAAAAAATCCACTATTGTTCCTTATGTACAGATTTTTCATTACTGCATGCGCAGAGGAAGGAACAATAGTGGATTTTTTCGCACCGATCCCTCTTCGCCTGCGAGGAAAGAGACTGGTCAGGGCCCCTAACCAGGTGCTAACCCTGTTCCGACCTTAGGGTGCCCTCTGATCCACCGTTCGCTAGATTTTCTGGACAACAAACAAAACATAATTTTTAGGTTAAGGTAACCTCAATAAAATTGCTTATTATAAACTTGTTTGGATTGTTGTCGTAACATCATAATAACATACCGTGATTTTGACAGCTATAATGAATGACTTTAATGTTAATTATTCATTTTCAAGGTTAAAAACTATAAACAAGTAAAATAATTAAAACTTTCTTATGTAAGACTGGATAAAATTATAAAATAAATAAGCATAAGATATTAAAAAATGAAAATTTCGTAAGTTAAGAAGATATTTGAACAAAAAAAAAAAAACGGACAAGCTCGAGTGCGACATTACATTTTTATTGTTTAGGGTTCTAAGAAATATACACTATTTCATAATGGACGAATTATCTAAACCTATTCTTGAGAAAACAGAACGGTTTGTCATCCTAACTTACCAATATTCTGGCGTTTTTTAATTACTTATACCTTCTGTCCGTTTAGACTGATATATGAAAATTTTGTCGAAAACACATTTTTTCGAAAAAATATTTTCTAGAAAACAGAACTTTTTCAATAATACAGATATTCGAAAACTAGGGATGTTTTCAAAATTTTGTATTCTGAAACCAACGTCGAATTTTTTTAACCGCTTTTTGAAACTTGAAAGAACATTTTTTAAACATTGTTTCGAAAAAGACTTCGAATATTAAAAACAACACTTTGTTGAAAGAAATTTACTACAGAGTAACATAGCAAATACAAGGAAATGTAAACCTGACCAAACACAAAAAAGGTTCGTTTAGGTTAGTTTACGATCTTGTTGTCATTTTTTCATTGACATTTCATTCATTTATTCATTCATAATTTAAATTTAGAAAAACTATAGTAGTAAGACTCGCACTTTGAACCGACACATGATTTACGTCAGACAGGTGGTTGTTGGGGACTGTGGACTGTATTTCCTTGGCTTGAGATTAAATTAACTTGACTTGTAAATGTAGTTGACTATTTTTTATTACGAAAATTGCTTGACAGATTTCTTGAACTTTTTTTGACAATCTACGGTCACTTGAATCTGTTTTTAACTGGTGGCCGTGTTATCAACACAGTTAACTTTCTTTAAAATTAGTACAAACAAATAAGCATTAATATTATTTAAAACGCGTAAGTAAATTTTAATGACGGATTAATGTCCCAATGTTTACTATCCGGAACATGCCCCCCGCCTTGAAATGGCCACAATTTCAATTTTCTAAAGGAAGTGGACAGATCTTCGGAAAGCTTCTCTTCACAACTCCGGTGCTCGTTCGGATCGAAGCAATTCGGGCTACGCCATCGGCTCCTTTGTGTACTTCAATGATGCGACCAAGTCGCCATTCGGTAGGTAAAGCTTGATCGTCCTTGATCAAAACTAAAAGACCTTCAGACAGTTGGCCTTGATTAGTTCTCCATTTCTGCCTTTCTTGAAGCTCGGACATGTAGTCTCTCTGCCAACGTTGCCAAAAGTGTTGACATATTCTTTGAACCAGTTGAAACCTGGTTAGTCGGTTAATCTTGAGGTTTTCCAAGTTCTCGTCTGGAACGGCTACCAGGGGTCTTCCAATCAGGAAGTGAGCCGGGGTTAAGGGAGAGAGGTCGTTGGGTTAGGAAGATAACGGACAAATAGGTCGAGAATTCAAGATCGCCTCAATTTGAGTCAATGAGGTAGTAAATTCCTCAAACGAAAGATGAGCCTTTGCTAGAACCCGCTTTAAATGGTACTTTACACTCTTGACGCCGCCTTCCCATAGACCTCCCATATGAGGAGAATATGGACAGATAAACTGCCAGTTTATCCCATCGTTTGCTAAAATGGACATAACATTATCCTTTTCTAAATCTAGAAATCTTTTAAGCTCGCGGTTGGCTCCCACAAAGGTTTTACCATTATCACTGCAAATCTTAGAGGGCTTGCCCCTTCTTGACACAAAACGCCGTAAGGCTTGCAAAAACGACTCGGTACTTAAACTTGATATCAGCTCGAGGTGTAAAGCCTTTGTGGAGAAGCACACAAATACTCCAACGTAACATTTTTCTAATTTGCAATTACGACCTTTTCCCAGTCCCCGTTTAACTAGAAATGGACCAGCATAGTCTAGCCCTGTGACGTGGAAGGGCGCAGAGGGAACAGTGCGGTCGCGTGGTAAATTTGCCATGACTGGCTGTACAAATTCTGGCCTAAATCGGAAACATCGAATACACTTTCTTACCGTCGCTCTCGCTAAATTACGACCGGATACCGGCCAAAACTTGTCTCTTATGGCAGATAACAACAACTGAGGTCCGGCGTGCATTAATCGAGTGTGCTCATAGGCAAAAAGCAACTTCGTTAAAAGATGTTTCGAGTGTAAAACTATAGGATGTTTTTTATCTGGCGAAAAATCGGAAAGCTCTAATCTACCTCCTACTCGAATAATATTGTCTTGATCTAGGTATGGAGTCAGACTAGAAAGTTTATTTTTCGAATCAAGTGCTCGATTTTTCAGAAGTTCAGAAAATTCATTGAGGAAAGACTGTCTCTGTGCGATTTTAACTAGACCTTTTTCCGCGAAATTTAACTCAGACGTGCTGAGCGGACCCTTTTCTCGATCAGAAGCTGGCTTTAAACAATTATTCTTGAACCTTAGTATATATGCGGTAACGCGTTTCAATCGCAAATAATTGGAAAACCTTTCAAAAGGGAATTCGCTGTCGATACTCGTCGGAATCGCGGTAATTGAATGTGATTTTAATTCCGGAATTTCATCTATCTTAGATTTTAATGTCGGCCACTCTGATGGCGGTAACTTTAAAAACTGAGGAACGCGCCACCATGAATATGAATCTATAATTTGACTTGGGTATAATCCTCGTGAAATGTAATCCGCAGGATTATCTTGAGTTGGCACATGTCTCCATTGTTGATTTTCGGTCAACACTTGTATGGTTGAAACTCTAGTTCCTACGAAGGACTTTAGCAAATTAGGGCTAGTCTGAATCCATGCTAGCGTTATCGAGGAGTCTGTCCAATAAACACAGTTACTAAACTTAAGATCTAAAGATTTCCTAGCTTTATCTGATAAACGCGCAAGCAACAACGCAGCGCACAATTCTAGTCTAGGTATGCTTAGGGTTTTTATCGGCGCGACCTTGGACTTCGCGCATCAAAGATTTACGTGGACGTCCCCGATTTCATCGATACTGCGCACGTATAAACATGCACCGTAAGCTCGCTCGGATGAATCAGAGAAACCGTGTAACTCAATGTTTTTTACCCTCTTGCATACAACATGGCGCTCGATGGCTAACATGTTTAAACTAGGTAGATCGTCTTTGAACTTGTGCCACTGGGTAGCTAGACAGACTGGTAACTGATCGTCCCATGACACCTTTTCAGCCCACAATTTTTGCATTAGCATTTTAGCTATAATAATACACGGACTGAGTAGTCCTAACGGATCGAATATTCTTGCGGTAAGCGATAATACCGATCTTTTTGTATCTTTCCGATAGTTGTAAACCTCGTCGATAGTGTATGACAGCTTATCACTATGACAAGACCAGATTAAACCTAATGTTCTGGCTTTCTCATCGGGACCGAATTCTAGAATCCCGCACGCAACGTCATTGCTCTCGACGCTTTCGAGTATCTTAGGCTCATTTGGATACCACTTGCGCAGCTCAAAACAACCGCTTTTCAAAATCTTTGTAATTTCTCGACATATGTACTGCGCATGTTCTACGGTATCGGCGCTAAAAAGCAAATCATCCACGTAAAAACATCGCTTGATGAGATCTGATATCTCGGGATTTGAGTCCGCACACTCACGAGCTAATTCGAACAAACAACGTATGGCTAAAAAACTCGCACTAGCATGGCCATATGTCACCGTATTTAAAGTATATGTTTTAAGTTCCTCTGTCGGACTAGCACGCCAAAAAATCTTTTGCAGGTCTCTTTGGCCCGGATTCACCGATATTTGACGGTACATCATCTTGCAATCGGCTGAGACAACATAGCGCTCTTGACGAAACCGTAAAATTATAGACAGTAAATCTTCTTGAAGAACTGGGCCAACGTACTGTATATTGTTCAAAGATAGACCATTACTAGATGGCGAACTGGCATTGAACAATACGCGAAGTTTTGTGCTTAGACTATTGTCGCGTAATACTCCATGATGTGGCATAAAGTATTCTACGTTTGCCGCGCTAGAGTCCGAGTTGACCACGGTCATATGATTAAGTGCCTGATATTCGTTCATAAACGTTACATATAGTTCGAGTAAGTCTTTATTTCTAAGAAGTTTTCGCTCGGTATTGTAAAACATTCTTTTGGCCTGATTGCGCGATTCACCTAAACAATCGGCAGATTGCTTTAGCGGTAGCGTAACTATGAAGCGCCCATCAGGATCTCTACGCGTAGTTTCTGTAAAAATCCGCTCGCATTCTAGTTCGTCTTTGGTCAATGGTTTACCACTGCCAAACTCTTCAATCTCCCAAAACTTTAATAAACTGTTTTGTAAGTCCTGATTTGTGCTTAAATTACACGAGGTTACCCTATTACTGACTTTTACCTGGGTTCCCCCTACTTGACCCGATACGACCCAACCTAATTCGGTATCTTGAAGTACTGGGTTATTTTTGCCGCAAAATATTTTATCGGCCCTTAGCAAATTCCAGAACAGATCGCAGCCAATAAGAATTTCAATGGGACCTGGCTTGTTAAATTCGTCATTGGCAAGATTCAAGTCGCTTGGGATATCTAGGGACTTTACGTCAATCTCAAAACCTGGCGTTAAGCTTGTAATCTCGGGGAGAATGAAACACGTAAGTTTTGCATTAAAATGTCGATGCAAAGAGCTTAGCCTAATATTGCATTTATTGCTTACTTTACTTACAGCATTTGATATGCCAAACACGTCTAAATTAGTGCTAATCTTTTCTAGTTTTAACCGGTCGCACAGATCCGTAGTAATGAAAGACGACATCGAACCGGAGTCAAGTAATGCGCGCGCGATATATGGTTTACCCCACTTATCTAAAACCTGAACTCGGGCTGTCGACAAAAGTACGACGCGTGAACATGGACGTTCTACGCCACTGCTTAACGAAATCTCGCTTGGACCCAACTTGCTAGCATTTGTATTTGCCGCCTCTTCGGCATTCTGCGGAGACGCAGGCGCAGTAGGATTGCCTTCTGGGTGTAAAAGCGTGTTGTGCCATGCTTGACACTTTCTACACGGACCCATCCTACATTTTCTAGCCGTGTGCTTGCGTAAGCAATTTAAGCATAGTTTTGCTTTATTTATAAACTCGGTGCGTTTATTTATCGATAAATTCTTGAAATTATGGCATGCGTATATAGAATGCTCTTTTTTGCAGTAATAACACGAGTATGTTGTGGCATTTAGCGACTTGGAGCCATAACGCGGATATTTGTCATCTCGCTTGCCCTGCTTGCCGTCTTGACCCGATGTCTTTACGTTTGTTTTGTATTCTAGCGTTTCCAAAAAATCGGCGCGATTCTTTAAAAACGTTTTAAAGTTTTTTAAAGTAGGCTTTTCTAACTCGACTGAGTGTTTTTCCCACTCACCTAGCGTGTTTTGGTCTAATTTAGAAGATATCATAAAAATGAGCAAAGGATCCCAGTTTTCGATAACCTGTTCTAGTTGTTCAAGGGACCTAAGGTGTTTCGAAACGTCATCAACTAGCTTGCGAATTTTACTAGACGATTCTTTCTGGATATTTTCTAGATCGAAAAGAGCTTTAATATGGTTGTGAACTAACAATTTTGTATTATTATACCGGTCATTTAAGGTTTGCCACGCCACGTCATATCCTGCTGATGTGAACTCGATAGATTTAAGAATCTGCGCCGCACTGCCTTCTAGTGACGCCCTTAAATAGTGATATTTTTGTATGGGGGATAAGGATTCACTTTCATGAACGAGGGACTGGAAAGTCTCTTTGTATTCTAACCAATCCTGAAATGAACCCTGAAATTTAGGAAGGGGGATAACTGGCAGTTTAACCCCACCTATATTTAAATTTGCATTGGCAGATGCGGCGGCGTTTGACTGTGCACCTGAACGACT
>OZ020196.1:19202028-19346017 GCA_963971165.1 Philopedon plagiatum | reverse complement strand
GAGGAATCCTACAGAGAAAAGACCACTTAGTTGATGTTGTTGTAGAACCATTAATTATAAATTTAGATGAAGATGATGAAGATGATGATCCAAATGAAGACTTTAGTAATGATGAAGAAGGAGAAAACTGATCCACAAGTGTAGGTATTCTTCGGTAAAAAAGAGTGGTGTAATCCAAGCAGGTTATTTTTAGTTTTAGAATTAAATAAATTTTTGTCAGGGCTTTGTACCTTAAAAGTTAAATCAGATGTGATTCTACGTAAACAGGCCACTTTCACATATTTCTTTTATTATTAAGCAAAGGCAAATGCAGACAAACTTAACACAGCATTTGTAACAATTTTCCAAATAATGCGAATCATAAAAATAAGGGAACATAAAATTATTGTTTTTCTTTTAGGTGAATTATAAATAAATAAAGCTAATTGGCTTATTTACGTTACTCACTTTGAAGTAATATTTTTAAATTACCATTGTTCTACTACACACGTTTTGCCTATTGTATAGATCTTAATAAACAATCGAACATCGTTAAATACAAATAAATGTAAATATTTACCAATGCATATACTTATTTTTTTCTTAATTTTACCAGTTACCTAATTTATCATATAGAGCACAAAAATAAAAGCCTCACTATATTGCATTACTTTAATGATTATTACCTTAACACCCATACTATTGCACCTTCGACGCCCCGCTCCATCCCGCAAGCTCTATGCTGCTATCCTTTACACAAATTAATGTTTGTTTTTAGGTTTATGACAACTGCAAAACAAAATTTTCGTTAAACGTAAAGTTACATCTCTTTATATGTAATACAAAAAAACAAAAATTTTTGCTGTACGATTACTGGTAGTAATTACATAACCACAATCATTTTTTGAATATTACTACCAAACCTAAGACCAAAAAAATAAAAATAATATTTTTTGGACTAAAGTAAGGTTCACTTTATCACCTGTAAAAAATTAGTTAGGCCTGGGAGTATCAGTAAGGCACAATAAATTTTTAAAATTGAGTAATTGATGAAATAGGGAAAAAAATGGTGACAATTTTATAATTACCTTCCCATTAGAAAAGCACCAAGGCATCTACGGTTACAAAGTTTTACATGTGTAATAGAGACAAGTAACTTGACCGAAATATGTGAAAATTATATTTTTTAAAATTGTACTTTTTACTTTACAAGCTTCCAAACTGAGGGGTCAAAACTTTAGAAATGGATAGTAGGCGCTTGTCTAGGCCTCACAAAAAGCAAAAAAATTAAAACATAAAATTAAATATACTATCACTATACACTATTTTCTTAAAAAATAAAAGTATGATTGTAAATTCATAAATTAAATTAGCATAAATTAGATAGAAACTTTAACTTTTTTTTAAATAGTGGTCTTTATAAAAAAAACGCAATCGTTGTATTTATACAAGGAAAAACTGTACTGATTTTGTTTAAAATTATATTTTAGCGAGTATTTTAATTCTAAAAAAAATTAAATGACTGTAACTTTCAACTAACACATATTTTTCTCTTAAAATTTAAAAACTGTCGACAAAATGATGTAAAATTTGTTTTAAAAAATAATAAATAAAATACCTAAACGCGATTTTTTCCCAGGGGTGGCTCACCAAAAATTCAACTTTTTTCGCAAATTACAAAATGTTCTTTTCTTTACCAAAACATTCCCAGTGGGCTCACTATTAAAACCCATAAATTTGATACGGGTCCTGTAACTAGGAACAGAGATATAGAACTTTGAAATTTCACCAGCCGCCACTGCCTGCACTTGACCGATTTTTTTTTAAATTACGGCCCTCAAAATATAGTTTTACTCTCGGATAAAATTTGGGCGCCCTGTATAAAAAAATTAATATCTAAATACCAAATTGAAAATTTGATCAATTTGTTGTATTAGCAATGGTTGCTGAGCTGAGCAACCCTATTAAGGGAAGTCGAGGGAGAAACCCCGTAGGTATACAAAATTTTACTTTCTTCAGCAAAATCATTCTTCATAAAAAAAATTGCTTATGAAAAAATACGGTTTTATTAATTATTTAATTAAACAATTTTTTTTTATTGAGATCATCCAAAAATTTTTAATACACAACTTTTAACTAAAAACAATCTCTGTTTCTTGTTTATACAGAAAATGATATGTAAAAAAGTTGCTTAGAATCATTTTCATAGTCAAAACCCAAAGTTATTACTTAAATCTTTGTACATTTTAAAAATACGATGAGAATATACTGGAATCCTATAGATATAGTGCAATTAATTTAATTATTATATACCAGCTGCAAAGTCTGCAAAAGTAATTCTAAAAAACTTTCTTAGATATCATTTTTCTAATAAATAAAAATACATAATTAAAATTTAATTTTTAATGTTTGGTAACACCTGTATATAAGAAAATTCTCAATGTAACTCATATTCTTTTATTAAGCAAAAATTTGTATGAAGAATGACTTTTAATAGTTAAAAATCAGGTTCGTTGGTGGTATCAGCAACCCTATTGGGGACAAACTGTATGAGAAAATTGCTGCTTGGAGTAAACGTAAGGTTCAAACCGAAAAAAAAAATTTACACAGGACACTCAAAAACTTAAAAAATATAAACTTTATCTAGAAATAACTACCTCTGTTTTTCTTTTCATAAGGGCAATGAATGATATATGAAAAAGTTGCTTAGAATTAAGCAATTTCGCAGTTGAAAACCGAAATTTCAATTAAATCATTTACTGGAAGCATACGAGCATATTGCAATTCATTTAGTTAACCCAACCCAACTACACTGTCGAGTACATTCCATAAAATATTCGGCGCTGCAATCAGTTTATACACCTTTTTTACATTTAAACACTTTAGAATACCTTCCAAATTCTAAATAAATATTCATTCGTTTCTAAATATATCACTTAAAACATAAGATTCCTCCAAAAAAACATGAATGCGTTGAGTTGCAAATCGAAAATCCCGACGTTTTTGCTAACAAAAGTTGGCCTAAAATTAAAATTTTTGTCGTTAATGTTAATACTTATAATAAGAGCGTATAAAATATGTGTGAGTAGAGGGTGTCTCAGATGTTATTAGAGATAGAAGAGGTTAATTGGAAAAAGTTTTCTAAATTTAAAGGAGAAATTAAAATAGCTCTTTAAATTTTAAAGCTTTGCGTTTTTCGAAATAATATTGTAAAAAGAGACAGACTATTCTTTATTAGAATATTATTAAAAAATACAATTTCTTTTAGTATAAACTTTTGCTAATAAACCAGAACTATTATGAAGCAGTATCATCCCGAGAAACTTACTAAATGTTAATATATAAACAGTTTTGCTAAAAAAATGTGTTTTATTATGTACGGAATGCCACTTCATCTGGTATTTATGTACTCGTATTATAAATCTGTATTCCTTTACTTTTGTTAAAGTAAAAAACATGGTGACATTTAAATTCCACCAGGTTTGTAAAAAAAACAGTTTCTGATCTAAAAGACAAACTCAAAGTTAATATTTAATACGCAAAAAAATATCCGGGAAAAACGTAAACAACAAACAGTACAAATTAATTTTTGCCACACGCTTTAAATTTTCGCGCGTTACCACTGTTCCAGTATCAGTATCCCTTTTATATGGGATTCTCGGTTAAATAATTTAGATTTTGCCAATTTGCAGGCAGATAAACCTGAAATAGTGCTTAACAGATGTTGCCACTTCTATGGTCCTCACTATGTGAATCGCATAGTATTCCATACGTTAACCTATATACAGTGTCAGAAAATATACATTTGAGTCAGCGCCCCCACATGGAAAATCCTCGAACTAAAATATACATACACCTTAAGAAGTGAGGTCCATCTTTTTTTTGCAAAAAATGTTGATTTAGGACAGGAGCATGTCACAGGTAAAGTCTTAAGAGTTTGACAAAGTGAGGTCCGTATACCAGTCCTCACTTTGCATCGGACCTCACTTCAAACGCAATTTCTTTTAACATGAGCCTCACTTTATACGCTGGGAGAAAATATATATATATATATATATATATATATATATATATATATATATATATATATATATATATATATATATATATATATATATATATGTACTTAGGTAATAATGGAAAAAAATGCAATAAACAGAAAACAGGACTTAATAGAAAATTTAATTAAAATTTGACTGCAAAATTAATTCTAATCAACTTTTAAAACAGCTTTTCCCTCATACTTAAATACAAAATATGCAGGGCCGGTTTTACCACTAGGCGCTTGCCTAGGGCCTCACAAAAAGCAACAAAATTAAAAACAAAATTTAAATATACTTACTATCACTATACACTATTTTCTTAAAAAATAAAAAGTATGATTGTAAATTCATAAATTAAATTAGTATAAATTAGATAGAAACTTTAACATTTTTTTAAATAGTGGTCTTTATAAAAAAAACGCAATCGTTGTATTGATACAAGAAAAAACTGTACTGATTTTTTTAAAAATTACATTTTAGCGAGTATTTTAGTTCTAAAAAAATTTAAATGACTGTAACTTTCAACTAACACATTTTTTCTCTTAAAATTTAAAAACTGTCGACAACATGATGTAAAATTTGTTTAAAAAAATAATAAATAAAATACCTAAACGCGATTTTTTCCCAGGGGTGGCTCACCAAAAATTCAACTTTTTTTCGCAAATTACAAAATGTTCTTTTCTTTACCAAAACATTTCCAGTGGGCTCACTATTAAAACCCCTAAATTTGATACGGGTCCTGTAAGTAGGAACAGAGATATAGAACTTTGAAATTTCACCAGCCGCCACTGCCTGCACTTGACCGATTTTTTTTAAATTACGGCCCTCAAAATATGGTTTTACTCTCGGATAAAATTTGGGCGCCCTGTATAAAAAAATTAATATCAAAATACCAAATTGAAAATTTGATCAATTTGTTGTATTAGCAATGGTTGCTGAGCTGAGCAACCCTATTAAGGGAAGTCGAGGGAGAAACCCCGTAGGTATACAAAATTTTACTTTCTTCAGCAAAATCATTCTTCATAAAAAAAATTGCTTATGAAAAAATACGGTTTTATTAATTATTTAATTAAACAATTTTTTTTTATTGAGATCATCCAAAAATTTTGAATACACAAATGATATGTAAAGAATCATTTTCATAGTCAAAACCCAAAGTTATTAAATCTTTGTACATTTTAAAAATATGATGAGAATAGGTACTGGAATCCTATAGATATAGTGCAATTAATTTAATTATTATATACCAGCTGCAAAGTCTGCAAAAGTAATTCTAAAAAACTTTCTTAGATAACATTTTTCTAATAAATAAAAATACATAATTAAAATTTATATTTTTAATGTTTGGTAACACCTGTATATAAGAAAAGGTAATTATTTAGATTAACGTAAACAGCGAATTTTTTCATGAAATTTTGCACAGACCCTAATTTTGGGTCGTAGAACACGAATCCGAAGTCAGTTTTTGGCGGTCTCGTAAAAAAAAAAAATTTTTACGAGACCGCCAAAAACTGACTTCGGATTCGTGTTCTACGACCCAAAATTAGGGTCTGTGCAAAATTTCATGAAAAAATTCGCTGTTTACGTTAATCTAAATAATTACCTAAGAAAATTCTCAATGTAACTCATATTCTTTTATTAAGCAAAAATTTGTATGAAGAATGACTTTTAATAGTTAAAAATCAGGTTCGTTGGTGGTATCAGCAACCCTATTGGGGACAAACTGTATGTGAAAATTGCTGCTTGGAGTAAACGTAAGGTTCAAACTGAAAAAAAAAATTTACACAGGACACTCAAAAACTTAAAAAATATAAACTTTATCTAGAAGTAACTACCTCTGTTTTTTTTTCATAAGGGCAATGAATGATATGTGAAAAAGTTGCTTAGAATTACGCAATTTCGCAGTTGAAAACCAAAATTTCAATTAAATCATTTACTGGAAGCATACAAGCATATTGCAATTCATTTAGTTACGGTTATGGTATACAAGCTGCAGTGATAATTGAATATAATGTCATTAACGATGTTAAATCCTTTATTACTAATTATGTATCTAATATAATTGAATGAGTATTTTTAACATACTTACCAACTTACAGGTAACAAATATAAAATATTGAAATAAAAAAAATATAAGCATGACTTCAATTGAAACTTTGGAATTTGACTACCTACATTAAGTACAAATGTAATTCTAAGCAATTTCCTCAAACAGCATTTCCTTTATAAACAACAAATTATGGTAGTTTACTTGAACGTATGATTTATGTTTTTAAAATTTAGGAGGCCCAATACACAAAAATTAATTTTTCTGTGTCAATCGTATTCTCTTACTAAATAACAACTTTTATGAAGGACGATCTTTCCTCAAAAAATTAAAATTTAGGTCAATTTGTCATATCGGCAACCTTAGTCAGTGACACCTTGTATATAAAATTGCATTTTTCTTAAACAAATGACACGAGTTCAGTAAAATTGAATAAAATTTAATATTTTTAGTGAATGAGTAGGTACACCAGAAAATATAGTATTAGATAGGTACATAGGTAAGTAATTTTTATTTTTTCTTCAAAATTTGTGACATGTACTGAATGTGCACTTAATTTCGTTGAAAGTACAACTTAAACTACCTAATTTAGAAATCTGGGCAAAACAAAATCAGTATTATAATAGGTATGCCGTTTGGTCGAGTACCTAATGACACTGCCAGGAGACTGCCCTCAATACTGCCAAGAACTTGCAAAATTTTAACTAAACCAAGATTTTTAGTTTCTAGCAGTAATTTTTGTTAGTGTTCAAGTTTTGAAAAAAAAGTTTAAAAATAGTAAAATAATAATTACTTAAATCTTAGATCGAAGAAAAAATAAATGGTGATGGAATGGTGAAAGCGCTAGAGTTATGTACTTAGCTATGTAGATAATATGGCTACCGCTCAGTTAAAAATCTGGTAACTCCCACTTTAAAAAGAACATTAGGTACCTACTTACCAAATAGGGAACAGAGCAGCATTTTGTATTAGGATGAACGAAACCCGAAAGTGGTTCCTGATGCCCATTAATCATGTAACCAATCTAAACGGGCTAGAACTGTACGGATTTATTCATAAAAACTACAGTTATGAAGGCCATGTAACCCTTAGTCTAATTATAAGAATAATAGTATAGGAACGCACCGCGAAATTGCCTATCCCAACGGCGAGCAACGACGGCGAAGTCAAATTATCCCGCGGGATAATTCCCGTCTAGAGCGCACGCGAAATGCTCTTCCCCGACCGTCCGTTGGGAATCGACTGTCTGAAAAAAGTTTAATCTTGAACCCTATTGGTGCAAAACGCGGCGTCTAAAAACAAATGAGTCTTTTTCCTTTTCCGCTTAATCTCGCAGCCACCTGTGGGATCCGCGGTAGGTATTTGGAATACCGAAATCAATTTTAAAAACGTTAACTTGCTTATTGTTTTGAAATAAGGTTTCTAATTTATTTAGTACTTTCGAAAGACCGGTATAACATGTTCAGAAAGCATAACTTTTTGATTTATTTTGTAGTTTGTCCTTTTGTAAACCGAGGGACCACGACAGGTTCGAATAGCCCGCGTAAATTTTCTGATAGAATATTTGAATATATTTTTAAATCCTTGATTTTGTGCTTATGCAACCAATAAAACAAAACTGATCTTGTCAAACTTAGGTTATGTTTTCACTTTGTTGTTGTTTTATGGCCTTTACTTTAATTTATAAATATTTCAAAAATATGAGCCTATTTCGTATAAATCGAACCCTCACGCCTCGAATAAGAACCTGCAGAAGATGTCTTTCAACGTCGGCTACCCAAGAAGACGACGAGTATACAGCAACCCCACAGTATCCCCCAATATTGGACATGTCTCCGGAAAAAGTTATGGAAAGGAGAAAACATGCCGTTCATGATGAGGTAAAGGCTTGTAAAACAATAGAGGAGAAACAGATTAAGCTAAATATGCCAAGGTAAAACTTATAGATGTTTGTAACCATTTTTACTTATCAACTTAACGAGCATCAACAGTTGACACATCAACCAACAACCAGCGATTGAATGTAATATCTTTCTTCAACTTACTATTCCCTTATATTTCTTTAGGTATTATGGTTTTAAAAGTTATATGCTGTTAGAAGAACAAATTCTCTATGATAGGCTATAACCCTGGCTTAACATGTTACGAAGACACATTTGATCAAAAACAAAGATTTACCAGAATATTACATCAATATTCCGATTGAAACTGTGGAAAGAATTGCCAAAGGCATTCAGGAAGCATTGCTAATGGAAATAGATTGCATTCAGTAAGATTTTACCATATGTGTAAATTGAAATTAAAAGTCTTTCTTTATTTTGTAGGAGATTACACGATTTAAAAAATGAGGATCTAACAGACGTGCAAAGGGAAGACATAGGATCTAGTATTGTAAAGCAAATTAATAGAGTACTGAATAGTAATTTGGTCCATAAATATCCACATATTGTCAACAATGAGGCAAGTTATTATTTTTCAGTGGTGAAACATTTTTTTTTTAATTGTGATATTTGCAGGTGGTCAATTGATTTGGAATTAAAAAACTATTCTGTTTATGTTTCGGTTTATTTTAATTTTTAAACCATCTTCAGAACTGTAAAATATTTGTATAGGTATAGTTATGTATAATATAAGCACTACACTAATAGAAAGAAAATTATATTACAGTGAGTAGTCATGCATGAGCATGAGTGTCACAGTAATCACAACACAAAATTTTAATAAAATCACTAAGCATGTTGTACCAATGTTGAATAGCTTAGTGGTCAATTAAACAGTTTAAAAATTATACAACTGGCATGGCGTAGACACCGGACACCATAATACAGGGTGATTCCTAAGTGGATATTTCTTTTTTAATGCATGGCTTCATGCTTTAAAAAGTTAAAGAATTAAAAATAAGAAACTCACCTTTTTGTCAATAGAAAAGGCATGCCATACGGTCCTGTCTAAATTAAAAAAAGTGTTCGACGCACTAGAAGCTACACAGACACACACGAAGCCGCACTTCGTTGTTCGGACGACCAAAAAGTTCGGATTACCAAAAATTGCTGCTGAATGAAATTGAAAATATGTAGGTACGTGTATTGCATACAAGAAATAAAACACCAGCATTCCAGAACTCAAAAGCAATTTACTTTTGTATTCTTAATCAAAAATACATACGTAGGTAGGTAGATATGTACATACTGTAATCTATAAACTTTAACAGCCAGATTCTCCAACGCTAGTCCGGTCTAATTTGACAACCAAAAGTTTTATACTATGAATTTATTTCTGAGCTTTTTTGCAAATTTATAAAGAAAAGGATAATTTTAGTACGTATTTTCGTTAATATTAGAATTAAATTCATTACAGCAACCCGTTCCAAGATGAAAATCATTTGGAAATCAAGTAAATCACTGAAATATCACAATAATTCATAAGTTTTTAATGACGGCATATTAACAATGATAGGACAAAAACCTGTCAAAACCTAACTGACCAGCAACAAGATCTTAATTTAAACCAGTACTAAATTTTAAACCATCTTAGAGAATCTGAACGGTAATTTTTTATTCACGGAGACCTTCAAAATTCTTTACCTCGACTCCCTAGCGTCGCCCCTCAATGGGGTTGAAAAAGTTAAATTACATGAAAAAGTATATTTATTAACCAATAAGATACACCCAAAATTTGGTGTCTCTATATTTACTAGTAGCAAAGATATTTGCCCATACTAGGACTTTTCGGACACCCTGTTATTTGTTTTTTTTGTCACTAATGAAGCTAATTCAGAATACCATTATATTCTGGTCTTCCGGTGAGTAATATGAATAAAATAAAACTCTAGTTCATATCCATACTTTTTATTTCAGTATTTTTCGTTCTACGGTATAAGATGAATTTTATACACAATTTTTTTTTTAAAAAGCAGTTGTCGACTAGTTTTGACGTACAAAATTATGTATAATAATAACTTTTTCGTATAAAGTCGATATACTTAGTATGTTTTTTAACTGTAAGAGTTAGATACAGTATGATATCTACTGGGTGGCTATATTTCTGTGATAAAATTGTTTATACACCATAGACAAAAAGCATACACATGGATTTTTTTTAGAAAACGTCTCCAAAATCCCATACACATTTTCTTTAAATGTAATAATGAAACAAGAAAAATACTAAATTTAGAAAAAAAAAACTTACTACTTAGAATTAAAAATACTATGGTATTTGGGTTGGTTTATTGCCAAAATGTCATTTTTGAAGCTAAATACCCACAATATAATACCAACAATCACATTTTGATAAAATTCTGTAAATATGGGAGTTTTAGAGAATACACATGACATAATTTTTACAAAAAATGCCTCATGCTTATTCTATGGAAAATCGGCCAACTTTTAACAAAGTACGCCTATGGTGTACAAACAATTTTATCACAGAATTGACTTAAAATTCAACGAATTCGTCCGTGGGTGGCATCACTTGTATTTTTTCATTTTCTATATGAATGTATTAGAGAGGACAAGGACACATTAATGGAATTAATCCCTTAGTCAGACAGGGTTGTGATAAATTAACGAATAAATTCAATATCTCGAAAATAAAAACTTTAACCTAAAAATTCTCGGAAACATCGATTTAGTTTTATTTTTAAGCATATTCTAAAATTACTTTAAATTATACAGGGTGACTCACCAAAGCTGTACAACTGTCAACTTTTTTATGGAACACTCCAATTTTTTTGGTTGATTTGAATTATCTGTGAAATTCTAGTCAAATTTGGTATACCATAACATATACCTGAAATTGACAGTTTTCGAGATATTAACATATGAATGACAAATATGATACATGAAAGGAATGTAAATGATTTAACTTAAGACAAAGTTGTCTGTTGTCTTAGATTTTTATAAATTAAAATTTGACGGTTCAAATTTTCAAATGTCAATTTTATTAACAGCTGAGAAATATTAATTCATGCAACAACACAAAACAGAACATAAAATTAAACAAAACCACTACTTTAGTAAGTGCCATACATATATATATGTATATATATATATATATATATATATATATATATATATATATATATATATATATATATACATATATATATATATATATATATATATATATATATATATATATATATATATATATATATATATATATATATATATATATATATATCGAACATAAAATTTCTTTTTTTTTTTTTCAAAAATCTCTTTAACAAATAGTTAGGGTTTTCAGTGACGCGGGTAATTTAAGGCTAGTGCGGGTATTTTCAACACTTGAAGTGGGGAAAGTTGGATGATTGCATTGGCAGCACTGAACGCGATAGCGTCGCACAGTGTAACATTTTTGATGGTTCGGTAGCATAGGGCAAAACAGCGACTATCGAATTTTAATTTGTTTTGTCTCTAGATTATTCGTAAAATGTATCACCGTAAAGTACTTCCTTTTTAAGCAGAAATTTGACTTTTCTGAGAGCAATAAAAATAATGTGAAAATAAGTCTAACTTAAAAAAATTCATAATATTTCTATAAAAAATGTGAAAGCAATTTTTGTTGTAGCTATAGTATGCTAACTACTCTTGATATTTTCAGATTTTCGTGGAAATATTTGTAGTTTACTTACATACGGAATTTTGAAGAATTGTGGTCCTAGTCGAAGAAAAAACAAAGTTTGGTGTGATTTTAAAAAAAAATCCTAAATATGCCTCAGTTGTCGCATACATTAGAGTAGAGGATTACCAACTCATACATTAGAAATATCCAAAAATCTCATCCGACTTTGTCAGATTTTTGAAAAAAATAATTTTTCTTTAGTAATATCGCACAAGCAGGAATTCAAAGTTGATTTTTAATGCCGCTTTTGAAGAAATTCCAGGTATGTTATATTAAGGTTTCTAAGAAGTTACAAGTAATTTAACTTTTACTTAGAAAGGTGGCTAGAATAAAATTAAATAAAGTATTCATGAATCTAAGTACCTACCTACATAGTTTTAAAAATACGTTATTACACCCAGTTTTAAATTGTTACTTTGTTAAACATTATATTATTCTAAGAAGTAGGTAATAAGTTAACTCATTAAGCACGCTTTGTAATTTCATTTTCAATTTATTTCTTCATGTTCTTAAAATCTTCACAAATTTTTTGCATTCGTCAAAGGATTTGCTAATGTTTAAAATATCATAACAAGTAACAACCTAAAAATATTACAATAAAAAATGCTAAAATCACGAAAGAGAACTTACATACGACATATATTCTGACTTTCACAATAATTTATTTTTATTTTTTATTCACGGGACACTGACTCATTGATGCCACAAACACTGTGGGGTTACTTAATTAAGGATGCCACCACATGCAATATCCACTAAGGTTGAAAACAAAGTAATAAAAAAGTGTCAAATTTATATTTTGTTATTATTCGGTAGGAATGTGCAAAGCAAACGTTCAAACGTATTCAAATTGTTTGATTTACAATTTGTAAATTACAAACAAAAACTCAGAATTTGTTACAATTGTTAATACAAAAATTCTTCCCAGTTTTGTTAAAGAAATCCCAGAAATCGGGAAATTCCCCACAAGTTGGCAACACTTTGCCGGAAAAAACTAAATCCCCGATAGGTGATTATTATCTAGACCAGGGGTGGCCAACTTGGTTAGACCCAAGATCTACTGTTCACTGACGACACCCTGTGCGATCTACCAATTATATACTTCTTGAAATCTTAAATGAAATAGCATAGTTCAGTACACAACAGTCTGTTCTACGTATTTATATTTTTTGCCTTGCCACGATCGACTGGACTAATAGCCGCGATCGACCAGTCGATCGCGATCGACCGGTTGGCCACCCTTGATCTAGACCGATGCACAGTGTAACAAAATCGAAAATTCATGGACATTGTAACTTCGCTTCGCTGTTTTGCAAAAATTGTGGCATATAAAAACATATATTGGAGTACGTTATTACTGTACTAAATGTATACCTACGTAGTACCTTAGTAGGTACCGGTCGCTCAAAAAATATAATTATTTTACGACAAAATAAATAAAAAAATACTGTTTTCGGTTTACTCGTAGTAGACTTAAATACTAATTATATAAAAAAAAACATTAATTAACCTAATTTTCACAATCTGAGCTGGAGACTAATCCATTAGAAATTGCCTTCTTCAATGTTAGTTTCTTTAAAAAGTGTTTCGGTTTCTAAGAACAGATAATTTTTTTTGCCGTATATTTCGGCATAATAAAGGAAATAAGGCGATTTGAAGAAATTAACAAGTTGTGCATTATGTCCTCAATATTCTCGGTCCGTCATCGCTTTTGCTCGTAATGTTCTCGGAATTTACGAAACTCTTTATTTCTAGCTTCTGATGCCTCTTTAGATAAATGTCCAATAGGAATAGAAGAAATATTTTCGCAAATTCCTGCCCCATGTATTAATAACATGTGAATTCTGGATGGCATATAGCACCAACTATATAGTGGCATATACAGTTTTGCAATACTTATCTGTCTTATGGAAGAAAGCGCTTAAAGAATTACAGCAAATGTGTTAATTAAATTTCTGTTGAATCCAGTGATTGCTGTTGATTTTTCGTATTGTCGGAAAAAAGTTCCAGCAGTATTGCCGTCATTTGTAGTGCCCTCACTAGGTTTTACAATGTCTGTTAGTATCCCAAGTTCATTTCGAAAATCATTTTGTATTTTCTTTTTTCTTTGCTCTTTTATTACTTTGTTTTCAACCTTAGTGGCATCCTTAATTAAGTAACCCCACAGTGTTTGTGGCATCAATGAGTCAGTGTCCCGTGAATAAAAAATAAAAATAAATTATTGTGAAAGTCAGAATATATGTCGTATGTAAGTTCTCTTTTGTGATTTTAGCATTTTTTATTGTAATATTTTTAGGTTGTTACTTGTTATGTTATTTTAAACATTAGCAAATCCTTTGACGCATGCAAAAAATTTGTGAAGATTTTAAGAACATGAAGACGTAAATTGAAAATGAAATTACAAAGCGTACTTAATGAGTTAACTTATTAGTTACTTCTTAGAATAATATAATGTTTAATAAAATAACAATTTAAAACTGGGTGTAATAACGTATTTTTAAAACTATGTAGGTAGGTACTTAGATTCATGAATACTTTATTTAATTTTATTCTAGCCACTTTTCTTACTAAAAGTTAAATTACTTGTAACTTCTTAGAAAATTTAATATAACATACCTGGAATATCTTCAAAAGCGGCATTAAAAAGCAACTTGGAATTCCTGCATGTGCGACAATACTAAAGAAAATTTTTTTTTTCAATAATCGGACAAAGTCGGATGAAATTTTTGGATATTTCTAATGTATGAGTTGTGTAATCCTCTACTCTAATGTATGCGACAACTTAGGCATATTTAGGCATTTTTTTTTAAATCACACCAAACTTTGTTTTTTCCTCGACTAGGACCACGATTCTTCAAAATTCCATATGTAAGTAAACTTTACAAATATTTCCACAAAAATCTTAAAATATCAAGAGTAGTTAGCATACTATAGCTACAACAAAAATTGCTTGCACATTTTTTATAGAACACATATTATGATTTTTTTTAAGTTAGACTTATTTTCGCATTATTTTTATTGCTCTCAGAAAAGTCAAATTTCTGCTTAAAAAGGAAGTACTTTACGGTGATACGTTTTACGAATAATCTAGAGACGAAACAAACTAAAATTCGATAGTCGCTGTTTTGCCCTATGCCCACGAACTATCAAAAACGTTACACTGTGCGACGCTATCGCGTTCAGTGCTGCCAATGCAATCATCCAACTTTCCCCACTTCAAGTGTTGAAAATATCCGCACTGGCCTTAAATTACCCGCGTCACTGAAAACCTAAATATTTGTTAAAGAGATTTAAAAAAAAAAGAAATTTTATGTTCGAATATTAGGATATAAATTTACAGGTCGGAACTGTAGGTAGAACGCAGAACATTGTTCCGCATTTGACAATTCGTTGTGCGTCAAAATCGTGTTTTTTAAGTAAAGCTCAAGCGCAAGATGTGATTTTATAGTCGAAAAAAGTAGCACAATAAGAAAGCTTCTTAGTTATTAACTATGATTTTTTTTCACAATCACATTTTATTTTTGTTGTTTATGGCTAACAGAGTATTCTTTTATTTTTGGGTTTCCTGTTTTGTATATATACCTATATATATATCTGTTTTGTTTGTAAATCATATCATAATATATTTATGGTTAACAAAATATTTACTCCTTTAATTTTAAATTTAAATGTTAAATGTCTTTAATCCGTTTGTATTGTATTTGCCTCCCCAGGGGCGGACCGTGACTTTTGGTTTGGGGGGGGGGGGGGGGGGTGGCGTAGACAAAACCATTGTTTTTATATAAATATGTATATACTACCGTGCTGTATAATGTTTATAATAACTACTATAAGAGATCAATGGGGGGGGGGGGGGGCAACCACCCCCCCCCCCCCCAGCGATAAGCCTATGTGCCTCCCAAGAGTCCCAAGGAGGCCGCTCCGACAAGAGGCCGGTCTGACCTCAGCTCGGTAAAAAAAATCTGTCAATCCGGCCCTGGCAGCATCAGTGTTTTATTTAGTACGTGTTTATGTAAACCAAGCGGGATAATGTTTTTTCTCGTAAAATAACTAATATCACAACAAATTTAGAAACAAAACGTGTTGTAACGTAAGATCAGGAAATAAACGTTCTCAAAGTATGCCGTGGTATCAATCAAGGATCTCTTGAATTATTTCTTACTCTTGAAAGGTAACATAAGTAAAAGGTATAGGTAAATGAAAAATAGAACTGTCAAGTTCTGAAGTTTTTATTTTAAAGGAAGTTAAATATGGTAATCACGGCAGAACAAAAAGCTCTTCTGATCGAAAGTTACTTTAGAAATGGTAGAAGGGTTGATGACCAGTGGGTTTATTAAACACGGGACGCCGTTCAATATTTTCAAACATAGTCATGGATTTCGACCAGTTTCGCCAAGTTTTGATTAGATCTGTGGCTTTATTTAGAGAAACAGGAAGTGTGAATAGAAAGGAAGGCAGTGAGAGACCCAAAGGTCGCACTGCACCAAAAGTAGAAGAATTGAGGCAAATTGTTAATGAACACCCACAAACCCCTATTCGACGTTTAAGCCAGCAAGTAAATGTAGCCTTCGGACCCTGCAATACAATCCTAAAATGTGACCTGCATATCCATGCGTATAGTCTAAGCTCAGTCCAAGAGCCGCAGCGAATGCAATTTTCAAAGTGGTTTATGGGTAATTTGCATAGTAATGGAAACGTATTTGAAAAAACCTGTTTTACTGACGAGGCATGGTTTTTTTACCTCTCTGGTTATGTAAATTCTCAACAAATGAGAATGTGGAGTTCTAAAAATCCACATTTATTTATAGGGAAGCATCTGCATTCACAGAAAATTGGCGCGTGGGCGGTCATATCGAAAAGAAGGTTAACTGGACCGATTTTTTTGAAGAAACTCTCAATTAGGCGCGATACTGTACCGAAATTTAAGAAGATTTTGTAAACGCATTAGACAATGAAGAGATGCGACAAGGCTACTTCCAGCAGGATGGCGCACCGATTCAAGTAACTTTGATAATTTAAATTTTTTGGAAGAACCAAATCATTAGTCGTAATAGGCCAGTTAGGTGGCCACCACGGTCCTGCGATCTCACGCCGTGCAACTTTTTTATGGCCACACATTAAAAATTCGGATTTTAAAACTCCTTGTGAAAATTTAGAAGACCTGTGGGCTAGAATTACAAATAAATTTCAGCAGATTAACAACTCCCCCTAAGTGCTCACCAATGTTTTTGAGGCTGTAAAAAGAAGAATGAGAACATGGTTGGAAGTATAAGGTGGACACGTCTCTCATTTAGCTTAAATTTACAATTTTCAGGTTCTCTGTTGTATATGTTTTTTTTTAATTCTGTATTATGCAATGACAACGACAATAATGCAATTTGCTTAAAAAGGAAAACTTCAGAACTTGACAGTTTTATTTTTCATTCACCTATACCTTTTGCATGTTACCTTTCAAGAGTAATAATTTCCACCATAATTCCACGGCATACTTTGAGGACATTTTTTTTTATCTTACGTTATTTTTTAAAGGATTACCTCAAGAAGTACCGATCTTTAGTTTTTTTTTTTAAATAAGTTGGTTATTGCAGAATAAGTGTTTTATTTAATTTAATTTGATTTTAAATTATATAAACAAGAATGTAATTGTAATTTAATAGTATGAAATTAATTATAAATAGTTTAAACCTACATATTTTTTTTGATAACGTAACTAGAGATTTGATCTAGAAACGTTTTTTTTTACATAGTTGTTTTAACAAGAACAAGTAATGTACTATAAATGTAAATAATCTAGATGTTTGGCAACTCTATTACATATTATTTTACATATAAAATTTTCGTTAACAAGAGAGTGGCCCAATTTCCAGTTAAATTGTTTTCGAATAAATTCAAAATAAACAGCGAGCAAATAAATAAACACCGATACTAACAGGTACATACCAAGAGACAACTTGACATTTCTTTTTGCTCAAATATAATTAAGAAATTTTCTAAAATCTACGAATTAATCAAAACAATCTAGACAAGTCTTTTTTAGACATATATAGTACATACATATATAATTTACATGAATCCCGTTTTATGTTCTTGTTACAAAAATAACCCTAAAAGCTGCATTAAACAGTCGAGTATCAGGTCGTGGTAGACCCGCAGGTCCTCGGCGATGCAGTGTTGCCCGATATGTCTTCACGGCTTGTAAGTAGAGACGGTTGTGGATAGGTGCTCGAGTTGGTTAATTAAAATACGAGTAGGCTATTAAGACCTCGTACCACAAAAAAGTCGAGTTGAGTTTTGCGAAAATTCGCCAAACAAGGTTGACAGTTTAATTCCGGCGAGCGTAAAAAAGGGGAAACATTTATAAAAAAAAAAAGGTAGACAATTTTAGATTTTTATCATCGCATCGTTGGATATTTATTTTTTGGCCTCCACTCCCTCCAAACATAGTGTTTTTGGTACGCCCCTGGAGATATTCAGATGTCTTATCCTAAGAGAGAGACACTGTACCTACATACAATGCCAAAAAACTGCCGTGTATATTTTGTACTAAATTATCATAAAATGGGCCCTTCCAATCAACCGGAATTTCGATACTACATTTTAAATCAGATTAAACACTGCGTGGCCAGATCTATCCCAACAGATGAGAAATTTTTTTATTTTTGACTTTACAGAAAAAAGTTATTCTTCATAAAAAGTTCTGCTTGTTGAGAAAATAACATTCAAATCAAAAATTTTGACCCAGCATAAAATAAAAACGATAAATACTGTAGTAGAAAAACAATCTTTAATTTTAATTGCAATTACAACAACGTAAGAAAGTATCTTCCACAATCGAATATGAAACTTGACAAAATAACTTTATGGTCATTCATATGTGCCCTTGAATTTTAAAAAAGTGTTGTAAAATACATGTTTTTTAAATAACATATTACCAAAATAAACAATAAAAAAATTACTGTTTTTACTTAAAATATAAAAATAGCTATTTGTGTATTAAGAGCGCAAAGTGATATATTGCCGCTCTGAGCGAGAAGTTAGACGCGCGACGCGTAGCGGAGCGCGGCTATCTCGCGAGAGCGGCAATGTCACTTTGCGCTCGAATTACACACATGATTTTTTCTACAACCGGTATTTTTATAAAAATATTTTGTAATGTAATTAATAATTATTGATATCAAATTTGACAGTTTATATTTTGTGTCAAAAGTCGCAGATACGCTGGACGTTTCTTTATTATTATTAAGGTGTCCATGGTAACCAAGCGAGCGACAAAGTAACTTTGTCGCTCGGCGAGCGACAAAGTAAAACAAACGCTTGTTCCTCGAAAATGTCCAACTTTGCGCTTTCTTTTGAAAGCGCAAATTTGTACTTTTCGCTCGGTTGTAGAAAAAATATATTTTCGGAACGTTTTTCATTCATCTAGTTTACCTGGAAAAGTACAAAGTAAGGTATGATACCAAATGAAACTTTGGCAACTAATTGTTTTATTTGTAAATGTTAGCAGTTGTATTTCCTTTTTATTAAAGATGGTGGTTAAACTTACCACTGAAGAAAAAATTGAAGTAGTATTCATTGTTGGGGACCAAAACATACAGAGAGGCGGCTCAAATTTTTAATGAAAAACATCCGAATAAAATAACAAGCCATGTGACTGTTGGAGATATTGTTAATAAATTTAAAAGTACCGGATCTGTTAGCAATAAATTTTCTGACAAGCACCTGGTTTGGCGGACGGAAGAAGTTACCCAATTAGAGGTTTTGCAAGTTGTCGTGGAAAATACAAAAATCTCATTGAGAAATATTTCACAAACTGTTCCACGACCTGTTACAAAATCCATAGCCCAAGTTACTTTAAGGAAAAATCATTTTCACCCATACAAACCAAAATTTCTTCACAAACTGCAGCCTAGAGATTTTGGTTCACGATTTTTGTTTTGCTCTTGGTTTCAAGGTGAGGTGGAATATTACTTTCAGATGAGGCCAGTTCACCTCAAATGGAGAGGTGTATTCCCAAAACTGCAGGTGGTGGAGTGATGAGAATCCCCACTTTGTAACTGAGTGTCGTGACCAGTATTCTTTCAAGGCAAACGCTTGATGTGGTGTTTTTAAAAGCAAAATTGTAGGGGGACTTTTTTCGAGAAAATATTACCGGTGAAATTTACTTCAACTTTTTGAACACGGAATTATTTTAATTTTTTCATCGACTACCACTGGATATAAGAAACACACTTTGATTCCAACATGACGGTTCTTCATGTCACAGCTCTGCAAGAGTAACAGAATTTTTAAACCGGACATTTCCACAGAGGTGGATTGGACTAAGGTCAGAATTTGCTTGGCTACCAAGGTCCCCATATATAACTCCCCAAGATTTTTTCTTATGGGGATTCTTAAAAGAAAAAGTCTATGTCCACATACCTTTGGAAAACATTGAGCATTTAGAGAGAATTATCAGAGAATGTGTCTAAGAAATTTTCCCTCAGATGGTTAGAAATGCAGTGGCGGAATTTTCACGACGTACAATAGTTTGTATGGAAAGACATGGTGGTCATGTTGAAGCTAGTGGAGTATTTCATAAAATGTTATTGTTGTTTATTTTGGTGATATGTTATTTAGAAAACATGTATTTCAAAACCATTTTTTAAAAAATTCAAAGATACATGCGAATGACCATAAAATTATTTTGTCAAATTTCATATTCGATCACTTTTCAGTTCTGGACGATACTTTCTTACGTTATTGTCCTTTGCAATTAAAATTAAAGACAGTTTTCCTTCTACGGCATTTATCGTTTTTACTTTTTTTTTGACACCCCGTATATGCTGGGTCAAAATTTTTGATTTCAGTGTTATTTTCTCAACAAGCAGAACTTTAAGATGATTTCTGGACACGCTGTATAATGGAAGCAAAATTAAAATTTAATGCAAGAGCCCATTATGGTTGTTTAATTTAAAAAAAAAGTTAGCATACTTCGTTTTCTAATAAAATAACTATTTTTAGTTAAAATAGTGCGAGATCACAACATCTCAGCATCTCAGCAGTACTTAATTAAAAAATCAACCTGAGTGTCAATTATTTGGTTATCCAATAATTAAGAAAAACTTTGCAAAACATATTAAGAACTGTGAAAATGCAGAAATATCAAGCTTTCACAAGTAAAGATTTCGAGAAAAGATAAAAACAGAATTTGAGAAAAGAAAAAAACATCTTTAAGGCGGGTGACACACTAGAGAAATTAATTTTGTGAATCTCGTCGCAAGAAACATGAAACTTGTTTCATCATCGAATAACCCCTGCAACTATATGATACGATGCAGACTGGCGTTTCTGAAATAGGAGACCAGAAATTGTTTCATATACAAGTATCATGAAACACAACGGGCTCTATTGGCCGAGACTTGTTTCTTAAATTCTATATTATATTAAATGTCGATGACAAGTAAATGGTAGAAGTTTTCCTGGTTTATTCTGTAAAACTCTTTGAACCTATCAGTTCATTTCCAACCATAGTTCCACTATGTTTTAAGTTTATTTGATTACTAGGATGCACTCAAAATCGTCTTTTTTTCTTAATATGATTTTTTCGGTATCGGCGGCGGTTTGCCCACCACAACAAAATCACATCACCTTTATCAGAAGAATTTTTGCTAAATACTGAATGCGGAAAGATACAATATCAAATTTAATGTATACGTAAGAAGTTTCACTAGTATGCTTTGAACAAGAATTTTATTTCATATGATTTGATTCACTTACAAGTTTCACGGAATTAATTTCTCTAGTGTGTCATCCGCCTAAGAAATATGTAGCAATAAGGACGAGTTAGCTTTCCTTTGTATTAAACCGTACATTTTATAAATTATACTGGTCAACAAAATATTAACGTTTGGATATCTATGAAACGGTTTATACAACACAGTATCTATAAACATGTAATTTGGTACTAATCTCAGGCCTAACAGCACTAATTTGTTGTGGATTTAATTTAACAATATTCTGGGACTTAGCTTTTCATTCTCCTCTTTTGTAGTGAAATTACTACATACGTAACACAAATTAGTGGTATCGCTTTCACTAGCGCCTGACATCATATTTGTAATGCCATAATTTAATTTCAAAGTTATAAGAAATAAATTAATAAAAAAAAAATGCGTCCGACGTAAAGAGTTGTAAACATAGGTTATTCCAGGGGCGTCTCTACACTATTTGGAAATAAAATTAGGATCCGATTTGAAAATAAAATACAAATATTTATTTATCTCATCATGTATTTGAAAATCCGAAAAGCCTTCGATTAAAGTAATAGAAAAATATTTGACTCACCCAATCTATGGATACCACAGTATACCCTGAGGCCAAATGGTATTTAGTTTTGAGCCTGTGTAAACGCCTGTAGCTTTAAAATACCTTCTACAGTAGACTATTTTAACCTTGTAGGCTTTGACGTAAAGATTGCACTGTATTTTGAAAATGAACGCTCCACATTCAAAGATGTAATGTTTTAACGTGATCGCAGCTTCAACACCAGGGTCATCTTTTAAAGTTAGTAGAGCTGTATTTATGTTATCAACTATGTGCAACGAGTCAGGAAGTGACAGATTACTATGTTTAAGGCTATCAATAGCATCTACTAATTTTGCGTTTCTAGTACCTACGCAAATCTGCTTCGATTTTAGGGTTATTAAAGTGCTTTCGACTTTCTTTACTGCAGATGGCAATTTTTGGGTCAAACTGAGAAACTACAGATTTAACAGCGTGGAAATGTTGATTGCAATAAAATGCAGCAAGCAGCCACGTTCCCCATCTTGAAGAGTTCGGTAATTCCGGGGCACAACTGGTGAAATTTTTTAATCCGTTGTGGAGATTTTGTAAAAGCCTTTTTGGTGCTGGCAACCCAAGCAAACCCAAAAAGGTTATATGCAACAAATTAGGAAACAAGGTTTTAAGCCATCTCAGTGCTTTAACCATACGCAGCACCGTCTGTAACAACAATATTGTTCGTATTAATGTCAAACTTTTCTAGAGTTTGCGTTAGTAGTTCTTGGATTGTTGCCTTTTGCTAATCTTTTACTTGCAAGTGCATATGGCTTCGCTGGTGAATTCGGTGTTAATATGCGCACTAAAACATTTCCCACTTGGTTATTTTTGGTATCTGTGTTTTCATCAACTATTATCCAAAATTTTTTATTATGTAATTCGGACCTTATGGTATTTTCCGTTTGTTTTTTGACACGAGGAAAAGCGTACCGAAATTGGCACTGGGCCGGTAGGGGCGACTTATGTACATATTTTCTCCAAAAAGATCGCAAATGTTCGTTTTGAAATACGCGGAAAGGAATATTGCAACAGATTAATACAAATATTAGATCATAGATAAGGCTCCAATAAGGCATCTGCAGGTGCCGGTTTAACACATGTTTTTTACTCTGAATATGGCGTCTGCAACTAAAGGAACTCCAATCGACGATGCACAGAACATTTTATTTTCTATCCAGGTCAGGAAAGCGATATAAAAATATTTGCACTTTGTACCCAAACGGCAAAGAGCGACGAGGCATCGCCATGCCCACGCTAAAGGAGAAGGTATCCGAGAACCAGCCATAACATCAATGCTTGCTACTGCGAAACTAAAAATAGCCGCTCTGCTGACTGCCGGCATGCCGTTGATCCTCGCTTTGTACTACCGATACAGCCCTGGAATTATATATGTTTGCAACTCTTTAGATATTAGTTAAGAAACTATTAGCGCACTATTTAAATTGCTAACTCTTTACACGTATGTATATCAATCTAAGGTTTCAGCACACTTTGTGTTTTTATCATGTGTACATGTCACACTCGCTAAAGAAAGATCGCACTACAAGCACAGGCAAGGAAATAGGTCAAGTGCGGCACGCAAAAGAAATTTAAACATGTGTAGTTCAAAAATTCGAACTAAGTCAGCTGTGATACTTTTATCATTGATGTGTAATGTACGTATCTAAAATTTTGGGAATTTTTTCAAACATAAATTAACCCTTTATTATAAGTCACGAGTGTAACATTGTTCATAATTATTGGTTACTAAGCGACCTTAATATGTCAATAAACATTAGTTTCAAAAATGATTTCAACATGTCTTACAAATTGGAAATTCGAAACAGTATTTGCAAGCTTGTTGGATGGCTACACAAACGAGAAATTGTGAGAATTTTTCCAAACGAAAATATTTCCTAAACCCTATATTGAACCATAGATGAATATGAACAAGGTATACCTTACTTGATTTTGCCAAAAAGTGGGAAACCCAGGGTTCCGAATGAAGTTCGTGAAAACAGGGTGGCTGAAAGTGCATAAAGTGGGCATATCTTATCGATAAGTGCATAAAGTGGCAATATCTTATCGAAAACTGGCAAGGTTTCATGTAGCGCATGCAACTATACAAAGGACACTTGAAAGAAGCAATCTAGAATTTCGTAAAAGGCGGAAATGTCCACAATACACGCAGAATTAATTACAAAAAATTCCAGTATGCTGTAGAGTGTAGAGCATTATGACGAAATTATTTTGCCTATGGCAGAGTCACCATAAATGACGAAAAATATTTTACCTTTTCACGGTCGGAAATGATGGATTTTGAACTGACAATATCGAAGAGTGTTCAGATGAAGTTGCCACAAAGTCGAAAAAAAACTTTGAATACAAAGTTCTTGTTCGGGCTGCCATTTCAGAAAGAGGCATCTCCTGACCGTATGTTGGGCGGGTTGATTGGGTTTGAGAGGGGAAGCAGTCGATACTAACATATATACTCAAAGATGTTTTCCAAAATTACTTGATTTTATTAATATTTACAAACACATCTTTGAGATTAAATAATGTTTTGTCACTGCGCTCGAATGACAAGATACTGGTTAGCGGCAAATAACATACCTTTTCTGCCACGGAACGACAATCCGCCAAACATACTTCAAGTTCGCCCAACTGAAACTTTTTGGTCTCTAATGAGCACGAGTGTATACTAACGGTTAGGAAGCCGCAGATGAACAAGCTTTGCGCCGTAGAATTTACCAAAAAATTCGAGAAATAGATATTTCTTTCATCTAAGCTAAGACATCCCACGTAGACTTCAAGAATAAGTACTAACGTACCGTGGGCGTCTGAAGAGAAGGGAAATGTAGTCTATTGACACGGGATTTAAAGGATTGGAGGCTAGGGACGGGAAAGAAAAACATCCGCAGGCAATTTGTTCCATAATCTGGAGACCCTAGGTATGAGTCAGCAAGAGAAGTGATCTGTTCTAGACTTTTGTAGCCGGACAGTAAAGGGATGCATACGTAACGTGCCTCTTGTTGTTTTGTTAGGAACAGTCAAGGGATGAATAATACCGGCTAGTTCTTCCGAGCAAAATCCGTGGAAGTACCGGTAGAAAAGGGATAAATACCCAACAGCGCGGCGATCAGCGAGAGAAGGGAGTTTTCTTGTGATGACTGGGTCTTTGATGAGTCAAATGGCTCTCTTTTGGACAGAATCAAGGATGCTAAGTGTCGAAGGTGATTCCGCTCCCCAGATGTAGGAGCAGTACGCTTGGTTAGGTCCTATTTGGGAAACATAGAGAGTAGTGATGTAAGGATACGTATCCAAATATCCGTTGGATACGGATATTAAAAGAATCCGGATTATCCGGAACCGGTCGAGATCTTGAATACGGATTCGGAATCAAAATAAATTCGCATCGGCTGTATACTAATGCAAAGTGCAAAGAGAAAACGGAATCGGAATCGAGTGTAAGCGAACAACACGGTCTGCGATGTGGCATATTTGATCTTATGCTTTCTCTTTCTAATGACCTTTCCTAAAAAAAGATAGCATAGTTATCGGGGTAACGGGTATCATATGGGATGAGACCCATGGGTTAAACTAGGCCCGCCTCACCCGAACCGAATTCAAACGAGAACGAACGACGCCGACGGTGCCTTCCTATCTCTAACCTTCGACTTCGAATGATACCTATACCGCATCGACCTACCTAGCCGTGTATCCGGATAGAAAATGTTTTAGTATTGCATGCATACGTATACATGATCTGTCGCGCGGTTCAAGAAATGGATTCGTATTCGGATAATGGATACGGATATTAGCTGATTCCGATTCCGTATTATCCGGATATCTAAAGAATACGGATATTTACAACACTAATAGAGAGTGTATAAGTTGGAAGGAGAGAAGTATTTTCTGGCTCGGAAGAGAAAACCAAGCTTTTTAGCTGCCGATGTGGCTACTGAAGTAATGTCTTTGTGCCAGCTGAGATCATGTTCAAAAGCGATACCGACAATTAATTGCGTCCAGAGTCTAATGAGACAAGTTCGAAGAAAGCTTCGCGCAACTGAAGACTACCGACCTTTGGCAGTTCATTAAGTCGGAATTTTCTGTTCTAATAAATGATTAATGTAACTGTTAAAAATTATTCAAATACAATATTTATTTTTTAGTTGTTTTCTGGTCGTTCAATTTTTTTCTCAAAACTTTAGATACATACGTTATTTACCGCGTACTTCTTATTCCTGTAACTAATTACTCATGGGCAAAACCCTTGTTGACCAGTGTTATTAAAAATATAGCCATCCTTATCTTAAATTGTTTTTTTAAAATTTTAAAGTGTGCGTAAAACAGCTTTTTCTACATTAATAGGATGTTCCCAAAATTATTATGACAAATCTCAAGTTTTTCCCCTTTAAAACACATACGGATCTACGAAAAACTTTCGAAAAATGGGATTATCGAAACTACATTGCTTCGAAAACACCTTTTTTAGAAACTGATGATTTACGTTAAGATCTTCATCGGGCAGATTTTGACAAGTTTTTGTCATGTCACTGATAATAAGTTGGGTTTGTAAATCAAAGTGCCAGATCATAGGAGCCGAAACTATAACTACCGCGATGTGTCGACATGCTTTGTGGTGGAAACAGGTTACGCAGAATATTCTGAAGTTTATTTTTACTTTTCCGGACCTAAAATATGACGAATGTGGTGTGGTGTTTGGTGCGCAATGGAAACTTATTGTGTTGAAAACAATCACAGTGTCAAAAACATGTTAATTGTGCAAATTATAAATACAAGGAGCCAAAAACCCTATGCCGAATTTATACTAGATTTGATATTTATGATGAGTACTTGTAATATGCAGAAAGATCGTTCACGTTAAATAAGTGCATTTTTAAAACGAAAAGAAATAAACTATTCCTAAGAAATTGAGAAAAAATTTTAATAATCTATTTTGCAAACAAGATATAAGTACTTGTTTTGAATATAACCTTGATGAGCTTTTTAATATAAAAAATGCTTTAATTGAAATTTTAAGTTTATTTTCCCCTATCTACAACTTTACACTCATGGTTGGTCGACTCTACTATAGCAATGCACCTTAAGCGTTTGCACCATCGGATCTCATATTTCTGATAATTTCAATACAATCGCAGGTGATGTTTTTAACGGTATTTTAATATTTTTAATCGACTAATATATAAATATAATTATTAGGAATCCATAATTTAAGAATATACTGGTATAATGCCATAATTTCAACTTAGTTTCAAATTTCAATTAAATACTCTGGTGGAAATACCTAACGTTCCTGATCCCTAAAAATGCGAGCTAAAGTCTAGTCGCCTTGGGCGTGGCACAAAGTAACATTATTTAAAGTTACCAAAAACACATTTTTTGGATACCCTAGGTTATTATTCACATAATAACTGATACAATTTAAAATTCTGTATTGGATGAAAAGTCAATAAACATAAAATAAGTTAAAATATTTTGTTTTAAGCGACAGAAAATTTCTAGTAGTATAAGGCACGCCGGCAGTCCGATTCTGTTAGCCCATCCAAATTTCCGCTCTTTGATTATAAAACTGTATTAAAATGATTTGTTTTTAAAAGAGACAGTTTTATGAGCTTTTTTTCTTTAATATTTATATTTGTGTAGAGTTTAGAAAAACTGCAGGTGTTTGCAGTCATTAGATTTATTTAATTATGAATGACATATTAGTGTAGATAATGAAACAAAAAAATGTAAAATTGCGTTCGGGCCGGCTTTAATTATTATTAATTTTTTTAGGTACTACCGCTATGTTAACAAAATTGGAGCTTTTCCAAGAATGGCGAAAATACAAAAATTTGAACTATTAATTTGTTGTAAATTTCTATACAGGGTTGTCAAAAAAGTTTGCACCAAATGGATTTTTTTTGTTTGACATTTTTCAGAAAATTGTATTCTTGAGAAAAGTTGGTGCTTGTTCCGAAACCTCTAAAAGTGGCAGTTTTTGTAACATTTGCGTACTAAGGTCATAAATTGAATAAAAAGTTCAAATCGCTGAAGAATAAACTACCTCTATATTTAAAAATTGATGAAAACTTTATAAAGGAAAATTGTTTAGAATGTCATCAAAATCCAAAATACAGTTCGAGGTTAAACTTCCAAAGATTTTTGTTGCGCACTGTTCCAGAAAACTCGCATTGAAACAAAAAACAAGTAGAATTTCATGAAAAAAATAAATCATTAAAACAAGCTAGTAAAACTTATTAATCCTTTTAACATTTTACCGTCGTATGGATAAGAGTTCCGCAGTTAAAAAATGAAACGAGTCAGGGCCGTACTAGGGCGATGTAAATTTTGAAAAATATGTGAAACTTTCTTTACAAGTTTAACTTTAAATTTTGTATTCAGGACTTTAGTGAGATCCTAGGAACTTTTCTTAACAAAATTTTCGTCAATTTTTAAAAATAGAGGTCGTTTATTCTTCAGCGATTTTCACTTTTTTGCAATTTATGACCTTAGTACGCAAATGTTACAAAAACGTTCTTCTGATTTAGAGGTTTTGGAATAAGCGCTAATTTTTTTCAAGAAAAAAATTTTTTGAGAAACGTCAAATAAAAAAGTTTTCCATTTGGTTCAAACCTTTTTGACCACCTTGTATACCAATTTATTTCGTAGTATTATTAGTATTTTCTTGATATACATACAGGGTGTCCGAAAAGTCTTAGTACGGGCAAATACATTTGCTATTAGTAAAGATAGATACCAAATTGTAGGTGTGTCTTATTGGTTACGAAATCTACTGTTTTATGTAATTTAACTTTTTCAATCCCCTTAAGGGGCGACGCTAGGAAGTTGAGATCAAACATTTTAATTGCAACCCTACTCCGTATGGTACCTCATTTGAAAGGTCTTCAAAAAAGAAACATTTTACCGCAAACCTGAGGTCCGTATCTTAATTCGCTTTTAAAGGGCAATTAAAAATTTAAAATCGTAGAAAAAAAATAAAAATTTAAATACCTTTATTTCTCTCTAAAAGTTGTTCAAAATGACCACCCTAAACTTCTTGGCAGTAATTTGGTCGATTTTGGAACTCACTTCTCACATTTTCGAGAGTGGCAGGTGGTACTTCTTGGCAGAGTTTCAAAATCGACTTTATTACTGCCAAGAAGTTCACGGTGTTCAATCTGAATAACTTTTAAAGTAATGAGAGAAATAAAGGTAAAATAAAGGTTAAAATGTTTCTCTTCTGAACACCTTTAAAATGAGGTACCACAGGGCATAGGGTTGCGTCTAAAATTTTTGACCTCAACACCCCTGAAGGGTGTTGAAAAAGTTAAATTACATGAAAAAGTAGATTTATCAACCAATAAGATACACCTAAAATTTGGCATCTTCATCTGTACTAATAGCAAAGATCTTTGCCGATAGTAAGACTTTTCGGACACCCTGTATATTGTTTTTATTATAATTCATCGTTATATCAATATTACGTCATATTTATACGTTTAAAATTTTTTCGCGCTAAAACTGCTTTCTAGACCACAGTGCATCGTGTAGACTGCAGTGGAAACATTTGCCCCACCAACTGTTGAACTTAATTAACTCAAACGTTCGGTCCAACGTGGAGTCAGTGTTCGATGCATCGTGTAGCGCCGGCTTATACTTGTCAATTTAAATTCTTGATTGTCAAATTAGGCCGGTTTTCCCTAAAGTAAATCTCGCGGTAATGGTTTAGAAAATGTTAAGGTAAAAAAGACAGAAAAAGATCCCGAGCAAACCGGCACACATTCGCCTTTTTTGGGTTTGGTCAGGCTTGCTCCGGCCTTTCTCTGTTCTTTTTATTAACAATTTCTATAATATTAAATCTGATACCCATCCTTACATATATTATAAATAATGCGAAAATCTGTTTGTTTGTTTCTTAATCACGTCTCAATGAAGCAACGGATCGCGATGAAATCTGGCATAAAGGAGGCTTACGTCACAGAAAATAATATAGGTTACTTTTTGTCTAGACTGGATAGATAGTTACTCCAGAATATAATTCGGGATGTAACCTGACGCATTCGCCAAATGCCACGAAACGTCTAAGGGTCTCATATTTATTCCTTATACTCAATATCAAACATTCAACCGACTATCGCTTGCATAAGATTTTAATAGCGGCCGTTGATACATGACAAACATATTTGCCAATTTATAATTTAAAAGCTTCCTAATTTAGAAAACACCTCGCGGACACAGACAATCGCTGAACTGATGAGAGATGGATATGTAAATGGCCATACATTTACATGTACGCGACGCAGATACATATTTCGCATCTAATCCTTGCAGCCGGAAAAGCGTCAACAGGTGTAATATGTGCAGTACCTCACATAGAATACCGTGTAGATGGGCAACCTTTTGTTACGCCTTTGCACCGGTATATCTCTTTCCGGCAGTCTTCAACCCGTCTTGTCTATTCCGCGTTAGTTCGCTATTTACAGAGCCGTCCCGTTCGATTTTGATTTATGACGTGTGAAATGAAAGTTTGTTCTTAGGAATATTTTTGTGGGTTTTCCGTGTTTTCAGAAAGCATTTTGCCATTATTTTGATTATCTTGAGCTTATTATACATTTTGGTAGTATATTGCTGGACTGTAAGTATCTGTAAAGTGTTTCTTTTTATTGAAAAGTAAGTAGGTAAACATATTGTATTTAACAATTGTTATCTAGACAAACATTGCCCCAAAATAATTAATGTTTTGCGGCGTAAATTACTAATCTAAACGAGTAGTTTGGTGGAACAGCTTTAAAATTTCCTTTTAAAGTTACCCTATTTTTTTAGAAGTTAGGATAATCATGAAGAGAATATAATCGAAATCTCGCCCATGTAAAGAACCTCCGGCGCGCTCAAAAATGACGCGTCTTGGTCTATTATTTTTGACGGTATTCAGCGCCTCAAATTACATAATTCCAGAAAAGATCATTATTTGTGGAGTGCTCTGTTTACTTTTTATTAATATTTTTAGATATTATTAATTTATTATAGATCACGATTACTGCATTCCTAGTACATCCAGGCCAAGTGTCTTTACTGAATATTTGATATTGACATGATAATTTACTTTCATGTTAGTTACTTCCATATACGTATGGAATATTGGCAGAAAGATAAAAATATTTGTAGCATTGTTTTTTTTAGTTAAAACTCATTTAAATAACGGAATTTTAGGTTGGGGAGGAATAAATAGAATTTTAGTAAAAAAAATAGAAGTATTACAAAAAAGATTTCTAAAAATTATATTTAATAAAGACTATTTTTATCCTTCAAAGGAATTATATTCAGAAACAAAAAAAATGGACATTAGGCAAATATATATTTATAATATTTTAGTATACATTTTTAAAAATAAAAATCTAATACAATTTAAAAAACATAACCATGACACGCGTCATAAAAATGAAATTTCCATTAAACCAAAAATACATAAGTTTATAGCACAAAAAAGTTATAAATATTTATGTTTTTATTTAAACGATTATTTACCAATAAATATTAAACGAATTATATCATTGAAAAAATTTAAAATTGAATTAAAAACTTGGATATTAACAACAAATGATTTAAAGAAATTTTTGGAATTACTCTGATACTATTTTGTATATTAAAAAAATATTTATTTGTTTTTCTCTAAGGACCTAAAAAGAAATTTTATGTATGTATTTGAGTATGAATGTATATATGTATGTGTATATATGTGTGTGTGTGTATGTATGTATGTATATGTATGTATGTATGTATGTGTGTATGTGTATATGTATGTATATGTATGTATATATGTATATATATATTTTTAAATTGAATAATTTATATAATAAAATAATATAATACTGAATATAAGATTTACCCCCAACAAGCACGTCTTCGGGGGTTTTAACAAGTTTATTTATAATATACAAATGTGAAATCATGTTTAAATTGTAACTAATTTAAATAAACTTTATTATTATTATTATTATTATTATTATTATCAAGAAAAAATAATTTGTGATAAATGTTGGCGCATTAAAAAAAGATCAGTAACTCTTTTAAAAAAAATTTCAAAAACTTTTTACATCTGAAATGGAGATCTTTCTAATTTAAAATGTTTAAAACTGGAGGTTCGAAGAGCTTTAAATACAAGGAGGGTGTAAATAAAATTTCTTCTAGGGAAGGGGTTTGAAGTTGTTAAATTGCTATCTGGGGAAAGGGGATGATCTGTATAATAATTTAACGGTATGTCAAGCTCGGCCCTGACTAAAGTTCAAGTTGTCTAAACAGACTTTACTAGAAAAGACATGTGTCAACGGCCGCCATTAAAATCGTACCTGATATTGATTATAGCAACTGGATAATCAAGACGGAATTAGAAAATTCTTTCAGATTGTGTCAACTTCTTCTTAACATTATTTTATATAAAACGTGTGCCACATGCGACAGGGGCGTAATTTCTGTTTTGTGACGATTTGTTCTTTGTATGAAAATATTAACGGTTTACACCGTTTTTGTCAGTTTCTTCGAAATATCTCCTCACTTAATAGGTTTGAGCAAGATTTTTTTTTTGAAAAATTTTCGTAGATCCCAAATATACACCATCTAACTTAATAAGCATTTGTTTATTTATTATTGTGACTTGCTAGTTCTAGCATTACTTCTCTCAAACGTCCTAGAAACCACCGGCCTAAGTAAGAACGCCTCCAGTTTGTAACTGTTGGGCATCCTCGTCAGTTTGACTTTAAGAACGGAAAACATCTCCACCACCATGACGTGCTCCTCTGGATACTTCTTGGTTTTCGGAAATTTTATGGTCAGGCGGAACACCTTCTTCTCATGTTCGTCTTTCTTCTCGGCACTGACTGTACCCGATGGAATTGCTTCCATTTTCCATGAAGGATCGTCTTCGCATCTCTAAAACGTCAAAAATTACCGTAGATTTTTAAGGACATGGGATTTTTTTAAATATTTTTTTCAAAAAACAATTATTTTTTCAACCTCGCCAAAAAAATCGTATCTCTAATTCACATTTAAAGTGGTAGTTTCCTAAGAAACCCTATTATGAATCGTTTGGACTGTCCATTTGACCACGACTGGACAAACATTTTTACGAAAAAATGCCTGTTAACAGGGTGTTATGAAATTTACTACATATATTGAAACCAGTAAATCCCTGTATGAATTCATATTGAAGAAAAATATTCATAAATGGCGCTTCGCAATAAGCTGGTAATCGCCCTTTAAACTTCCCCTAACCAGCGGTATACGTCACTGACAAGAAACACATGATACCGAATACGTTGCCAATTCAAGCAATAATTTTTTCTACGTAACAAATGAGCATAAGAAATAAGTAAAATCCCTTTAAAATACACTTCTTTTAAAAATGGTATGATTAACAAATACCAATATACCAAAAACATGACAACACAGTACAACCATTAATTTAATGCAATACACCAACGCTTGACAAATAATTAACACTAACAAAAGTTCCAATAACGAATTGTTTTCTTTTATTAATTTAAATTAACAAACCTCATGTTACATATATATATATATATATATATATATATATATATATATATATATATATATATATATATATATATATACTAATAGTAACACTATCAATCCTAAAGAATTTCGGTAAGTCACTCCTAATCAGCGAAGTCGCTGGTCGAACATAAACTGTTCTAAGATTATCTAGTATGTCAATTAAAACTCGTACATACGTTAAGTACTACACTTTTAACAGTCTTAAAATACAATACACATAAGATCTTACGTGGACATCATAATACAACTAAAATCACTATCTCTAAGGTCTTGGTTATAACATAAGTCTGCAAATACAGGATATCAGTGGGTGTGCGGTAATGATTTTGAAATAAGATTTTTACTGCTTTGTTCTGCAGAACTTGTATTTTTTTAAAATTTACCACACGACATATATACCCCAAATATTAATGAGGTATCTTATATGGGATAAAACATAGGCATTATAAGTTTAAGCTTTACCGAGTTTAAAAAATCTGCGCATCTATATGAAGCTCCCAACATTGAAATTATTTTCTTCATGACTTTCAGTATTATCAGTGCCTTTTGGCGGAATACTATGTACACAGTTTTATCTATGTTAAGTTTTAATTTGTTATGCATTAACAATTTTGAGTAATTTAGTCCTCATTGTCGTCTTGTACAAGTCTTTTCAGACTGGTACCGCTGTAAAGAAGCAGTCAGTTCTGCCCGGCTTAATGACAACACCAGCAGCGAGTACAACTGGGGCACTCCACAGTTGTTTAATGCACTACTACTGCAAGTACGGTCCAACTTCACGAACCGTGGTCGATCCTCCAGGTAAGTTGAAATAATTGAAAGCGTTCTATCATGAATATCCATGGAATACAATTTGTCAATCAGAACTGTGTGGCCAACCACGTCACAAGCCTTCTTTAAATCGACAAAAACCGCTATCACAAATCTTTTTCTCTCCATTTCAGTCGATATATAAGGTATGCAGTCCGTGGTGGCGCTTACATTACTACTATTGTTAATAAAACCATATTGGTATTTATCAAAACCTACGTACTTCTCTATGAATAATTGTGTTATTCTATGCATTCAACGATTTTTGAAAAACACACGACAGGTATGGGTCGATAGTTTTATCCGCTCGTTCTACCACCGGTTTTGTATACTAGGCTATATATTTTCTCTATGGGTTACCTTCACAACCTTTAGAACCTCAGGAAAAATTCCGCATTCAGATACCACATTAATGAGGTTTGTCAAAATTAGAACTACCGCTTCGCTAATAGGAATGAAATCTTTTACACTAATATTGTCACTGCCAGCGGCAGAGTTCTTGTTTAGTGCAAGGAAAGTTTGTCTAACTTCTTCTGTGTTTGTTTGATTTAAAATCATGGTATTGCCACATTCAAGTTCCCTAAAATTTTTGTTGCCAACGTTATGATAATCATTATTTACTGATGCAACAATTGACCGACCTACACTTGCAAAAAATTTATTAAATTCATTTGCTATTTCTAGAGGATCTAATATCTTTTTCGTTTACTTCGATTGTGCCTACAGTATCCCAGCTGATTTTTAACGGGAGAGGGCTCACTAGACGACAAAACTGACAAAGATGCCAAATAACACGATAATAAAGACAAAGACGAAACAAAAACATTTCCTGCTATAGTAGTTAGCAAATCGGCTGAAGAGGACGCCACGTTTTTAATTTGAGTCGCCAATTAAATTTTCTTTGTTAAACAGGTTATTTTAAATTCTTGACAAAGTATAGGCAACCCATAATAACACTTATTAATTTTTGTTGCATACGAGAAATGGGGTTCGATTTTGCAAGTAGAAATTGCAGACACGCTAAACTATAAATGATAAAATTTAAAGTGGCATTTCTGTTCCCGATTTATAAAAACCTAAAAATAAAAAAAAATTCCAAGTCTTCCTCATCTTTGGTAGGCTTATATATTCATTTAGAAAATGAGGTGAAAACTCTGAATAAAATACCACTCTAAATTTTATCGGTTATGGGTTAGCGTATCTGCAATTTCTTTTTGCAAAATCTCCCTAATATCCTTGTGCTCAAAGACCTCTGGTAAACGTCAGTAATTTTTCAGTATTAAATAATAATGTTATAAATAGTGACGAAAACGATTTTTTTGCCAATTTAGTTTTCTCAAAATGTTAAGAGGTGGAGGATAGCAGAAAAGGAATCCGTACAGAAATTATGTTTTGTGCAAAAATGCATCCTGTACCTAATATATTTTTAAATTCGTAGGAAAGTAATATCGTATTTCACGTAAGTAATTTTTTAAAGGATAATGCGTTTTTGACAATTTTAAATTAGTAATGTTATTGTTGGACAATTTTAGCGTAATTTTTTTTTCGTAAAACAAATTTAAAACCTAATATTCCCCTCGAAAATAAAATTTTGGCAACGTCGCAGCAGCGGTCGAGCATATGGTCTGGTTTTCGGGTGTTAGAGAAAATTTTACAGTTGTTCGATTAAACAAAAAAAATATTGAGTGTCTCCAGAGTATCCTAGGAGTCACCAATTCCAACATATGCAGGGAATTTCGTAACATAGAGCTGAAAACATCCGTAGGGATTTCACCAGCCATTTAAGTGGATGTGTGAAGTGGTACCACCTCGACCGAGGAAGAATTCCTCTACCACCTTTCAAAAGACACCCACGGTACGTTAGTACTTAGGCTTGAAGTCTACGTGGGATGTCTTAGATAAAAAAAAACTATACATTTGAAGATGAAAAAATCCAATTTACGAAAAATCCGATTTAAAAACTATACTCTGAAAATGTGGATACTTGTAGATGAGGTCAAAATAAAAAAGTCAAAAGGAACAGTTTAAAATAGTTTTTTTCCAATAGCCTTTAAATCACTCCGCATATCAAAAAAAATTTCAGTATATTGTGTATTAGATAAGAATTATAAATTATGTTCTCAAAAATGAAGATTTTAATTCAAAATCTCATACAAGACAATGTTGTGAGTTTATTGAAATTTTATGAACACACTTAAACATTTATGAAATATATATGGTCCCGCCTCTATAAATTGTAACATAAGAGTTCTATCAAAAAAACTATTTCGAGAAAGCCATTTAAAAAAAAAAGTATTTTAATATTTTTTAAATGAACGATGATGTCTTACCGTTTTCGAGCATGATCCCTTACGATTCAATTTAACTGCTTATTTTCTAGTTTGAAACTACCTTTTTTTCATTTAAGATTATCTAATTTTTCTAAAATGAACATGTATACACGTACCTTCTGATAAATTCTAATGGTGCTTCCAGTTCTCAAAACGATAGCATCAAATGATCTATCCTTGACGTCAATGACGACGCAGTCTTGAATGTATGGTTGGTGTTGTTCTATATAGTGGGCCAAATACAAATCGCTACTTGCTTCTCCGGCCCTGAAAATAGAGTAAATAAAATAGAACTAATAAAAATCAGGAACGATTATTTTATTTTTCATTCTTGCGGCCGTCATATATTATATTGCCTCACTGTTCGGTCCTTAACTACACTGATCCTTCCTGTTTGCACCCCCCAGGGGATATCATCCCCTGGTTTCGCGCAACCTTCGGTCATCTGTGCAGCCTATCCTTGATGTATATTGTAGCAGTACAATAGTAAAAGTAATTATTTTTTGAATTTTTTTTAGGTTAAGGAGGCGGTATTTTAAAAATCAAATATACCATCGGAAAGCTGAGGAAAAAAATACAACGAAAATTATGTTTCAGGTATTTTTTTAATGGAGTTTTCATTACCAGATCATGAGTTTAAAATGGCATGTGATTCGCTTCATATTTTTTTTTATCTTCTGACAGCCCACGAAGACCGATGTCTAAGTACTATGTACCGTGGGTGTACTGAGGAATCGACTCACACATCCAGAGCTGGAAACATTCGTAGGAAATTTCACCAGCCCTTTAAGAGGATGTGTGGGGTGGTACCACCTCGGTCGAGGAAGAATTCCTCTACCACCGTCCAATATATGTGTTTTAGTGAAATTTTGAGTGATATTTATTTTTTCCTACAAGGATTTTATCCATAAACTTTGAAAAATGATGAGTTAGTGCTAATTTTGTGGAAAAATGGATTCCTTATAACCGGAACTGTAGCGCAGCAAATAAAATAACAGTTATAGAATTTTTAAACCACTCGCAAGGTCAGGTAATTTTGATTTATTATCTGTAAGAGGTCAGTATTTTTTAATCTAGAGGTCATTACTATTTTGATATAATTAAAGGAAAATCACTCGTCTTTTTTATATTTAACAGCAGAATAACGCATTTAATCAACCTAATATGTATTCCCGACAGAGTGTATTGGTTTTGTTTTTAATAGTTTTCGCACAAAAATCAAATTCGAACGCTCCTGATTGTGCTGGTACAAAAAATATTACAGTAGGTGTGTCAAAATCTGAGAAATCAACTTTTTCAACTTTTACAATACCTATAACAGGCTGCCTAGAAGATGGCAAGTTTTTAAATTACGGAAAAGTCGAATATTTCGAAATTATTTGTGATCATCAAGCAATAACCACATTGGGGACGCAATATGTAAGAAATATGGCAACTTTAGAAGCTATTTACATTCACGAGTGCCCGATTACTACCATCGATCCATGGGCGTTCACGAACGTACCGAAATTAAAAAATATTGCCATAGTATTATCATTACAAACAGCTGACACGATAACACTAGGAAAAATATTTTTAATGTGATTCCTTCGTTGACGCGAGTCTCACTAGGATTGGGAGTTGCATATATAGAAGAAGAAGCGTTTGGTAACCTAGACAACTTAGAGTCGGTAGATCTCAGCTATAACAAATTACCATATATCGGTGGAATCTGGTTTAACAACAGCTCAAATATAAGGTACCTAAAATTAATGCATAACTTCATTACCTATGTACCAAGTGGCATTTTTCGGCACGTTTCGAATCTCAATATGTTGTTTCTGTCATATAACCAAATCAGCGCCACTGACGCAAATGCTTTTCAAGGCCTTGACAATTTAATTGCATAACAAAATAGCAACCATATCGCCAAAGATTTTCACACCCACCAGGAAAATACAAACAGTGTTTTTGGACGAAAATGAAATAAACTATTTTCCTAAATCGTTTTTAGAGGTAACACTGCGAAATGGAGTTGAAATACAAGTTTCTAGTAACCCTATTGTTTGTTCGTGTTTAAACTATGTCTTCAACTGGATGTATTGGCATGAAATTGGCCAAAATTTGTTGAAAATATTCTAGATTTCTCGGACAACGGTCACGCTGTTTGTGTTGTAGATACAGAAAATTCTAAAATATGTGATATGACTGCGAATCCTCATCTGACAACGTACTATAAAACGAATGTGTTTAGTAGACAATTGAAAAATGTATAAAACAATATTACTTTAGGTACAGTATATTTCATCACTGCCTTTTTGTTTTTGTTACCAGTGTTGTTGCAATAGTTGTGTAGATACACAAAAGACATAATTCATTAAAGAAATCACAACTATACAAAGTTGTCTCATTATAAAATGATTATCTATGTACTATTTACTATCAGGCGCGGCCCGTGAGTTTTTCGACAGGTGGGGCAAATTTTGTGGGCAACTAGTGATATCAACGTAATACACTTTTTTAATTAAGGAAGGTTTTTATTAATGTGCCTAGTTTTGCCAAGAAATTCAAAACCCAACCGCCATTGTTAACACAAGGGGTCTTGTGAACTTAAGGTATGACGGAATTAATACATTTTCGAATAGGCAAAGGAAAGATTACCTTCTCTGGAACACTTAAAAACCGTGACAAATAAACCTTTTTGGATATAAAACACTTAGAAACATTGTATTATGCCTTAGTTAAAACTCATTTGAATTATGGGATTTTAGGTTTGGGAGGAATAAGTAGAATTTTAGTGAAAAAAATAGAAGTATTACAAAAAAGATTTCTAAAAATTATGTTTAATAAAGACTATTTTTATCCTTCAAAGGAATTATATTCAGAAACAAAAAAAATGGACGTTAGGCAAATATATACTTATAATATTTTAGTATACGTTTTTAAAAATAAAAATGTAATACAATTTAAAAAACATAACCATGACACGCGTCATAAAAATGAAATTTCCATTAAAACAAAAATACATAAGTTTATATCACAAAAGAATTATAAATATTTATGTTTTTATTTAAACGATTATTTACCAGTAAATATTAAAAGAATTATTTCATTAAAAAATAGAAAATTGAAATAAAAGCTTGGATATTAACAACAAACGATTTAAAGAAATTTTTGGAATTACTTTGATATTATTTTGTATAATATAAAATTTATTTATTTATTTTTCTCTAAAAGAAAATGTATGTATGTATTTGAATATATATTTTTTTCAAATGAATAATTTATATAAGATTTGCCCCCAACAAGTACGTCTTCGGGGGTTTTATCAAGTTTATTTATAATATATATATATATATATATATATATATATATATATATATATATATATATATATATATATATATATATATATATATATATATATATATATATATATATATAAATAAACTTGATAAAACCCCCGAAGACGTACTTGTTGGGGGCAAATCTTATATAAATTATTATATATATAATATATATATATATATATATATATATATATATATATATACAATAACATATTTAAATTGTAATTAATTTAAATAAACTTTATTATTATTATTATTATTAAATATTTGTTTTACCTTTTAGCATTATGCTTTTTGTTATTACAGTTGTTGGCTATGTCACTAACTTCATCTATATCCCAACTAGGTTTATCTGCATAACCTAAAAAATAAATATAATTTTATAAATAGTACATATTTATAAAATCTTAATTATCGCCAGTTCCAGAAAAAAAGAATTTTTATTGGATAATAAATTAGATAAATACATAACGATAAATGAGACATAATATGACACAGTCAAGTATGAAAAAATCACAATAATTATCACAATAAATTATCATAAAAAATATAATAAAAATAACAAAGTGGAATCTGAGGCCAAAATGCCACGCAAGGTATTAAATCATACAAGATATTCACTGGTCTCGCTTTTGTTGCTAATCACAGTTTGGCCGAGTGTTTGGAAAGTCATGTGACGACCACACCAGATTTATTTCAATTAGAACATTTTTACTATAAATACCACAGTGTAGTTAATTTTATACAGGATGTCCGAAAAGTCTTAGTATTGTAGTATCCAAGCAAACCCAACCAACCCAGGCTAATATCTTTTCTATTAGTAGAAATAGAGACACAAAATTTTAGGTGTATCTTATTGGTTAATAAATCTACTTTTTTGTGTAATTTAACATTTTTAACCCCCTTAAGGAGTGACGCTAGGGAGTTGAGGTCAACAATTTTAAATGCAACCCTATACCGTGTGGTACCTCATTTTCAACGTCTTAAAAAAACATTTTACCGCAAACCCGAAGTCCGATCTCAATTCGTTTTTCAATGGCAAGTCTTTAAAAGTTAAAAATTGCAAAAAAAAAATTAAATACTCCTTTTATTTCTCTTATTACTTTAAAAGTTGTTCAAAATGACCACCATCAACTTCTTAGCAGTAATAAAGTCGATTTTGGAACTCTGCCAACAATTAACACCCGCCATTCTCGAAAATGTCAGAAGTGAGTTCCAATTAATGCCAAGAAGTTCACAGTGATCATTTTGAACAACTTTTAGTATAATAAGAGAAATAAAGGTATTTAATTTTTTTGCGATTTTTAATTTTTAAAGGCTTGCCATTTAAAAACGAATTAAGATACGGACCTCGGGATTGCGGTAAAATGTTTATTTTTTTGAAGACCTTTAAAATGAGGGACCACACGGCATAGGATTGCTTTTAAAATTGTTGACCTCAACTCCTTAGCGTCACCCCTCAAGGGGGTTGAAAAGGTTAAATTGCATTAAAAAGTAGTTTTATTAATCAATAAGATACACATAAAATTTGGTGTCTCTATCTTTACTAATAGCAAAGATATTTGCCCATACTAAGACTTTTCGGACACCCGGTCTGTATAAAAGTAATTACAGTATGGTATTTATAGTAAAAATGTTCTAATTGAAATAAAAAATCTGGTGTGGTCGCCACATATGATTTTTCATATGTTGCACAAGAATTTCAGCCCTTTAAAGGATTCTCAACTCAGATTATAGAAGAGCCTCTTTGTTGGATATAAAACACTTAGAAACATTGTATTATGCCTTAATTAAAACTCATTTGAATTATGGGATTTTAGGTAGTAAGGTAGGTAAGTAGAATTTTAGTGAAAAAAATAGAAGTATTACAAAAAAGATTTCTAAAAATTATATTTAATAAAGACTATTTTTATCCTTCAAAGGAATTATATTCAGAAACAAAAAAAAAATGGACGTTAGGCAAATATATATTTATAATATTTTAGTATACGTTTTTAAAAATAAAAATCTAATACAATTTAAAAAATATAACCATGACACGCGTCATAAAAATGAAATTTCCATTAAACCAAAAATACACAAGTTTATAGCACAAAAGAGTTATAAATATTTGTTTTTATTTAAACGATTATTTACCAGTAAATATTAAAAACAACGAACGATTAAAAGAAAAATCAAACGATTTAAAGAAATTTTTGGAATTACTTTGATATTATTTTGTATAATATAAAAATTATTTATTTATTTTTCTCTAAGGATCTCTCTTGTCCTAAAAAAGAAATTGTATGTATGTATTTGAATATATATTTTTTCAATTGAGTAATTTATATAATTAAATAATATAATGTTAAATATAAGATTTGCCCCCAACAAGTACGTCTTCGGGGGTTTTATCAAGTTTATTTATAATATATATATATATATATATATATATATATATATATATATATATATATATATATATATATATATATATATATATATAATATATATATATATATATATATATATATATATATATATATATATATATATATATATATATATATATATATATATATATATATATAACATATTTAAATTGTAATTAACTTAAATAAACTTTATTATTATTATTATAAAACTAGAAATTTCCCCAGTCTAATGCTTTACTAGTAAATTAATTTTATAGGCCTTGTGGTGCAACATAATATGGTTGCACACAAGAAAGGGACAAGAAAAAAATATAGGTTTTACTGTGTTAATCAAAAGCATTAGTTTCCATTACATTCGCATTTTCGCAAGGAGGACGAAAGTAATGTAAAATTTGCTCACTTTGGTGTCAATCACCCATAGAAGTATTACTCTAAAAAAGTAGTGTAGATGTACAATCAACATTAATTTTAACTTTACCTAAACTAGCTGCCAACAACCTATGCACCATAATATCAGCGTATCTTCTTATCGGAGACGTAAAATGGGTGTAAATGGGCACACTTAAAGCATAATGGGCATAATCATCTTCACTATCCATTATGGCAGCGCAGAAGTATCTTGCTCGAGTCATCGGTTTGGCAAAAACGTGATTCAAAACTACACTTCTGCAAAATCCTAAAATATTGAGTAGCTTAAAATAATAATAAAGCTCTGTTCAGGTTTCCTTCTTCTGGGTGAAAACCAGCGATTTAGAAACAAGGACGAGATACCAGTTTACATTTTAGAGCGATCGGAGATTTCCAAGTTACTACTTATAATATATTATATACATATTCCCCACCTACTTCTTGCGAATGGCTGTTGCCAGGCTTTCAGAAATGTGGCATATTTGCAGACTGATAAAAACTATACTAAAATAACGCAATTACTGTAAGTTAATAACGAGTGATTTTGAATTATTTTGCTCAAGGGCGGCTGGCTCGGGAACACGAGGTGTAATAGTACCGCGTAGATTAGACCATAGTGCGTTTGGGAGAAAGCAGCGTTCTCACGTTGAAAATTTGTAATAGTGTTTTTTTAAGGAATCTAAAATAAAACCATGATTTACCTTATTTTAATAACCTACTTTATATGGCCGCCTCCTTCGTCTAGACACCTTCTGATTCATCTTCTAACCCCCAAAAATATTTACTATCAAGTTTGGAGAATTGTTAATTTCGGCAATTTTATCAGAAATTCTTCGTTTAAGATCATTTATATCCTCAATTGGAGTCCGATAATTGGAATTCTTTATAAAAGGCCACAAAAAGAAATCGCAGGGTGTCAAATTACAGGAAAGAGGTGGCCATATTTGGTATGTTTTGACTTGTAATTCTGTTTTCGCGGAGACGGACTTAAGGTTGTCGTTCTTAAGAAGTAACCTTCCCGCAATTCGTCATCATGCAGATTATAGATAAATGGTGTTAAAATTTGTGCCCGTTATCTCCATTTGTGCCGTCAAAATAAATTGGGCCTATTATTCTTCTAGACCTAATTGCTGCATCAACTTTTTGTGAGTGAAGCGGTCTTTCTACAAAAACAGCGGATTTTCATTATTCCATATTTTGCGAATTAACATAACTGATAAATGAAAATAAGCCCCATCAGTTAAAAAGATTTTTACAAAACAACCGACATTTTCGTCTTGAAAATTGTTTAAAAACCATTCACAAAAATTTAGTATTTAGTAAGAGTTCATGAATAGCCGTCACTCGATAAGGCTATAGATGCAGGTCCTTTTTTAGAAGTTTCTGATGTGTACTGTAGCATAAATCTGTCTGCTGAATTTAATGAGAAAGATGTCTAATTGAAGTTGAAGGAGTTTTTCCATAATTTGCCGCGCTTCTTCAATAATCTCATTTGAACGTTTCGTTGGTCTTCCAGCCCCGTTTTTATGTTGAACAGAATCAGTTTCACGAAATTTATTTATCAGGTATTGCGACCCAGTGCGAAAATTATAAAAGATCACCGCAACATCAGGAAACTTGTTTCGAAATTCATCAAAGCAGTGGTGAATAGAACACGTCCACACACCGTGTATTTTGGTTCCATTTTGAAAAAAACTTTCCACGATAAAAAATTTTTGAGCTACGCTAAACATTTTCACTGCAAAACATTCAATCAGGCAACAGAGCTTCGTCAAAACTCGTACCGCTGATATACGTCAAAAGACAAGGAATTAAATCATATCCCGCGAATATCACTCCACAGCAATCAAAAGACGATTTCTCGAAACAAAAACAATAGCAGTTTACCTTCAGATAACTACGAAAATTACAAAATTATTTCGTGTACAACTCTTCCAAAATTCTCAATTTCAAAATGTTAAAATACTGCCTATAACACAATTTTAATAAAACTTTCTAGAGAAATGCTGTTTAAATTAAACCAAAATAAATACCCCAACTTCAACTAAATACCGAGAACTAATTTAAAATGCACCTCACTAAGCGACTTTGCGACAAGCGATATTTTGTTAATATTAAACGACTTTAACTTGTGTTAATATTTAACGGCTTTAACTTTTTCTTTCACAGATTAAGAAATAAATAGCAAACATAATGTAAACGGTATTATTAAACTGGTCAATATGGATCCATACACAGCTGATGCTAATGCATGAGTTCGGCCAATCGGAATCACTCTAGCGGACTGAATGGGGTCAACAACCCTTTCTACCACCTACTTTACTGCTTAGGCAACTATACAAACAAGTTGTGTGAAATACTGGCAGTAATAATGATCGTGTAGACTGCTTTAGGAAAATATATTGATAATATGCACGCATCAATATACTTTCCTAAAGCAGTCTACACGATCATTATTACTGCCAGTATTTCACACAACAGTAATACTGTCAGTATTATAAAGATATTAAAATATTCGAATAATCTGCAATAATTTGTTTGAATTTACTTCATTCGATCATTTCGATATTTTTAATACTGACAGTAATAATGATCGTGTAGGGTCTGCTTTAGAACTAAAAGGTAGTTTTAAATAATCATGTACCTAGGTAGTTTCCAAGGGTACTAAACTGGTTTCTTTTTGTTTTGCTGCCTAGGAAAATAATGTTCTTCGTCGATCCGTTGTTAACTAATATTTTGCTTATTTTTATTTAGTTTGTGCTTGATTAGTGCTTCTTAAATTAGTCTGATAGGGTTGAAAACTAAATTAAATTTATTACTAATAATATTTACGTATTATGTAACGTTTGGGGTGCAAGAAAGTGATTTATGTAGATACCTACATCCCGACTTTAGAAAAACTCATTTAGAGGATCCCTTCAAAAAAAGCGGCAATTTACCATAATTTTATTGGCAAAAGTGCGAATAACAACTTTCTGAACGTGCTGTGTAAAACAGAATGTTTTTTTTTTGACAAATGCTGTAATAAAATAATTTTGGTTATAATTTTAAAATACGATGTAATTGTGCACGGTCAGTATTTTTCGTTCTGATTTTTAACCTTTTTTTAGCAGACAGTTTAAGCTAGTAGGAATAATTCTCATCTCATTAATAACGTAACAATTAAGTCATAATTTGTTGTGTTGCTCGTTCTGGTTAGGTACAATTTCAACCGATTTAACGAGTGGTTCATATTTTCCCGTAAAATAAAAAATTGCTATTAAATAAAAATAGGTACCTTTAAATATTTTTGGCAAAATGCGTTTGAGGAATTAAAAATACTTTGGATTATTTAAATCTAATAAAAAAATGAGATGTGAAGATAATATTTAAGTTTGGCAATGTCCCGGCTGGATCATTTGTTTTTTCTTTATAATATCAGAGCTTATGACGTCAGGCTGTTTAGAAGCGTCGGACACGGGGGTGGTTTAAGGTATTTTTTAAAATGAAAAAGTGTGCGATTTGAGAGAAAAAAGTATTGGGTATGTCTGTAGACTACCACAGGAGTCACTCATTCAAATATATGCAGTAAATTTCATAACACCCTCTATATATATATATATATATATATATATATATATATATATATATATATATATATATATATATATATATATATATATATAATATATACAGTGGAACTCGGTTATAACGTACTCGGGTTATAACGAACGCCCGGCTATAACGAACATATTTTAAAGTACGAAAAAAGCCTTCATATAAACACATACTTTTAGTGGTTGGATATAACGAACACGCTTATAGCGAACAATCGCTTTTTACGAACATTTTTAAGGGCAAATTTCTGAATTTCTGCGAGTCGGTTCGGTTTTAGCGAACGGTGTACATATAGGCGGTTTACGATAAGGTTTATAGATTCACTAAAAATCCGGCTTTTTAAAAAAATAGTCCAAAATAAAATAACAGATTTTCTTTCTCTTGAAAACAAATAGTGTATGCATAATTTTATTATATAAATACATAATATATGTATGTACCTACATAATTTTGTTTTTTGATGATTAGCTGTTTCATGTAATGTTTATTTTTTATATTAGAATTTTTTTTATGTTGATATTTTTCAAAAAATATTTCATTGAGGAACATTGTTTAAATAAATAGTCAGATTGGATATAACGAACGTCCTTTTATAACGAACATTTCATTTTGTCCCGTCGCGTTCGTTATAACCGAGTTCGACTGTATATATATATATATATATATATATATATATATATATATATATATATATATATATATATATATATATATATATATATATATATATATATATATATATATATACATATATATATATATATATATATATATATATATATATATATATATATATATATATATATATATATATATATATAGGGTGTACCAAATTAAGTGCGCACTATTGCTGTTTTATTACTATAGATACAAAGTCGGTTAAACCAGCAGAGTAGTAGCATTTTTTCTGCTGATTAAAATGGCGAAAGCAGAAAATCAATTTAACATAGCGTTTTCGAATAAATGAAGAAAATACAATTTTTTTAAATGGAACACCCTGTATAATCTTGACCGTAACGTTTGCAAATCGTCTACAGAACAACAAAGTTTATATACAATATTAGAGTAAAATTGAAAATAATCGCATTATTATCATATTTACCTTTTAGGCAAGTTGGCTTTGAAAATGTTGTTAGAAAGGCTTTTCCAAGATAGCACCAAATGGTCCGATACGTTGGCCCCCAAGATCTCCCGACGTAACTCCATTAGACTCTTACTTCTGGGGTTATGTCAAGAACTTCAAGATAGCATTAGACACATTATAGCATCCATCGATGGCAGAACAATTTTAAAAGCCGCAAAATGTGTAGGTACCAAAGAATGCCCCAAAATGTATTGAACAAAGCGGTGATGTCTTTGCACATTTAATATAGTTTTTTTTATTTCTTACGCTCAGATAAAGCAATGAAGAAAAAATTGAGTTTGATTTCAGAAATACACAGCCAAGTAACCGGAATTTCTTAAACTTTTAAATAGCTTATAATTCAGCAACAAATTTCGCAACTTTGCCCCAATTTAACCAACCCAAGCAATCCCAAACAATCCCTCCATGGTGTTTTCGGATAAAGAACGTTTTCTTGCCGCAAACGTTGCACTGTATTTTGAAAAATATCGCTCTACGTCTAACAATGTTATATTCGCAAATGCATAAAACTTTTGTAAGTCGTTGGCTGGTTCGTAGCGCACACGCTCACTGACTAAGCGCATTTTGGCGTTTTCTGGATTTTATTGTAAGACAGTTAAATTTTTCGTAAGCACGAACCCCTCGAGGACCTGTCAATATTTGTAAGGCAGCACTTAAAGTGCCCACTATCTCAAAAGGTTCTGCTAAAGACAAACAAACACTTTGCAATTTTTCTATAGGAGTTAACAAGATGTTATAGTTTATATGTATAGTAAGTAAATCTGCCCTAACTTGCTCGCTACCAAACTGTTGCTGACTATCTTTGATGGAAGCTGCACTGCATATTTACAGTTGAACTGTACAATTACTAGTTTATTAATAGCGTCAAAATGTTCAGCATAATAAAAGGTGTTGTCTCGACTTTCAGAAATTGATTTCTTAATCCGTTGCAAAGTAACCTATCCGCCTTTAAATAATTAAGTATTACGGCAGCAGGAAACTCCATCGATTAAAAACATCTATCTTTACTGTATATACAATATTCACCTTGATAATCATTCGTTATATATTTCGCCAGACTTGAATGCAAGCTACCACTGGAAGTAATATCGATATGGATCCCGCAAGTTTCCAGACACTTCTGGGCTTCCATTAACATGGTGGCCTTGGGCGGTTCATGACACCTTAGAAACGCTATGTCTGGAAAAGACTGGTGAATTTTTGTTGCTACTGATATATTGGCTAGAAGCATAAACTCTTCTATTAACCTGCAAAATTAAAAAGAAGAGTTAAATCAGAGGTTAAACCCTTGGATAATAATTAAACAGGGTTCAATTATACATTTAACCTTCGAACTGAACTCTGTTTAATTATCAATATCGTCATTATCAGTAATTATAATTATATTATATGCATATTACCTATAGGGCGAGCATGCCCATCTTCCGCAGTACAAGTTACAAGTATTTTAAGAAGAATTACTGCCTATTATTAAAACTTCCCAACCACATTCACAACTACCTTAAATACTTTATTAAGATTTTACCTATGCGATTCCTTATTTTCGTATACAATAAAATCAAGAGGTTCCCCACTTCTAGGATTGAGACTAAAGAGTAACTTGACTTGGTCGATTCTAAGCGATCCATTTTTAATCCTGGCATTCCTTAGGTTTATCGCTATTTTTTGTAGGACGTTTACCGTGTTACTAAGGTCTTTCGATGTGAAGCCATTGTATATTTTAGGAAGTTCATTGTTTTTAAATTCCCTAGAAAAAAGATGTGTTATTATGAGTAATGCCGACAATTATGTGGTCTGCAGAAACAACAACAACAAATGGTGATTTTCCTCACCTCTTCTTAAATCGCAATTGGTAGCCAATAGGGAATACGCATGTATTTTTTTATTGTATCAATTGTTCAAGCAAGTCTTTCTCTTCCTTTACCTATTCTAAATGGCCGAACGATAACCTAGGAATATAGCTGGCGGTGACAAGATAAACTTCGCGGATATTCGAGAAGATTAGTGCAAACTACTTTTAAACCACCACTTTACTTAACAGCTTTTCTAGCCTTGCAACCGACTTCCTAAACAGTATGATCCTTGCACCTGAGATTAATCACACATTTTTCCAGTAATCCTAGGCAACTTCTTGGGTTTCTAACGCACTTACTTTTTCACGCAATTTGTCAAGGAATTACGATGACCTCCAAAACTTCCGAGTATACACCGTACTTATTGAACAAGACTATTTGACTTTCCCGAAGCCAGAATATCAGTTCGCGATCGGGCGGGGTAACACCTTACATTGGTGAGTATCTTTCAACTACTACCCTCAGTCATCCCATTTATATAGAGAAATCCCATTAATTTCCCCTGATAACGATCACTTCACGAAATTGATGTGACGACATGACATTTACGACGCTACTAAATTCCTTTTCCCTTTTCTGCGAATTCTACGAATGAGCGACCTCGTTTAGCAGGCAAATGAAGGAAAATCTCTTAATTTATTGGACATTTGCTTAATGTTTATTATCAAGTGGGTAGCTTTTTACTGCATCCGGCATTTTGTAGTAATATATATATATATATATATATATATATATATATATATATATATATATATATATATATATATATATATATATATACATATATATATATATATATATATATATATATATATATATATATATATATATATATATATATATATATAAATATATAGATATATATATATATATATATATATATATATATATATATATATATATATATATATATATATACAGGGTGTTTCAATAAAAACAGTATTAAATAGTATCTGAAAAAAATCAAAACCATCATCAAGTTACTTACTTTTCAGGATTTTCAATCATCTGTTGGGCATGTTCATAAGCCAACTGCGTACAAGAGTTTAATACTGTTCTGGCAAATCTAAAAAAGAAACATTTAAAAAATATATAAAAGGTTAAACTGTCATATTTTTACAAGTAATCTGCTCGTCAGGGTCATTTCTAAATGTCTATGGCTCGAAAACATCTGATCCGATTTAAGTAGGGTTTTCGAATTTTAAAAGCTTATTTTCATCTAAATTCAGCTACGGGGAGTGATTTTTATTAGTCTTATACAGGGTGGGAAAGTAAGAAAACAGTGTAAAACCCTAACGGTCAGATTTTTCAACGCTAGTCCGGCCTAATTTGATAAACAAAAGTTTTAAACTGACAAGTGAAGGAATAAGACAACTAAGTTTTATACTATGAATTTGTTTCTGAGTTTTTTCGCAAATTTATAAAGAAAAGGGCAATTTTAGTACGTACTTTCGACAATAATAGAACTAAACTCATTCTAGCAACCCGTTTCAAGATGAAAATCATTTGGAAACCAAGCAAATCGCTGAAATATTAGAATAATTCATAAGTTTTTAATGACGATTTATTATCAATGACAATGTACAAAAACCTGTCAGAACATAACTGATCAACTAGATCTTAATTTAAACCAGTACTAAATGTTAAACCTTTTACCGAATCTGAACGTTAATGATCGGAAACCCTATTCACATTGTTTAAGAAGTTTTCTAGCCATAAACCATTAAAAAAGACTCTAAAAAAACACTTTGCCTAACTTTTCCACTAGCAGTTTATAAAATGGATTTTACCTCGTACTAAATATTTCTCCGTGCTCGTCCATCTCCCAGAAAACTGAAAAAGCCAACTTATCTTCTCCTGGAAGCAAGGAGCAGTGTAGACAGAGTTCTACTGGTAACATATGGTACACGTTGTCAACCAAGTAAACTGTTGTTGCCTTTTTACTTACCATTTTGTCAAGAGATGTACCTAAGGTAAGTAAATAATAGGTTTAGAATTGAAGCCAAAAGCCAGAGGCCATAATAATCCTCAAATAGGACAGACAATATAAGGGTTGTAAACAATGCCAGAAACATCAAAAGCATAAAATTTACTATTAAAACCATACAGGGTGTTTCAAAAACATGTACCATCGCTCGTGGGAAGATTCCTCACCTAAAAATAAGACAAGTAATTCCTATCAACTGCAGCTCTTGCTTCGTCTCTGAGGTTGTTAAAGATTATTTAATTTTTTACAAAATATCTCCGAAATGTTTCTAGCAATTTGTATGAAGTTAAAGGGGTGTGACCGAAAAATGAAAGTTTTAGTGCAAAAATTCTAAAATCACATTTTAAAACCGCAAGCTACGATAAACCGTTACTGAGATAAGGCAATTTTAAATTGAGAACGCCTACGCTGTGACATCACACCAGCTTCTTACTAGCCAAAGCAGTTTTCTGTTACAAGCATTTGCATTGCTAAGTTAGTATGAATCGCAGGATGTGGCGCCTGAGATAATCGCGTACGTTATTTTATCGTGCTCTTAAGGTATTTTTAAGTAGCACGATTTGTGAATAATGGTTTCGAACCTAAGTATGGTAAAGAAGAGCTTAAAAAGCTTAAGGAAAAAGAGGAAAAAGAATCTAATACAGAAAGCAGCCAAAGTAGCCGTAGTGAGATTCTGCTTTTCTCAAAACAATCACCCGCGGTTTAACGACAAGCGTTTTCCAAATTATCGTCTTCTCCATAATCCTAAAAAGTAAGGGGTCTTGAGTCGAATCCCGCTCATTAATTACCATTTTGGCATATTCCCTGAAACATACAAGTAGAAAAAACAAAGCCCGTTTTTCTCTATTCTAAAAAATTAAAATCGCGTCAAGTTGTAGCTAGGTTATCTTAAGTTAACGTTAGGAGTTACTGGACGGCTCGGTCCCCAGACGCGTAACTTGTATATAAACAAATCCGTGAGATAGGTAGTCCTCTGGAATTAGCAAAGTAAATTCTTAGTCAAGCAGCTCTGCTCTTGTAAATTTCTAAATTCTAGTGATACGTGAAAGACGCTTCGTAAGTGGCTTGAATAAAGGTCATATTAAGTAATTTAGCTTAGTGCCGTTTAGGTCTCTTAGTTAACGTTGTAAATAAAGGCAGCTAAGGAGAGACATTGCGGACGAACAATTACTTAGACGCTTGAAATTTTAATTAGAAGCAAGCTAACCAACAAATTCGACAAGAAATCAGCCCTCCGTGAATTTAAAAAAACCTAAACATTTTGGATTGTGTTTAGGTTTCAAATAAATTAGTGTTCCGTTTTCCCAGTATTTTCTTTAATTTTGTTCAGTTTTGTCTTTTATTAAACTTTGTCGCGGTATTGCTCGCGTCAAATAAAATCCCTCAAGTAATTGGTCGATTGTGACGCGCAGGTGTACCCGATGAACGATAATAGTACCGCAGGACGGAACTACAAAGTTAAAAACACGTTCATGTGTGTTTTTAACACACAGACTTTTAAGTGAGTTGTTGTGTGCCGCAGTTTTCTTGTGAATTTATGAAACCGCTGATGTTGATCCCTTGGCAAGGCCTTGCAGAAGCCCCCAATTTGAGGACACTGGTAAGACCATTTTACGGAAGGGATTCTTTTCGCCGCTATACCTTTTTATTTTTTTTTTGAAATTAATCTATTTTGCTGAAATGTCTGAACCAGCTATTTCACTATTACAATAAAATACAATTAGAAAGTTGGACGCGCCCGTGCCAACAGCTCTCTTAAAAATATTATCTTAGGGAATTCCAGTCTTCAACCTAACCCTAAGGCTAATATTAACAATAAATTAGTCCCTTTTCTCAAAATTAAAAAAATTAAATCTTCGTCGTTACTTTAATTGGTGGAAAGCTTCCAGCTAGCAGGGTAAAAAGGGAGTGGGACCGCCCACAGACAAAGACAGACGCGCCGTCCTTTTCTACATTTGGTACTTTTAAGTACCTGGCATCCCGGACAAATAGAAATACGTAGACATGGACTCAGGAAAAGAATTAGGTAGGGCCTCCTCGAGCGATTCTTTACAGGCCGGTTTCACGGCCCTCGATATTACTCGAATGATCGAATGCCACCTGGAAAGATACGGAAGCCCGGAAACCATAGACAAAATATATTTAGACCATCACAACGTATTCGCGACACCAGCTGAATCCGTCCAATGTATGGGCGAAAAAGTGCGTTTGTACGCATTGGGCGCCAGTCAGATTTTTAAACGACGGTCCTCTCGAGGCATGCGCACTCGGGACGTCTAGCAAAAGGGGTTGTTGAACTCAATGACGCAACTCGGCCATCAGAACCGGACCCAGTTGGAATCACTGAAGGAAACACATGGAATACAGCTGTTGTAAATGCTGAAGTTGCAATTTCCATTTGCAAAAATACTTTTAAGTTTTGAGTTATTAAGATTAACTCAACCAAATAAATTTTCTAACTTTTGTCTTAAATGCACTCCGGTGTTGAAGTGAACACACACACGGAGAAGTAGAAATATTTATCAGTGACGTATATTGAGTGTGGTCAAGGTGTCAGAAAGGCACTGATGGGGTGTGTGTGTATTAGGGGCATTGTATAAGGGGTAAGATGGTGTAAGAAGGTCATATATAGTGTCAATGCCTCCTTCCCCTATATTGCATAAGGGTGAGTGAGTGTCCAAAAGGCATATTTGCGCTTTCGCCAAAGGGGCACTAAAAATACTAGTGGATTAGGGTAGAGGGGAGTATTTGAAAAGGGATGGCGAAAGAAAAAAGCTGTTTCGCCAAAGGATCGCTAAGATATCAGTGGATTAGAAGGGTGAGTGTCCAAAAGGAATATTTGCGCTTTCGCCAAAGGGGCACTAAAAATACTAGTGGATTAGGGTAGAGGGGAGTATTTTAAAAGGGATGGCGAAAGAAAAAAGCGCTTTCGCCAAAGGATCGCTAAGATATCGGTGGATTAGATTGACATGGGGCCGTAAGTAGTAGCGCTTTCAGCAAAGTATCAAGTGCACACACTGTAAATAGGTGTAAAAATATTTACATCCTACCCTAGAACTTGCTTTGTTCAATAATTATACAGGATGGGATGCCAATCCAATAAAATATACACATGTAATTTTTTTGATTTACTATTTTACTTCTTAAAACAGTTGCATATTTTATTTCTATTGTTTAAAATACTATGTTTATATTTTATTTCAACTTTCAATTTTGTAAATGTAACGTTTAAAAAATTAAGAGGGGGGGGGGGACATTAAAGAGACGCACTGTATATATATAAACTGAGCTATTTTCGAGGAATTATCGACAGTTTTGTATAGCAAGAAAACTCAGATTTAAGCCAACAAACTATACACTTTTTGTTAAAATCTTACTAATGGTTACATTTTTATCATTAATAAAAAGAATAATTACAAGTAATATATTTAGCATTTATTACTCGATAAAAGATTCACGTCATGTGAAATAAATTTTGAAGTACGGTCCTGTCTATCACAAGGCAAACGTTCGACAATGCGCAAGCCCGCAGAGGACCGTCTTTGTTTACGGATTCAGCTCGGTAAATTTGCCTCATTCGTAATTGACATTATTTCTCTACTATATATTTTCTCTATGCCGGAAACGCTTCTCAGACGCGTACTCCCTTACGACCTGATTGGAATAATTCGGACCTGAGGGAAGAATTTTATGGGGACAAAATTACAACTACAGTTCTTACTTTAGATTCAGGGGAAGTCGGTTGGCTCTCCCGGACTTCTTGAGAAGCTACGGCGCATTTACAGCTACATTTACGAAGGAAACAAACTTTTTTCGCAATTTTTTTTTCTTTACCAAAACATTCCCAGTGGGCTCACTATTAAAACCGCTAAATTTGATGCGGGTCCTGTAAGTAGGAACAGAGATATATAACTTTGAAATTTCACCAGCCGCCACTAAGCGTACTGAATATTAAAAACAGGGTGGTCCAAAACCAAAAGTAATAGAACATAGACCAAGTTTTTGTATCATTGTCAGCGTCAATGGTTGTCAGTTCGTTGTTAGTAATTTTCACTACTCAAATTTCATTTAAATTGCTAAAGGCATTTCGGATACCTATATTTTGAAAAAAACGAATAAGTAAAAAACTTTAACGCCCTGTTTAGTATTTGTCCCATTTTTGGATGAGGAATCTCCCCACGAGCGATAGCACACGTTTTTTGAAAAACTCTGTATACCTTCGTGTAAATAATAACTGGCGTCTGATATATGCACTCCAATCTCGTAATTTCTATTCGGCAGTTTCTTAACAGATACTGCGTCGTCCAAGTCTCGGGCTGTCAAAGGATCTATCGTAAATACACATTCCTTTCTTATATCTTCCCTATATTCTAACTCTTCAGGTGGAATTTCCTGTAAAAAAGACTTGATTTTGACCATACTAAATATTTCAGTTCCATTCCTAATATCTGAAGCTGCATAACATGTAAAGCATTATAATTAATAAAATATACTAATAATATGTTTTCATTTTACATAGCATTTCTATTTGAAATTATTATTATATACTATTATTTGATGGTTGCTACAGCCTGTAAAATAATTGTAGACTAGTAATATTATTCCCTTGACTAATATGATATCACTTACTTTCGCTTGGGGCAAATATTCCACCATGTCTGGTGAGAATGGCGTGACGTCCAGACCAAATTCCTTCAATATTGATAAGGTTTCTACTTGTAAATCACCAGATAATCCAAGAGTTTCCGTTATAACACCTAAAACCCATGATATTCTCAAGCAGTGGCAACTAGTACAGAAAGCTTGCAAAGCTACAAAACTGACATAATTTACTTATAAAATTATGTCAATATTTGGGTTTGTAATGGAATAGGCAAGCTTATGTACTTCAGTTATTTGGATATATCTATTTTGATAAGGGGCTCAGAGTATTCGTATTTTACAGCATTTTGATTTGTTTTTCTGCGTTCAAGTGTGCTAAACCGGTTTTTCTTGTCACGTGATTGTTTACCTCCAAAACAACTGCTTTTTATGGAATTTTTTAAGAACTTAATGTTACTCAAGTTATTAAGTATAATTACAATGGTCAATAGAGTTTTCGACCATAAGTAATTAGTTACATGAATTAGAAGTGCGCGGTAAATACACGTAGTTGATAAAAGCATCACAGCTAACGCGTCACTCGTCAAATGATACGAGTCTCTGACTTCACTTCTGTCACCTGAAGTAAAGGCCGGCTGCTAGGGATGGCAACGATATATCGATATTTACAAAACATCGACATCCTGACACTCCCCTTAATAATAAACATATAAAATGTATAAAATCACATTATAAAGACACAAAAGGCCAGATTCCCTTATGAAAAAGTATCTTAAAGCCGCTTTTTAAGTTGGCATGCTGAACGATGGCATCCAGACAAAAGGAGCCTGCAAATCTTACATGATGCAAATAAAAGAAGATATGATACCGCGCAGGTAGGCGTGGCCATTTACGTCACGCCGCCGTGATCAATTCCGCGATATTTTGTAAACGAAACACGTCTTTTTTAAGATCGCGTTGTGTTTTCAACTATTTTTTGGAGTTTTTATATTACTTTTAGGAGTTTAAAAGTAAAAATGAGATGTGCTGTGTATGGTTGTGATGTGGACAATCAATCAATCAATGTAATCAATGTATGTATTTATCCCTTTATTTATATGATTATTTTAAATCATATACTATAAAATTTATATTATAAGCAGGAGGCAAAGTATATTGCCAATAGGATTTATATAAAATCGCCTTTAACTAACGTATACTCTATATTGCGCGTTATAAATTTGAAAAATAAATCACGGCGTGACGTCATGCGCGAACCCGGACGAATTTGACACGGTTTGGTATCATACCTTCTTTTATTTGTATCATGCAAAACTTATTAGAAAGGTTTGTACAAACGGAAAATGTAAACTATACCAAACCAGTTAGCAACAGACCGGTTCGAACTGAAGAAAATCAGTTGGCTTTGCTATTATCTGTTACGGAAAATCCTCCCGTTAGTCAACAAGCCGTCCGTGATGTCGTGGGTGTAAGCGAAAGAACCGTTCAACAAATTTTAAAGGACAACCGTTTCCATGCCTATTATATCCAGTTTCATAAAGAACTCTTTGAAGGAGATTTTGAACAACGTGTCAAATTTTGTAACTGGGCGCAAGCTAAAATTAGGATACATTTTTACTTTTTTGATAAGGTTTTGATTTCTGATGAGGCCACCTTTCATAAAAATGGATTTGTGAATCGTCATAGCTTCCATTATTACTCCGACCACAATCCAAGGGTTTTTAGGCAGGATGATCAACAACACAGATGGTCAATGAACGTGTGGGGGGACTTATTGGTGAACATGTCATTGGCCCTCACTTTTTTAACGGACATTTGAATGTACCTATGTATCTGGATTTTTTGCAAAATCAATTGCCAAATTTATGACAAAATTTACCAATAGCTATGAGGGATGTAATGTGGCTGCAGCACGATGGAGACTCAGCACATTATTCATTACAAGTCAGGGACCATCTCAACACAACCTTCCCAAATCGGTGGATTGGAAAAGGAGGGCCAAGTAAGTGGCTGCCCCGATCATCCGATTTAACTAAATTAGATTTCTTTTTGTGAGGCTACGTTAAGGAAATCGTTTATCAGGAACCTCTAACCACGCCAGAAAACATGCAGAAAAGAATCCTAAACGCATTTCAAAACATTACACCCGACCTATTACGAACATTATACAAATAAAAGGAGGTATGATACCAAACCGTGTCAAATTCGTCCGGGTTCGCGCATGACGTCACGCTGTGTCCTATTTTTGAAATTTATAACGCGCAATATAGAGGTTACGTTAGTTATAGGCGATTTTATACAAATTCTATTGGCAATATACTTTGCCTCCTGCTTATAATACAAATTTTATAGTATATGATTTAAAATAGTCATATAAATAAAGGGATAAATACATACATTGATTACATTGATTGACTGATTGTCCACATCACAACCATACACAGCACATATCATTTTTATTTTTAAACTCCTAAAAGTAATATAAAAACACCAAAAAATAGTTGAAAACACAACGCGATCTTAAAAAAGACGCGTTTCGTTTACAAAATATCGCGGAATTGGTCACGGCGTGACGTAAATGGCCACGCCTACCTGCGCGGTATCATATCTTCTTTTATTTGTATCATGTATTATGAAGAGTGGCAAGGTCATTTCAAAGTCGCCTTCGTTTGTGCCTCCAAGAGAACGGAAGACATGTCGAACATAAACTCTAGCAGGAAATTAATTTTAGAAATGCTTATTTATGTTATGTTATGAACTGTTGTTACTAAAACAGTGTGTAATAGGTTGAGACGAATATATGTAAAACCTTTAAGACTTTCGAAATAATTGTAATCACAAAACATGTTATATCAATAAATTCTTTTTCAAAGCCACCTTCGATTTTTATTCATTAAAACTGCTATTGGAAGAGTTGACAAATCGAGTTTTCGGCAAATAACTTTTAATGTGTTAGGAATTGCGATAGGGTTGTAATTAGAAAAAATGTTTGTTTTTTAACTCCGCATCGAATGACATAAAAATATACAGGGGATCTAACTGAAAATAAGAATAAAGTGCTTTAAAGTTGGAAAAGTGACACTAAATTTTGGGCACCCTGTATAATTCGGATCAATCACGCTTGGTTGACGAGACTGTTAGCCTTTACTTAGTAGGTACCTTGTATAAGTCTATTAACGAGGCACTATTTGTATTTTTTATTAATTTTTAAAACCAATGGTGCAAAACTGATTTTTTTAGTTTTCATTTTTTTTTCGCTGGTATCACCGAACCGATTTCAATAAAATTTTTGGTGGTATGTAGCTAACCATAAGAGGCACCCAAATAAGCAACAAAATATATACAATCTAAAAAATATATCATTATGACGTCACACCTTTTTGAGACACCCTGTATAATCAAAAATACTATCCTGACATGCGCCCTAGGACATAGGTAAAGTCTGCAAAATATCAAAATCCTAACTTAATTGATTACTGAGCTAGAGAAGAAGGGAGGTGAGCTGCAGGACCTTGTATAGATGGACCGCTTTAAAACAATGCACTGTATAATAAATGTATTAGTATCAAAAGAGCGTTTATAGATAAAAAATAAATACCTATGGCCATATGCGGTTCATTCCACTCCACTAATTTAGCGGCAAACAAAATCTTTTGGTACAACCTAGGATTTCTTTTGAATCCGTTCGGCCACGATACCGCCGGGATATGCATCACTGGCATTCGCTTATCCCTGGGATAAAAAGCTGCAAAATCTGGAATATTTTCTATTGGCTTTAGAATGCCAACTGTTGTGCGTGGATGAATCTAAATATAAATATTAAATTGGTATTAATATAAAACAACCCTAGTATTATGTACGACAAAAGCTAATTAAGAGGAGTAGTCAGCTCCTATTCATACTATTTTTATTGTTTTTATATTGTTGCTGCTTAGTTATTTTCTATAAAAAAACAATTACTTTCGGGTGTACATACATCAAAAAGACATAACAAGTCATTATTATTTTGCTCAAGGGCGGCTGTCCATCTTTCATGGCTCGTAGTTCGATTTAATGTTCTTTTTGTTTTGGACTCTGAATTTTTGTTTTCTTCGCCTTGCTTAGGGTCCTCCCTGTATATAGACGGCTGCTTTTAGTCTATTTGTGCTAATTTGCTTTTAGGGGGTGAGTTTTAAATGGCCTACTTACCTCCTGGAAAACAGCTGTTGACATTTTATTGCGACATTGGAGCGCCCTTAATTTGTATGACTTTTGATCGCATTGCCTTCACTGTCCTGGTTTCAGCCTTGGGCGTTCTGTATTGTTTAAACGGCATACGTTGCTTTCAAATTATGTTTTGAATTCAGATATTTTTTGGGGTTAGATTCTTCCTTTTGGGGCTGACAGCTGGCACTATCAGAGTTTTCCAGCGTTGCCGATTCGTAAGTTTGCAAATTTGTCCTATAGCATTTAGGCATTTTCGCGTAGATGGCACGGTCGTTAAAGCCACAGGTTTGTAACTGACGACTTTCATTGGGGTTGTCGGCGCAGGACGGAAATTCTCCGGGTCCCATTTTGTTTACCATGTACCGGTGGTGGGATGAAAGTGTCATTTCGTTGATCCAAGAGCAAGGACGGGGATTTCCCTTTTGATTTTCGACGAGGTCGGTCGCAGTCTCGGTTTTTTTGGGTCAGTTTAAGGCCCCAAGTGTTGGATTAATCCTGAGACTGCGATTAAAATTCTTTTGCTGAATTTTTACCTGCAAGACGCAGGATTTTGTTGACGACTTCGTTCGATAACATCATATCAGCCATCAACATCGGCATGGATGATCCTGGCCCAAGCCATTGGTAGCCGCCCCTGTTGCTGTCTCTAGAATTTTGAATATCAAGCCCTCTAGACGAGGGTCTTGGTGGGGGCTACGAACCATCCCTATTTCTTTTTATTTGGCGGGCGCTAAGCAGCGTTCCTATTTTTTCTTGGTGGGTGCAAAGAAGCCTCCCTATTGTCTTCAGTAGGGGCTAAGGAGCCAGCCTATTTTGTTGTGTATGAGGACAGACTTCCTCAGGAAGTTATTTATTTATTTGGGAGCAACTTATTTATTTTGAGGGGGCAAAATCGCCCAACACTTTTTGTCAACAACGTTTGTAACAATTCTGTGTAAATATATGTACCTATATAGGGTTAAATGTATTAAGTTGTTTTATTCAGCTCACTGCGACCTATGTTTTAAATTCTAAATTATGAATAGCAGGATTGTTGTGTGTTGAAGCAGGTTCCTAGACCACCTAGGCGACTTCCAGTTTGTGTCGGTGTAAAAAAACTGGTGGCGTCCAATCGAACCTATCCGGCTAACTGAGCTGAGGGCTAATTTGCACGCGCTCTACTACAACTTGCTTCACTCAGAACACCCTGTTATTTCTGTGTTTTTCTCTAGAGTACCTTTCGGAGTTATTTTAATGTTCTTTTCAAGTTTTAATCGGTAAGTACTTGGCCAATGACACTCATCATAGTATCTTTGACAGTTTATAACTAAACACTTTCTTTAACAAAGTGCGTCGCAGTGCATTTGCGAGAAAGTATCGTTGTCACGTTGAAAATTTGTAACAATGTTTTTCTAAGGAATCTAAAATGAAATCATGATTAACTTTATTTTGATAGCCTTCTTTATATGGCCGCCTCCTTCTTCTAGTCTACTTCTTACCCTCAAAAAATATTTAGCAGTAAGTTTGGAGAACTGTTAATATCGGCAATTTTTTCAGAAATTCTTCGTTTGAGATCATTTATATCCTCCATTGGAGCCCGATAAATGGAATTTTTTTTGAAAGGCTACAAAAAGAAATCGCAGGGTGTCAAATCAAAGGAAGGTGGTGGCCATATTTGGTATGTGTTTCGACTTATAATTCTGTTTTCCAAAAATCCACTTAAAAAGTTTTAATCTCTGGTTACATGAGGTGTAGCGCCATCCTGTTGGAAGTAACCTTCCCGCAATTAGTCATAATGCAGATGATGGATAAAATGTATTAAAATTTCTGTCCGATATCTCTCAGTTGTAATTGTGCCATCAAATAACTGGGGCCTATTATTCTTCGAGAATTGATCGCTGCCCATATGCCAACTTTTTGCGAATCTTTCTTTCACAAAAACATGCGGATTTTCAGTAATCCATATTCGCATATTCTGCATATTAACATAGCCTGATAAATGAAAACAAGCCTCATCAGTGAAAAAGATTTTTGCAAAACCACCGACATTTTCGTCTTGAAAATTGTTGAAAAACCATTCACAAAAATTTAGTCTTTGAGGAACATCATTAGGAAGGAGTTCATGAATAGTCGTCACTCGATAGGACACGTCCTTTTTTAGAATTTTCTGACATGTACTGTAGTATAAATCTGTTTGCTGAATTTGCTGAGAAGGATGTCTAATTGAAGTTAAAGGATTATTTTCCATAATTTGCCGCCCTTCTTCAATAACCTTATTTGAACGTTTCGTTGGTCTTCCAGCCCTTTTTTTACGTCAAACAGAATCACTTTTACGAAATTTATTTATCAGGTATTGCGACCCAGTGCGAAAATTATGAAAGGTCACCGCAACATCAGCAAACTCGTTTCGAAATTCATCAAAGCAGTCGTAAATAGATTAAGTCCACACACCGTGTATTTTGCTTCCATTTCGAAAAAAACTTTCCACCATAAATAATTTTTGAGCTTCGCTGAACATTTTCACTGTAGAACATTCAATCAGACAAGAGCTTCGTCAAAAGTCGTACCGCTGATAAATGTCAAAAGACAACACGAAATTAAATCATATCCCGCGACTATCACTCTATAGCAATCAAAAGGTTTCCCGAAAAAAAAACCATAGTAATTCACCTTCAAATAACTGCGAAAAATACAAAATTAATTCGTTTTTTAAACTGTATGAATACACAAATTCAAATCAAACGTAAATGTCACAAATAATTATGTCACTATCTACGCACAATCATGCGACTTTCAAGATGCAAAGCCACCTTCGATTAAAATTTTACTCTGTACCTTTTATGTAAAACCGCGCTCCACAGAGATTCGACAGAGGTATCGAATTTTTGCGGGGCGAGGTTAAACATGAAAAGCGCAAAATAAAATTTTAATCTCTTTGATGAATGGTATACCTTTTTAATGTGTCTACACCAATGAAGTCAAAATTAAAATGGACTGCTGGTATTTAAAGTTCCATTCATAAATACATAGGTCGCGCACAACATTTTAACTTCACTATGGGAGAAATCTATGGCACAGGAACGCGTGCGCAGTATACGAATAGGCTTTTTTCCGAATTCATCAGTGATATTCACCGATTCCAGTCGGTCATCGGTCTCTCCCTGTTTACATAACGCAGCTAAAAGAGGATAGAACTCTAACCATAGAAACGGGTTCAGTAGTACAAGATAGGGGTCTGTGCCCCACCCGCCGGGATCTTATCTTGTGATCTATGACGTCATAGCTCAGCCACCTTTGCGCATGCGCAAATTTTAAGGACGTCATCGAAGTCTACGTCACTGGATCTTACGTCAGCAAACCCAACCTGCGCGCGCAGCTGTCAAATGTCACCTGTCAACTGTCACCTGTCACTTGTCAAATGTCAAAATTAAAATTTGACATACGTCACGTATGAAGGATGACGTCATAAGACATGTGTAAAAGCATGTCAGCTGTCACCTGTCATTTAAGATCTGTCAACTGTCACCTGTCACTTACGAAACGCTAAAATAAAAAACTGACATACGTCACGTGTTCAAAATGGCGTCATAAGACATGTGTAAAAGTATGTCAGCTGTCACCTGCCATTTAAGATCTGTCAACTGTCACCTGTCACTTATGAAACGCCAAAATTAAAATTTAGCGTAGGTCACGTGTTCAAAATGGCGTCAGAAGACATGCGTAAAAGTATGTCAGCTGTCACCTGTCATTTAAGACATGTCAACTGTCACCAGTCACGTGTTAAACGTCAAAAAAAAAATTCAACATATGTCAGGTGTTCAGGGCGGTGTCCGAAAGCGTTTAAAAAAAGAATGGCGTCGATCGGCCTTTTGGTTCCGGAGATATAGTTTTTTGCTATTAGCGCTCTAATGGCTCAGGTTGGAGAGTTGAAATTTGGATGTAGGATAGTAGATGATGAGATCATTCGATTTATCAAATTATTTTTCAAAAATCCCGACTTTGAGGAAAAAATTAGATTTCAAATTTTTACAACACCCTGTATAGCAAATTTTGGATTAATTATATAAGTTATGAATATTAGGGGATTTGGTAATAGAAAAATATGTATCAGGTCATTGGAACTAGTAAAAAATAGATCTCAAAATTTTTACATCACCCTGTAGAGTTAATTTTCGATGAAAGATATAATTTAGGAATTTTATTTAAGTTAATAACAACTAAACAATCCACGTTAAAATCGCCAATGTTTAAACTGAGTTGTTGAAACACCCCTGTTTAAACAGCCCTGTTTAAACAGCCCGGTTTCAACTACCCTGTTTAAAAACACCTCTGTTTAAACAGGGCTGTATAAACAGGGGTGTTAGAAATTATTAACTTTATTTTATTGTTAAAATATTATCTGCCGGATGATTATATCAAGTTAAAAGAGCCTAAAACAATAGTACATAAGAGAAAGATTGCATCATTAGTGGAAAATTCCCAACTCAAGCGAGCTAAAATGACTCAGCACGAGGTAAGGGTAATTTAGACGTGTTTTTCGAGGTACGAATATGTAAGAAAACTAGCAATTAGAAAAATTGGTGATTTAACCACAAGACATCGAGATTGAGCAAATTTATATACAAAATTAGCGAATAATAGGAAACAAGTTAGGACTAGGAATACAAGTAAACTAGAAATACGATTCAGAGTTTCGGATAAAGATGGGGTTAGGGTAGAATGAGTACGAGGAAAAGATGTTGCGACGGACGGAAAAACTTTACGAAATTCTCGACGAAGATCATCGATGCAGGTCTTAAATGCTAAATACTTCTTTCTTATTGTTCGTGCAGCTTGGATAATCCTACGTTTAACGTCTTTATCGAGCTGGCTCTTGGGGGTAGACATACTAAAAAAGACAGACCCTGTTCTGGAAAAACAGCTAAAAAACAGGCCCGATTCTGGAAAAAACAGCTAATAAACAGACCCTGTTCTGGAAAAACAGCTCAAAAACAGATCCTGTTCTGGAAAAAAACAGCGAAAAAACAGACCCTGTTCTAGAAAAACAGCTAAAAAACAGACCCTGTTCTGGAAAAACAGCTAAAAACAGACCCTGTTCGGGAAAAAACAGCTAAAAAACAGACCCTGTTCGGGAAAAAAACAGCTAAAAACAGACTCTGTTTCTAGAAAAACAGCCAAAAAAAAACAGACCCTGTTCGGGAAGAACAGCAAAAAAAACAGACCCTGTTTCAGGAACCCACTGAAACGTCGAACTACCCAACCACTCAACAGCGAAACAACAGACTCTGTTTCGAAAAACAACTCCGGAGCAGCTATGAAACAACTAAGAAAAATGCCTTTGCTTCGGGAAACAGTAATTCGTATTCATACTTGCTCATATATAAACAACATACAGACGATTTTCTTCAAAAATAGAAGGGTACTAATGCTGCTACGAATAATCAAACAGTTATCTGTTAAAAAAAAGCATCCAGTCCATCCTCCTTTTCGAACGGAATTTAAAATAAAAATTTCGTTCAAAGATCTTTAAGAACTGCATACGTAGATACAGGCTATTTTCTTTTAACAGAAAGCTGCCAATAGAACTGGAAAGACTTAGGTACACAACAAGTTTGATACTCAGATCATACCCTAAATCAATATCCGAAAATTGTTCTAGAAGACATATCGAAATATTGGAGAGACAGCTGATAGTGATCTCACACAGGGTCTTAAGCACGATATCGAAACTGATACATGGAAACGGGGAGAGCTACGGGTTGATTGTTTTTGAAAAATAGCGATATCCAAGTGGGCGATATTGAATACCGAAGAACTGATGGGCTCTACGATCGTCTGTTTTTTTCTAAACCTATTTATCAGAGAAAAGAAGATGAGGAACAATACAAAGATAGGGAGTGATGTATACGAAATTTGTAATCTAAGTGGAATAGCTGATAAGAAATGGTTAGTATACCGTTGACCGGCAGACAATTAACATGGCGGAAATATTAAAAACTATTCTTGCCAACATTGAAGAAGTATTCAGTCGGAACCAGTATTATGGGTCCTGTTTACCGGCAACTTTAATGGTTTGGGAACTTGCTAAAAAATATAATGTACATGTAGAGTTAAAATGTTGAAAGATTTTCTATGAGGAAATAGAAGGTAACATTCATTTTGGAACGTATTTGAAGGAGAAATTTACGATCCTACCGTGAAAGTTATTAAACATATGATGCCATCTGCAGACCTTACGAAGTTTGTGTACAAAGAAGATCCTAGTATAAACACAGATATGGAGGCAGCACTAATGCTAGATATTTTTAATCAGTTCCAGAGAACAAACACAACACACCAATACTTTTCCAACGCTCCAGATAAACTTAAAACTCTGAGAAAAATTATCCATAGAAATGTAGCTAGATGTATTAAATAAAAGAATTAAACCAAGTCCTTAGATGTTTTACTACCTGAAACAATCAAACCTAACCTCAACAAATATTCTAGTGCAGGTGGTACAAAATTTTTCGAAACTTAAACGATTCTCAGCCTCAAGCTATTTAATAGAACAGGTTCCGTTTCCAAGGGATTCAAGCTTTTCTCAGGGCGTTTGTCTTTGCATTGTGTGTGACGCCCCGTTAACGCCCTGTGAACCACCCTATTGTTGTCCGGTTACTGCCCGGTTGTTGTCCTATTAACGTCCGGTTGCTGTCCGGATAACGTCAGGACGTTGTCCTGTATGTGTTATAACGAGGTTTTGATGGATAAAAGGACATGTTCAGATTAAGGGCTTTAGTTGAGAACTGGATGTTATAGTAATAAGATGTATACCAACAAAATAAAGTATCAGCTTCTTGAAACACCAGCTGTTAAATATGGTGTAAGGACAGAGGGGTCTAAGTTCTTTTAAACACCCTGTAAAACCGTAGATATATTAAAAAGAAATTATGCCTGAAAATTATGTAACCGGTTAAGGGCCTTATATCTAAATATAGCCACCGTTAATACAAAAGGTTCTATTCTAAACCTTGTAAAACTAAAACAAAATCCCATTCAAAACTCCTTAAAATAATAACGCTTATTTTCTTATGCTAGGTCTTATATTTTCGAAAAACTGGGTAGTCGGAAGAGAGTCCTTTTTTTTCTTATTCTAAGTCTTAGATTTTCGAAAAACTGCATGGTTGAGATTCTTTCCGGCATCACCATGTTGGTGGTATTTGTAAAACGTGTTTTTCAAAAATACCGCAAAGAAAAGTGCAAACCCAAGCAAACGCTCTCCTTATTGGTAGAGAAATCTACATATTTCGAAAAAATTTACTACTAATTTGTATTTAAGTCGACATTATTTGATTCGACAGTATAAAAAGAATAAAAAGGGTCCCCAAAAGACGCAGGAAGATATGCGGCACAGCTCAAATTGCCCCTTTTGTAGGGAGGTCTTACAAATCAAGCTCCACTATCTTGGTCCTCAGTGAGGATGTCTAAAGGGCCATAATAGATTCTTAGTATACAGATATGACAATAAATCACTAAATGGTTCACAGAAAAATTTCTCGCACCATTTGAGGATATTATTGCATAATATGAAAGACATATTTTAAACAGTACAACCACTAGCAACGTTAGTCGAGATTTTCGAAAAATTTTTGTCAGTCGAAAGGTCTTTTTGACCTTACCCAATACCCGCCAAAGATTCTCCGTCCCTTTCTTACTGTTAGGGCACGAATAGGAAAGATATAATATGTTAAACAGTCTAGTCTCTAGTAACGTAATTAGTCAAAATTAGCTCCTTTATAGAGTCAAAACAAGCGAACATATAACAGAGCAAACGCAAAGCGTTATTTTAAGTTGAAACATGGCCGATGGATGGTTCTTTAATAGCCAACAGGCGACAATTAACCCTAATCATGTCCATAAGACATATGGAAAACACTGTATATACCAAACTCCTTTAAGGTGCCAACCCCCTTTGTACAGAGGAATTACCGAACACCGGAGTCAGTACGTCTCCCCTCGGAAGGGTACCTGGCGTGTTTCCATGCGGAAAAAAGTCGACCATCCCTTTATACCCCTTAAGGAGCCAGCTCATTAGCAATAATAGGGAACATACCGAAATCACTTTGAATATATTTTTTCTAATTTTCAAACCAGTATACGCTGGAAGTTGTACATGAACATGCAAACATTTTCTGTAAAAATAAAAGATTTTAACTGACGAAATTCTTCAGACTATACGACACACATTTTTTGATTCATTTTTCTCCCCCAAAAGTTACAGTTTTTAGCGCAATTGAAAAGCAAAACTACAGTTAGTTTTATCTAGGACATCTCACGTAGACTTCAAGCCTAAGTACTAACGAACCGAGGGCGTCTGAAGAGAAGGGAATCTAATCTATTGCCACGAGATTTAAAGGATTGGACGTGGGAACAGACAGGGAAAACATCTGCAGGCAATTTTTTCAGAATTCAGGTACTAATATGAGTTCAAAGAACTAACTAGTTCTATGTTGTTACTGAAACAGAAATTTAAAATGATACTCGTAAATTTCCGCTTTAAAGATTTTTTTATATAAGTCATCCCACGTAGACGTCAAGCCTAAGTACTAACGAACCGTGGGCGTCTGAAGAGAAGGGAAATGTAAGCTATTGACATGAGAGTTAAAGGAGTGGGTGTTGGGACAGACAGGGAAAACATCTGCAGGCAATTTTTTCCATAATTCTGGTATGAAGGAGAGAAGTTCGAGGTTTTTATCCCCAGATCCCAGTGCTAATATTAGTTCAAAGAACTAACTATTTCTATGTTGTTACTTAAACATAAATTTAAAATGATACTCGTAAATTTCGGCTTTAAAGATTTTTTTTATATAAGTCATCCCACGTAAACGTCAAGCCTAAGTACTAACGAACCGTGGACGTCTGAAGAGAAGGGAAATTTAATCTATTGCCATGAGATTTAAGAGATTGGACGACGGGACAGAAAGGGAAAACCTCTGCAGGTAATTTTTTTTCATAATTCAGGTAGAAATGAAGGAGAGAAGTTAGAGGTTTTTTATCCCTAGATCCAGGTGTTAATACTAGTACAAAAGAACTAAATATTTCCATGCTGTTACTCAAACGCAAATTTCAAATAATACCCCTAAATTTCCTCCTTCAAGATTTTTTATCTAAGACATCCCACGTAGACGTCAAACCTAAGTACTAACAAACCGTGGACGTCTGAAGAGAAGGGAAATGTAATATATTGACACTGGATTTAAAGGAGTGAACGTTGAGGGCAGACAGGGAAAAACATCTGCAGGCAATTTTTTTCATAATTCCAGCACTACTATTAGTGCAAATAACTAAAGATTTATATGTTGTTACTTAAACGCAAATTTAAAATAGCGCCCCATAAATTTCAGCTTTAAAGATTTTTTATATAAGTCATCCCACGTAGACATCAAGCCTAAGTACTAACGAATCGTGGGCGTCTGAAGAGAAGGGAAATGTAAGCTATTGACATGAGATTTAAAGGAGAGGGTGTTAGGGACAGACAGGGAAAACATCTGCAGGTAATTTTTTTCATAATTCAGGTACTAATATTAGCGCAAATAACTAAAGATTTATATGTTGTTACTTACCCGCAAATTTAAAATACAACCCTCTAAATTTCAACTTTCGAGATTTTTTTTTAATCTAAGACACCCCAGCCTAAGCCATCAAGCCTAAGTATTAACGACCCGTGGGCGTCTGAAGAGAAGGGAAATGTAATATATTGACATGGGATTTAAAGGAGTGAATATTGGGAGCACACAGGGAAAACATCTGCAGGCAAGTTTTTCTAGTGTAAATAACTAAAGATTTCTATGCTGGTACTTAAACGCAAATTTAAAAAATATTGTCCCTAAATTTCGACTTTTCAGTTTTTATCTAAGACACTCCACGTAGACTTCAAGCCTAAGTACTAACGAACCGTGGGCGTCTGAAGAGAAGGGAAATGTAAGCTATTGTATTATAAAATACTACCCATAAATTCCGGCTTTTTCAGATTTTTTTATCTCAGACATCCCAGTCTAAGTCACCAAGCCTAAGTACTAACGACCCGTGGGCGTCTGAAGAGAAGGGAAATGTAATCTATTGACATGAGATTTAAAGGAGGGGGTGTTAGGGACAGACAGGGAAAACATCTGCAGGTAATTGTTTTCATAATTCAGGTAGAAATGAGCGAAAGAAGTTCGAGGCTTTTTTTATCCCTAGATTCCCATACTAATATTAGCGCAAATAACTAAATATTTCCATGTTGCTACTTAAACGCAAATTTAAAATACTACCCATAAATTTCGACTTTCTAGTCCCCACACAAACTCTTAAATATACCAACTATTAATTTTTAAACCTCAAATAACAATAGTAATAATATTAACACGATTAAATAAAACACTAGAGTACTTACGTTTTATAATACTTAGGGCACAACACACAAACTAATTCACAGTAAAAAATCTAAATGACTACCAGTTCAGCCTGCTAACAAAAAACTCGAACCCGTATTTTGCCCTGATTGAACCAACCGATCACGCGTAAAGATTTGTTACTACCTAAACTCGTACTGGCGAATCTCTTGTATGTAGTTACTAATTAAGATTCTAAGATATCCAGACCGGATGTGTCAAAACCACAAATCTCCCTGTTACCAATAAATGTACACTTATATTATCAGAAAAAGGCTCGCAAATATGTTTAGAACTGTATTTGATTTCTTTATAAAATTATTTAAAATAAAACATCAAATTTCTATAATTGCTAATGCCTTTCCATCTCTGAATTAAGAAACTATACTAGTATCATGAATTTACTTAAATTTTTCTCTTTCATTTGATACCCAACACGCCGTTTATCATATTAGAGCCCTTTTTCGATGCCATATCTTCGGAGGGGAGAGGGTTTAAATTTCTACAACTATATACGATGGACATGATTTTTTAGCAAAAAATGAGAAGTAGTTAAAAGGATATTTGTAAAACAAAATACAACCTCCCGTTACATACTCGTGATAGCAACTTGTAAACGTTAACTAATCTGTTTTTGAGAGCAATTTTTCATACCGTACCAAACACCCAAATCCCCACCCTCTGTTTTAGGCCGTTAGGGTACTAACTGTAAAAAACTCGGACCCTGAACCCCGCTGGACGGCTTTTCTTTTTTCAACATCTTCTGACATCATCCTCATCATGTGACCTACGTTAAATTTCTATGTTATCGTTTGACAAGTGACTGGTAACACATCGAAGATGATAAGTGGCCACTGATGTACTTTTACATATGTCTCACGATATCATCCATAACACGTGACACATGTAAAATTTTTATTTTTGAAGTTTCACAAGTGACAGGTGACAGTTGACACACCGAAGATAACAAGAGACATCCTTAACACGTGACCTAAGTTAAATTTTTATTTCTACGTTTGACAAGTGACTGTTTGGCTGAGTTTGCTCAGGTTTGTCTCGTTGGGTTTGCTGAGGTTTGTTCAGGTCTGCTCAGGTTTGTTTCAGTGGGTTTGCTCCGGTTTCTTCAGGTTTATTTGGCTTTGCTTTGGTTTGCTCGTTTAAGGTTAGCTCAGGTCGCGCGCGCGCGTAGAAATAAAAATTTAACTTAGGTCACGTGTTAAGGATGTCTCTTGTTATCTTCGGTGTGTCAACTGTCACCTGTCACTTGTGAAACTTCAAAAATAAAAATTTTACATGTGTCACGTGTTATGGATGATATCGTGAGACATATGTAAAAGTACATCAGTGGCCACTTATCATCTTCGATGTGTTACCAGTCACTTGTCAAACGATAACATAGAAATTTAACGTAGGTCACATGATGAGGATGATGTCAGAAGATGTTGAAAAAAGAAAAGCCGTCCAGCGGGGTTCAGGGTCCGAGTTTTTTACAGTTAGTACCCTAACGGCCTAAAACAGAGGGTGGGGATTTGGGTGTTTGGTACGGTATGAAAAATTGCTCTCAAAAACAGATTAGTTAACGTTTACAAGTTGCTATCACGAGTATGTAACGGGAGGTTGTATTTTGTTTTACAAATATCCTTTTAACTACTTCTCATAAAGATGACGCAACCCTGCTACGCATTTTTTGCTAAAAAATCATGTCCATCGTATATAGTTGTAGAAATTTAAACCCTCTCCCCTCCGAAGATATGGCGTCGAAAAAGGGCTCTAATATGATAAACGGCGTGTTGGGTATCAAATGAAAGAGAAAAATTTAAGTAAATTCATGATACTAGTATAGTTTCTTAATTCAGAGATGGAAAGGCATTAGCAATTATAGAAATTTGATGTTTTATTTTAAATAATTTTATAAAGAAATCAAATACAGTTCTAAACATATTTGCGAGCCTTTTTCTGATAATATAAGTGTACATTTATTGGTAACAGGGAGATTTGTGGTTTTGACACATCCGGTCTGGATATCTTAGAATCTTAATTAGTAACTACATACAAGAGATTCGCCAGTACGAGTTTAGGTAGTAACAAATCTTTACGCGTGATCGGTTGGTTCAATCAGGGCAAAATACGGGTTCGAGTTTTTTGTTAGCAGGCTGAACTGGTAGTCATTTAGATTTTTTACTGTGAATTAGTTTGTGTGTTGTGCCCTAAGTATTATAAAACGTAAGTACTCTAGTGTTTTATTTAATCGTGTTAATATTATTACTATTGTTATTTGAGGTTTAAAAATTAATAGTTGGTATATTTAAGAGTTTGTGTGGGGACTAGAAAGTCGAAATTTATGGGTAGTATTTTAAATTTGCGTTTAAGTAGCAACATGGAAATATTTAGTTATTTGCGCTAATATTAGTATGGGAATCTAGGGATAAAAAAAGCCTCGAACTTCTTTCGCTCATTTCTACCTGAATTATGAAAACAATTACCTGCAGATGTTTTCCCTGTCTGTCCCTAACACCCCCTCCTTTAAATCTCATGTCAATAGATTACATTTCCCTTCTCTTCAGACGCCCACGGGTCGTTAGTACTTAGGCTTGGTGACTTAGACTGGGATGTCTGAGATAAAAAAATCTGAAAAAGCCGGAATTTATGGGTAGTATTTTATAATACAATAGCTTACATTTCCCTTCTCTTCAGACGCCCACGGTTCGTTAGTACTTAGGCTTGAAGTCTACGTGGAGTGTCTTAGATAAAAACTGAAAAGTCGAAATTTAGGGACAATATTTTTTAAATTTGCGTTTAAGTACCAGCATAGAAATCTTTAGTTATTTACACTAGAAAAACTTGCCTGCAGATGTTTTCCCTGTGTGCTCCCAATATTCACTCCTTTAAATCCCATGTCAATATATTACATTTCCCTTCTCTTCAGACGCCCACGGGTCGTTAATACTTAGGCTTGATGGCTTAGGCTGGGGTGTCTTAGATTAAAAAAAAATCTCGAAAGCTGAAATTTAGAGGGTTGTATTTTAAATTTGCGGGTAAGTAACAACATATAAATCTTTAGTTATTTGCGCTAATATTAGTACCTGAATTATGAAAAAAATTACCTGCAGATGTTTTCCCTGTCTGTCCCTAACACCCTCTCCTTTAAATCTCATGTCAATAGCTTACATTTCCCTTCTCTTCAGACGCCCACGATTCGTTAGTACTTAGGCTTGATGTCTACGTGGGATGACTTATATAAAAAATCTTTAAAGCTGAAATTTATGGGGCGCTATTTTAAATTTGCGTTTAAGTAACAACATATAAATCTTTAGTTATTTGCACTAATAGTAGTGCTGGAATTATGAAAAAAATTGCCTGCAGATGTTTTTCCCTGTCTGCCCTCAACGTTCACTCCTTTAAATCCAGTGTCAATATATTACATTTCCCTTCTCTTCAGACGTCCACGGTTTGTTAGTACTTAGGTTTGACGTCTACGTGGGATGTCTTAGATAAAAAATCTTGAAGGAGGAAATTTAGGGGTATTATTTGAAATTTGCGTTTGAGTAACAGCATGGAAATATTTAGTTCTTTTGTACTAGTATTAACACCTGGATCTAGGGATAAAAAACCTCTAACTTCTCTCCTTCATTTCTACCTGAATTATGAAAAAAAATTACCTGCAGAGGTTTTCCCTTTCTGTCCCGTCGTCCAATCTCTTAAATCTCATGGCAATAGATTAAATTTCCCTTCTCTTCAGACGTCCACGGTTCGTTAGTACTTAGGCTTGACGTTTACGTGGGATGACTTATATAAAAAAAATCTTTAAAGCCGAAATTTACGAGTATCATTTTAAATTTATGTTTAAGTAACAACATAGAAATAGTTAGTTCTTTGAACTAATATTAGCACTGGGATCTGGGGATAAAAACCTCGAACTTCTCTCCTTCATACCAGAATTATGGAAAAAATTGCCTGCAGATGTTTTCCCTGTCTGTCCCAACACCCACTCCTTTAACTCTCATGTCAATAGCTTACATTTCCCTTCTCTTCAGACGCCCACGGTTCGTTAGTACTTAGGCTTGACGTCTACGTGGGATGACTTATATAAAAAAATCTTTAAAGCGGAAATTTACGAGTATCATTTTAAATTTCTGTTTCAGTAACAACATAGAACTAGTTAGTTCTTTGAACTCATATTAGTACCTGAATTCTGAAAAAATTGCCTGCAGATGTTTTCCCTGTCTGTTCCCACGTCCAATCCTTTAAATCTCGTGGCAATAGATTAGATTCCCTTCTCTTCAGACGCCCTCGGTTCGTTAGTACTTAGGCTTGAAGTCTACGTGAGATGTCCTAGATAAAACTAACTGTAGTTTTGCTTTTCAATTGCGCTAAAAACTGTAACTTTTGGGGGAGAAAAATGAATCAAAAAATGTGTGTCGTATAGTCTGAAGAATTTCGTCAGTTAAAATCTTTTATTTTTACAGAAAATGTTTGCATGTTCATGTACAACTTCCAGCGTATACTGGTTTGAAAATTAGAAAAAATATATTCAAAGTGATTTCGGTATGTTCCCTATTATTGCTAATGAGCTGGCTCCTTAAGGGGTATAAAGGGATGGTCGACTTTTTTCCGCATGGAAACACGCCAGGTACCCTTCCGAGGGGAGACGTACTGACTCCGGTGTTCGGTAATTCCTCTGTACAAAGGGGGTTGGCACCTTAAAGGAGTTTGGTATATACAGTGTTTTCCATATGTCTTATGGACATGATTAGGGTTAATTGTCGCCTGTTGGCTATTAAAGAACCATCCATCGGCCATGTTTCAACTTAAAATAACGCTTTGCGTTTGCTCTGTTATATGTTCGCTTGTTTTGACTCTATAAAGGAGCTAATTTTGACTAATTACGTTACTAGAGACTAGACTGTTTAACATATTATATCTTTCCTATTCGTGCCCTAACAGTAAGAAAGGGACGGAGAATCTTTGGCGGGTATTGGGTAAGGTCAAAAAGACCTTTCGACTGACAAAAATTTTTCGAAAATCTCGACTAACGTTGCTAGTGGTTGTACTGTTTAAAATATGTCTTTCATATTATGCAATAATATCCTCAAATGGTGCGAGAAATTTTTCTGTGAACCATTTAGTGATTTATTGTCATATCTGTATACTAAGAATCTATTATGGCCCTTTAGACATCCTCACTGAGGACCAAGATAGTGGAGCTTGATTTGTAAGACCTCCCTACAAAAGGGGCAATTTGAGCTGTGCCGCATATCTTCCTGCGTCTTTTGGGGACCCTTTTTATTCTTTTTATACTGTCGAATCAAATAATGTCGACTTAAATACAAATTAGTAGTAAATTTTTTCGAAATATGTAGATTTCTCTACCAATAAGGAGAGCGTTTGCTTGGGTTTGCACTTTTCTTTGCGGTATTTTTGAAAAACACGTTTTACAAATACCACCAACATGGTGATGCCGGAAAGAATCTCAACCATGCAGTTTTTCGAAAATCTAAGACTTAGAATAAGAAAAAAAAGGACTCTCTTCCGACTACCCAGTTTTTCGAAAATATAAGACCTAGCATAAGAAAATAAGCGTTATTATTTTAAGGAGTTTTGAATGGGATTTTGTTTTAGTTTTACAAGGTTTAGAATAGAACCTTTTGTATTAACGGTGGCTATATTTAGATATAAGGCCCTTAACCGGTTATATAATTTTCAGGCATAATTTCTTTTTAATATATCTACGGTTTTACAGGGTGTTTAAAAGAACTTAGACCCCTCTGTCCTTACACCATATTTAACAGCTGGTGTTTCAAGAAGCTGATACTTTATTTTGTTGGTATACATCTTATTACTATAACATCCAGTTCTCAACTAAAGCCCTTAATCTGAACATGTCCTTTTATCCATCAAAACCTCGTTATAACACATACAGGACAACGTCCTGACGTTATCCGGACAGCAACCGGACGTTAATAGGACAACAACCGGGCAGTAACCGGACAACAATAGGGTGGTTCACAGGGCGTTAACGGGGCGTCACACACAATGCAAAGACAAACGCCCTGAGAAAAGCTTGAATCCCTTGGAAACGGAACCTGTTCTATTAAATAGCTTGAGGCTGAGAATCGTTTAAGTTTCGAAAAATTTTGTACCACCTGCACTAGAATATTTGTTGAGGTTAGGTTTGATTGTTTCAGGTAGTAAAACATCTAAGGACTTGGTTTAATTCTTTTATTTAATACATCTAGCTACATTTCTATGGATAATTTTTCTCAGAGTTTTAAGTTTATCTGGAGCGTTGGAAAAGTATTGGTGTGTTGTGTTTGTTCTCTGGAACTGATTAAAAATATCTAGCATTAGTGCTGCCTCCATATCTGTGTTTATACTAGGATCTTCTTTGTACACAAACTTCGTAAGGTCTGCAGATGGCATCATATGTTTAATAACTTTCACGGTAGGATCGTAAATTTCTCCTTCAAATACGTTCCAAAATGAATGTTACCTTCTATTTCCTCATAGAAAATCTTTCAACATTTTAACTCTACATGTACATTATATTTTTTAGCAAGTTCCCAAACCATTAAAGTTGCCGGTAAACAGGACCCATAATACTGGTTCCGACTGAATACTTCTTCAATGTTGGCAAGAATAGTTTTTAATATTTCCGCCATGTTAATTGTCTGCCGGTCAACGGTATACTAACCATTTCTTATCAGCTATTCCACTTAGATTACAAATTTCGTATACATCACTCCCTATCTTTGTATTGTTCCTCATCTTCTTTTCTCTGATAAATAGGTTTAGAAAAAAACAGACGATCGTAGAGCCCATCAGTTCTTCGGTATTCAATATCGCCCACTTGGATATCGCTATTTTTCAAAAACAATCAACCCGTAGCCAGGGGCGGCTACTGCCAGGGGGCGCAGGGTCTCGCACCCCCCAATTAAATTACCAACTAAAATAATAAAATAAAATAAATACATAAAATATTTATTTCATTAAAGCAACTCATAGCACCAAAAACTGTTCAAATTATCCTCGTAACGTAAATTACAGAGCCAGCGAAAGCACAAATAAATAATGCAGCGTTTTTGCTTGGAAGGTAGTTTCGAGTACCTTGGCAAAAGTCCACGTTATAATCTGAACGGTGGATCAAGCGCGAACCTAATCCTTACTTCCACAGGGTCTCGGCTTGAGAACAACCGCGAGATCATGTCACGCAAAAGGACGCGATGCTCGATGACCAATCAGATTGCGGATAAATCTGTGGTTGCTATGACAACGGTCGGTATAGTACACGTGCTTCGGTCTCAAAACTGCAGCAGCCTTCCTGCCTTTGGCGTTAAATAGTTTGTTTTGTTTTCTGTTTTTCGGTATTTTCATTGTTAATATGAATTCTGTACAATATATTTTAGAAAATAGACCTGTTCCATTTGAAGAAAAAGTTGCATTCAAAAAGTTGGGTCGTCCAACACCCGATTTAGAAATAAAATCAACGGTGTTTATGACGTTTTGAAAAAAATAGTACAAGCTATTATTCGGCGCTTTTCATTCCTCACCTTTAATCCTCCTCCCCCTCCCCCTAACAACTGCTTTGCACCCCCCATATTCAAAAACCACGAACCGCCACTGCCCGTAGCTCTCCCCGTTTCCATGTATCAGTTTCGATATCGTGCTTAAGACCCTGTGTGAGATCACTATCAGCTGTCTCTCCAATATTTCGATATGTCTTCTAGAACAATTTTCGGATATTGATTTAGGGTATGATCTGAGTATCAAACTTGTTGTGTACCTAAGTCTTTCCAGTTCTATTGGCAGCTTTCTGTTAAAAGAAAATAGCCTGTATCTACGTATGCAGTTCTTAAAGATCTTTGAACGAAATTTTTATTTTAAATTCCGTTCGAAAAGGAGGATGGACTGGATGCTTTTTTTTAACAGATAACTGTTTGATTATTCGTAGCAGCATTAGTACCCTTCTATTTTTGAAGAAAATCGTCTGTATTTTGTTTATATATGAGCAAGTATGAATACGAATTACTGTTTCCCGAAGCAAAGGCATTTTTCTTAGTTGTTTCATAGCTGCTCCGGAGTTGTTTTTCGAAACAGAGTCTGTTGTTTCGCTGTTGAGTGGTTGGGTAGTTCGACGTTTCAGTGGGTTCCTGAAACAGGGTCTGTTTTTTTTGCTGTTCTTCCCGAACAGGGTCTGTTTTTTTTTGGCTGTTTTTCTAGAAACAGAGTCTGTTTTTAGCTGTTTTTTTCCCGAACAGGGTCTGTTTTTTAGCTGTTTTTTCCCGAACAGGGTCTGTTTTTAGCTGTTTTTCCAGAACAGGGTCTGTTTTTTAGCTGTTTTTCTAGAACAGGGTCTGTTTTTTCGCTGTTTTTTTCCAGAACAGGATCTGTTTTTGAGCTGTTTTTCCAGAACAGGGTCTGTTTATTAGCTGTTTTTTCCAGAATCGGGCCTGTTTTTTAGCTGTTTTTCCAGAACAGGGTCTGTCTTTTTTAGTATGTCTACCCCCAAGAGCCAGCTCGATAAAGACGTTAAACGTAGGATTATCCAAGCTGCACGAACAATAAGAAAGAAGTATTTAGCATTTAAGACCTGCATCGATGATCTTCGTCGAGAATTTCGTAAAGTTTTTCCGTCCGTCGCAACATCTTTTCCTCGTACTCATTCTACCCTAACCCCATCTTTATCCGAAACTCTGAATCGTATTTCTAGTTTACTTGTATTCCTAGTCCTAACTTGTTTCCTATTATTCGCTAATTTTGTATATAAATTTGCTCAATCTCGATGTCTTGTGGTTAAATCACCAATTTTTCTAATTGCTAGTTTTCTTACATATTCGTACCTCGAAAAACACGTCTAAATTACCCTTACCTCGTGCTGAGTCATTTTAGCTCGCTTGAGTTGGGAATTTTCCACTAATGATGCAATCTTTCTCTTATGTACTATTGTTTTAGGCTCTTTTAACTTGATATAATCATCCGGCAGATAATATTTTAACAATAAAATAAAGTTAATAATTTCTAACACCCCTGTTTATACAGCCCTGTTTAAACAGAGGTGTTTTTAAACAGGGTAGTTGAAACCGGGCTGTTTAAACAGGGGTGTTTCAACAACTCAGTTTAAACATTGGCGATTTTAACGTGGATTGTTTAGTTGTTATTAACTTAAATAAAATTCCTAAATTATATCTTTCATCGAAAATTAACTCTACAGGGTGATGTAAAAATTTTGAGATCTATTTTTTACTAGTTCCAATGACCTGATACATATTTTTCTATTACTAAATCCCCTAATATTCATAACTTATATAATTAATCCAAAATTTGCTATACAGGGTGATGTAAAAATTTGAAATCTAATTTTTTCCTCAAAGTTGAGATTTTTGAAAAATAATTTCACTAATCGAATGATCTCATCATCTACTATCCTACATCCAAATTTCAACTCTCCAACCTGAGCCATTAGAGCGCTAATAGCAAAAAACTATATCTCCGGAACCAAAAGGCCGATCGACGCCATTCTTTTTTTAAACGCTTTCGGACACCGCCCTGAACACGTGACATATGTTGAATTTTTTTTTTGACGTTTAACACGTGACTGGTGCCAGTTGACATGTCTTAAATGACAGGTGACAGCTGCCATACTTTTACGCATGTCTTCTGACGCCATTTTGAACACGTGACCTACGTTAAATTTTCATTTTGGCGTTTCATAAGTGACAGGTGACAGTTGACAGATCTTAAATGGCAGGTGACAGCTGACATACTTTTACACATGTCTTATGACGCCATTTTGAACACGTGACGTATGTCAGTTTTTTATTTTAACGTTTCATAAGTGACAGGTGACAGTTGACAGATCTTAAATGACAGGTGACAGCTGACATGCTTTTACACATGTCTTATGACGTCATTTTGAACACGTGACGTATGTCAAATTTTAATTTTGACATTTGACAAGTGACAGGTGACAGTTGACAGGTGACATTTGACAGCTGCGCGCGCAGGTTGGGTTTGCTGACGTAAGATCCAGTGACGTAGACTTCGATGACGTACTTGAAATTTGCGCATGCGCAAAGGTGGCTGAGCTATGACGTCATAGATCACAAGATAAGATCCCGCCGGGTGGCGGGTGGGGCACAGACCCCTATCTTGTACTACTGGGTTCGTCGCCGATAAATTCTGAACAACACAAGCTATAATCTACGTATTTAATTGCATAGGAAATTTCAAATGCGATCATCTCGAAAACGGTTATTCCTAGCGACTTCAATAAAGTTTACCCTTTTGATGTAAAAGAAGTAGGATAATCAATGTATTCAATAGTTAGATCGATGTACCAAGCTTAAAAAAAGTTATGTCATTTAAAAATGCGGCATGCCGTAGGTGGCTAGTGACATCAAAAGTATAGACGAATTTGAATTCTTCGTCTAAAAAAAATCCAAATCCCTAATTTCGTGTCGCTATGTCGTTTTGTTGAAAAATTATTGAGAACAATGGAAAGCAAAATTAAAACTTTGACACCAGCACATTGGTTATTATCAACTTTCGAATTAGGCAAGTTTGAATAAATTGCATTATTTCGACATAGGGAATCTACTGTTGATCTGTGTCGTATTACTTTTGGATCACCCTGTATATTAAAAAAGATTGTAATAAATACTTCAGCAACTAAATATTAAAACTAATTGTTTTATTATTTATTCAAAATCATTTAAATAATCACATTAAGTTCAACCCTGTGCTGCTATTATCCCATAGCAAAGTACTGGAAGCAGGTTGTCAGATAAGATCGGCATAGGCAAAGTATTTAGAAAGCGTAGTTATATATTCATAAAACGTTATACTTTTCCCTGAAAATACAGGTTTGGCAACGGAGCAGAATGAAAATTATTGCAATCAACTTGTCAAACGGTATATCTTTGAACCGACTTGAACACCATACACAAATATTAGGACCTGTCCTGTGTAATACTACAAAATGCTTTAATATTTCAACTGCGCATGCGTTCCTGTGGAACTGTACATGCCTTTCTGTGGAACTGCGCGTGGTCGGGGAAGGTCATTGGATTTTCATAGCAAATAACTGTGCAGCAACAATGTAAAAACAATTAAAATAGTAGGGATAGGAGCTAATTACTCCTCTTAATTAGATTTTCCCAATAACACTTATTGTACCTTATTTAAAATATACACCACAGTTGCCGTCTGTTTTCCCTCCGACCATTCAGCTTCGGGTTTGACCCATAGGACAATTTCATCTCCCTCCAGTGCTCTGTTTCTGTCTGCTATTGAGGTTATATAGTAGTCGGGCAAAGCCGAGTCCTCGTTGCTGACGTAGGAGTCCCGTGAGTTTTTCTGGTTGACTCTTAGGAATCCCTTGACTAGGTCACCATTTTTTAGTCCTGTGAAAACAGAAATAATTATTTCGGCTAACTTAATGGGGATCTTGCATAACAATTTAAATGTGCAAAAATACTAAAAACCCGAGGTAACTTTTTGACGTAAAGTTAATTCGGCAATATAAAACGTGACGTCCTTGGTTAGAATAACTCCGTTTAGCTGTGGTTTTCTTTAAAAAACATCTTTTTCGAATTCTGTCTCTACCCCCGAAAATTATTAATTTTTATGAAAAATAACCATTGACTTATAAACAGGGACGAGCTACAATCATTTACATTTTAGAGCGATCAGGGATTCCCAAGTTATTATTATTATTATTCTTATAACTAGAGCTCCCCAAATTTCCTGCCGCCACTGAGCGCAGCACGCGAGGCGGGCGAAAAACCGAGCAACGGTATGTCGAAATATCGGCGTCGCAACGCGATCTAGTCCGATTTGCAAGCGCTTGCGTACGCAAAATATCTGACGTTCACCATTTTATGTTAACATACCCAGAACCCTATCGCAGTTTTCGGATTTAAAATATGATGGAACTGCTGTTAAGTGCGTTGCATTCCCACTATATGGAGAGTGCGGTCATAATTATTGCAATTAATATTTTTGGAAAATCATTAACTCAAAATGCATTTTTGTACTTAAAAAGGGTTACTGCAAACAAAACATACAAAAAATGGTGAATTGTGGGTCCAGTTAGCGTGATAAGTCTTTCGTGATACAACTTATAATTATAATTTTTTTTCTGCTGGGTGCGTCATTATACAAACACTTGATTATATTTCGGCCTCGTTTAAGTGATTACGTAGTACTCCTTATCGCAGTCTCAACCACACAGTTAAAAGAAAATAAGCAAACCCCGCTCGCCGCACCTGTCCACATCTCCTGGCTGATCTCATGTGTTTTCTTTTCCTAATAAACAAGGACGTTTATAAACACGTTTAGTTTTTATTCTGGCAACTCCGGAACTCTAGTTATTTACTGTTGCATCTATCTTTAAACATCTACGTAATCACTTATTTACGAAACGAGGCCGAAATATAATTAAAGGATCAAACAAACTTACCTAAGTGCAGTTCGATCCTGATTATATGAGGCCTCGTTGAAGTAAATAAGGCCCTCCTTAAACCCTTTTACTAAATGAGATCAGTCAGGAGATGTGGACAGGTGCGGCGAGCGGGGTTTGTTTATTTTCTTTTAACTGTGTGGTTGAGACTGCGATAAGGAGTACTACGTAATCACTAATTTACTTCAACGAGGCCTCATATAATCAGGATCGAACTGCACTTAGGTAAGTTTGTTTGATCCTTTAATTTCTGTCAGATTTGTTCTACTTTGATTTTACAAACTGTAGGAAAGTGACAACAGTTTTTATAACTTTGTTTCAAATTTTACTTAACAACTGTTATATTAAATAAGCAAATTATATGTTTGTATTCTCCATTTTTTGTGGGCTTTTATTTCATACCCCGGACACTGAGCTTGAAAACAGAAAAAAAGGTGTAACTCGTTCACCCCTAAAAAACAACCGCTACAATTTCGAATTAATTTTTTTTTGTACATTAAATTTGCTTTTATTCTGTGACCTATACTTATGCTAAATTTCACTTAACGTTTAACGGTCTTGAAGAAAGAGGACTGTGACAGTCAGACACAGAGTTGATTTTTTGTGTTCGGTTTGTTTAAATTTTGGTTGGGGTTGATAAATAGTAAAAACTAACTACAATCAGAAAAGGCCATTCAAAAGTCGAACGCTAAAGTCATATTAATTTAACTATTATTTTCTATAAAAGATGTTTACTAAAATAATTTTTCTAATTAATATATAATTAATAATACTAATACGCACAATAAAGGTTGATAAGTTAGTAAATAATCTTAAAATTCATAGCTTTTTTTAAAACAATTATGATAATCTCAGTTACAGGACTTAAAACAAAAAAAAATTATCCCGAGATATGTATTCGAGTTACATAATGTAAAAATAAAATTTGAGAAAAAAATATTTCGAGGAACGCCACGTGGTTAAAGTTTTTACTTTTTTACATAGCTTTCTTTTCCACCCTGTATAACAAAATGTGGTTCTTATTAGGTTAAAGCGATCCTCGTAGCTACCTATCTGTAAATTAGGTCTTTAAGAACCAAAAATTTGTTTAAATAAGTTGAGCCGTTTTTGGTCCACAGGGCTGAAAAAATGCCATTGTGCAAACTATTTGACGAGCAGTTTAGTTAAACTACTACAACTTGACAAGTTGGACGGATCTAGATACAAATTATATGTCCTCATAAAAAGGTGACTATGTAAAAGTAGGTTATTTACAAAAAATAGTTAATATTCATGATAAACTGCTAATATCACAAGTGCGGCCAATAAAAACATCCATTTTATTAATGTCCAGAAACATGTGCAAATAAAACCTTTCAAACAAAATTTTTACTAAAAGAAGAACCATTAACCTGCGCTACTAAGGCCACTTAAAGAGAAATTTAAATATTAATTAGTCTTTATGATATTACCAAATAACAAAACCCACTTTTAACACAATATTTATACTGCTTTTTCGTACTTCAAATCCACACTCTTGGCCGGTCACAAATCGACTAAAATTAGTCCGTAAGTGCCAAAGTTTTATTGCTTCGTGTAAATTTGGTTCTTTTTAAACCCAAAGTAATGCCTACCTGACAGATCCTTGACAAAAAATATTTTGACTTATGACCTATTGCCGGAACCACTGTGCGTTGTATGCCAAAAGCGACTTTTGTTGTGGCATTTCCAAGATCGTAAAAGACATGTAACAAACGCTGAGCACATCAGAAATCGACAAAATCAAATTTCCTATGCTATCTTTTTGTTTGGCTTATTGATTATGTTAAGTGCTTGCAATGTACCCTTTTACGTGTTTCGAAAAGAACCTTCTCGGCGTTTCTGGAACAAATATGTACCACAGTGGAAATTACCATCCGAGTGATTTTTATCGTGAGGGAATGGCTTAAAAGGATATTAAAGAAGCACTCCATAACCAAAAAATATCGATAACAACTGACGAAACTACGGACTCGAAAAAACACAGTATTTGTAATATTCCAGTCCGTAAGTTGTCTTCAGATAAATCATGGGCTCCATATTTGATAGCAAGTAGGAGACTACAACAGTGTACTGCGGATATCTTAAAACAACAACTGGTAGAAACAATAAAAAATTTAAAATGTCTCGTAGTCCAATTTACATGCTGGTAACAGATGGAAATAATATAATGTTAAAACTAGAGCGCTCTCTTAAGTCTCTTGTTTATTAACGAGTTACAGGTTACCTGTATAGTACTTCATGGTTTCCATCTTGTTGCGGAAACTATCAGCAGAGAAAAATAAGATAGAGAGAATAATATCTCGTACGGAGTTCATTCATAAATACGATTTGCTTTCTATGACCTCCAAACCGACGTCGAAATAAGTTGACATGGGCGTGCACTGCAGATTTTGGGATATTATAAAGCACAGTGCGAGTGAGTATTGAGACGCGCCGCAGAAAACTCTCTCTGCTTGACGTGTTGCTGCCGCACTGACTAATGTCGGGGTGTATTGTGAGAATCGTATTGGCTAATCTCGGGGTGTTGCCGTTTGAAGGCCATAGCGTGGTCGAGCTGGCGGGAAGACGAGATATTATTCTCTCTATCTTATTTTTCTCTGCTATCAGGGTAAATTACAAGAATGTCAATGAATTAATTGCAAATACAAAAGCTGTTTCCCATAAATGAACCTAACGTACCTTAGAATTTCGTAGAAGTTATCCTGGCCTTGCAGAACCATCTGAGCCTATTTCAACACGATAGGGAACATGGCTTGAGGCGGAAATGTATTATTATAAACATTTTAGGCAAATAAAAACTGTTACTTTAAAGGTTAATCCTAAAAATTCCCAAGCTATTGTCGCGAGTCAGACCCAGTTTAACAATATTCAAGTATACCCTGATTAAGCATTATTAACACAAATTACGCGGTCGTAGTAGAAGCACTCAACATACAACAGAAGGAAGGCTTGTCTTTAGCCGAATCTCTAAATATTGTGAATATGGTACATTGTAGGCCACAAGCGCTAAGAGACAGCATTGGCGTTAAAATTTTTAAAAGGTTTACACACATTTTAGAAAAAAATACCGATTTAGCGATATTACAGGACATTCACATACCGTAGTATCAGAAAAATGGAGCCTTAAACGATTGGCAGAAAAGTTTCCTGTTTGCTAATCTTACATCATTAGAAGCAGAACGGTCGTTTTCTTCGTATAAAAATATCTATTCGTCACGGCGAACTTCACTAAAGGAGTAAACCGTAGAATCTTACCAAATACAACAAGTGTTCAGTCGGAATATTAAAAAATATATATGTGAAATGTGATGCTTAAGGTAAAGGTATAATATTTTGGACAAGTAATACATGTTTGCATTCAAACGTTTATTAGCTTTAGTTCTTTCTTTTTATTACAAGCTTTTATTTAACTTCACCTGAGTTTGCTTGTATGTATGTATGTCAGTATGTTTAGGACAAATATTACAATCAAAATTTCGACTAGTTCTAATTAAGCTAGAGAGAATACGATAATCTATGTGACGTCATTCTAAACCCAATATGGCGGACGCCACAAGATGGCGGATTACCGTTTTCTACCGACTAATTGTTACGGTACGTACCGTCACACCAAATCATAACCTAAAACTAAAACCTACAGAAATAGTTGAGATCATTAATATTTTCTTTTAAACAAAAAGAACAGAAAATAAAAAGAACAGAAAATAAAAATGTATTCTGTAGTTGAACTTGAAACCAAGGGAAAAAATCGATTGGTCGTTATAGATGTCGATGGGACATCACTAATAGAAAATTAGGCTGTGGTTTTACTTTTTCCTTTTCAATTTCAAATTCTTTCTTTTTTCTTTTTAGTGTCTTGTAAAACCTTGAAGAACGTTTATACTGTTTATAATATGCTACTTAGGCACTAGAAGGCAAAAAACGGAGTTTTTAGAAAATCAACAATCATCTAATTTCCTTACCTGCCTTTACTTCTTGTTCTGTAATGTATTCAGAAAATCTTTGCTGGTCTGTCTTAGCATGTTTTTTAAGCAGTTTATTCTGCTTGTGTTTTTCTTTTTTAGGCCTTCTGCTTTTCTTCGGCGGAGATGTTTGACTGCCTTGACTAGATTCTTGTTTTACCTAACAAAAAAATTCAGTATATAAAACAAAGTAGCGCAAGATAAAAAAAAGTCCTCAAAGTATGCCATGGAAGCAATCACGCATGTCTTGAATTATTACTCTTGAAAGGTAACATAGGTAAAAGGTATAGGTAAATGAAAAATATAACTGTCAAGTTCTAAAGTTTTTATTTTTAATAAAATTAAATATGGCAATCACGCCAGAACAAAAAGCTTTTATGATCAAAAGTTACTTTAAAAATGGTAGAAGGGCTGATGGCCAGTTGGTTTATTCAACACGGGACGCCATTCAGGATTTTGAAACAGAATTTCCACACATAGTCATGGATATCGACCAGTTTCGCCAAGTTTTGACCAGATCTGTGGCTTTGTTTAGAGGAACAGGAAGTGTGAATAGAAAGGAAGGCAGTGGGATACCCAAAGTTCGCACTGCACAAAAAGTAGAAGAATTGAGGAAAATTGTTAATGAACACCCACAAACCCCTATGCAGCGTTTAAGTCAGCAAGTAAGTGGAACCTGCAATACAATCCTGAAATGTGACCTGCATATGCACGCTTATCGCCTAAGCGCAGTCCAAGAATTGGTATCAAACGACAAGCCGCAGCGAATGCAATTTTTGAGAATGGTTTGTGTAATTTGCATAATAATGAAAACGTATTTAAAAAAAACCTTTTTAACTGACGAGACATGGTTGTACCTCTCTGGTTGTGTAAATTCTCAACAAATGAGAATGTGGAGTTCTGAGTATCCACATTTCTTTACAGAGAAGCCTCTGCATTCACAGAAAGTTGGCGTGTGGGCGGCCCTATTAAATAGAAGGTTAATTGGACCGATTTTTTTAAGGGACTCTCAATTCGGCGCGATACAGTAATGAAATTTTAGAAAATTTTGTAAACGCATTAGACGATGAAGAGATGCGACAAGGCTACTTCCAGCAGGACGGCGCGCCAATTCACGAAACTCTTGATAATTTAAATTTGTTACGAGAATTTTTCGAAGACCGAATCATTGGTCATAATATGCCAGTTAGGTGGCCACCGCAGTACTGAGCTCTCACGCCGTGCGACTTTTTTTATGGCCACACATTAAAAACTCGGTTTTCAAAACCCCTTGTGAAAATTTAGAAGACCTACGGGCTAGAATTACAAATAAATTTCAGGAGATTAATAACCAACACCCCCCCCCCCCCCCCCCCGAAGTTCTCACCAATGATAATGTAAAAAGAATGAGAACATGTTTGGAAGTAGAAGGTGGACACGTCTCTCATTTAGGTTAAATTTATAATTTTAGGTTCCTTGCTGTATATGTTTTTTTTAGATCTGTATTATGCAATAACAATGACAATAATGTAATTTTCTTAAAAATAAAAACTTCAGAACTTGACAGCTTTATTTTTCATTCACCTATACCTTTTACCTATGTTACCTTTCAATAGTAATAATTCAAGACATGTGTGATTCCACGGCATACTTTGAGGGCGTTTTTTTTTTATCTTACGTTATGTATAAAACCAGCATTTTTTACGGATTAAACAACAAATAAACGGGCTTATTCGCTATCGAGATTTTTCTCTAAATCCGGTCTATTTTGACAACTAAGGGTTTAATCTGAAATGTAAAAATAAGACAAGGGGATTCAGTACTTATTTAACCCCTTTATTACACACTGGTTTAAGTGCGTATCTCACAACGGACACACTTTATTTTTCATAGAGCCGTGTTTAAAAAAGCATTTTTGATCACAAAAATACCACGAAACACATGGAATATGTGCCTGACGCTACAGACGTATATAAATAAATATTCGATTATCTTGAGCTTGATCAGGTTTATGACGCTCTACAGGGTTGTATGCCAAACTTTAAAAAGTATAAATTTTAAAAAAAAAAATCCTTAAAAAATTCTATAATGATGATATAAGGGTGCGCCAAAAGTAAGTCGTTCTGTTTCCTTGCTTAGATTAAAAAAAAAGTAAATGGCCAGATTCTAAAAAGCTACACCGGTCTAATCTGACAACCAAAAGTTTTAAACTGACAAATGAGAAAATAAGGCAACTAGGTTTTAAACCATTGGTTTGTTGCAATGTATTTAGGAATAAAAAAATGGTTAGCTCAACATACCTGAACACCCCTATCAAGTAAAAGACTTTCATCTATGTAGACCGTATCTTCCGCTTCTATTCTTTTCCTCCTCTCTTCTTGTTGATTTAACTCCACCAAAGATGTTCTGTTTTCTCCCACTGATGCTGAAGAACTGCTGCTATCGACATGTTTATGATCAATTCTACTAGGGTATTTCCTCTGTTTCCTTTTAATGAATCTAGTATAACTCAAATTCTCCACCGCAGAATTCAGAAAATGAAACTTCGTTTTAAAAACATATGGACTAGAGAATTTTGCAAAAGATTTTAAATTTATATATTTGTATTTGCTGCTTCTTGTTCTAAACAAATACGAATTTTTCGGACGTTTAATAGGATATATTTTACAAACAAATTTCTGTTCTGATATGTGTTTTACATTATTTTGTGGACCTTCTATTTCTAAGGCCCGTTCAGAAGCTGTGTCTGATGAAGTTCTACTGGATCTTGGTTCTTTTTTTGGAGTGTTATTGGATGCGTTTGGTAGTGAAATCAAATGGTTAATGCTACTCATGTTTTTGGGTTTTCCAACGTTCTGGTGCTGAACATTCAGGTGACTAAACGTATCATCTTTGTTTGTGCTGGGGCTAGAAGACGGGGTTGAGCTGGTTGTCGGGTATGCTTCTACCTGGTCAACTGATTTATTTTTACTGTGTCTCTCTCGACGCCTGTTCCTTTTCTTGGGCGAATCTAAATTTAAAGAAAAATTTGGGAAATAAATATAGAATATTAAATTTTTATTTAATAATTTGAATTTATTAATTCTCACTGTTTCAATTAGTAATAATCTTTGAAGAAACTTAGAATGGTAGTGGAGGTCGCGGGAGTAAGGTCAGCGGAGAGAGAAATTACCATTGGGGTCCCACAAGGGTCAATCTTGGGGCCAATTCTGTTTCTAATATACAGGGTATTATGAAATTCACTGCATATATTGAAACCGGTAAATTCTGGTATGAATTCAGATTGAATAAAAATATTCATAAATGGCGCTTCACGATAAAAAAGTAGATAATGGCCCTCAAAAAATTTTTTTTAGTAACTGCGCACCACTGCTAATAAATACATGGCCATATAAAAAACAGTGAAAACGTCAGTCATAGAAAAAAATATTTGTTTTGACGTCAGTACTCGTTGTGGTGTTGCCAAGTCTCTGTACCATATTCCTATGTTACAAGTTTGAAAAAAAAAATTTGTTACCTTTAAAGAAAGAAATCCGGGTCTTAAGCACATTAGCTGAATAAAAACTAGCAACAGTTTAACAAAAATAACTCGGAAGAATTGTATCAAGCTAACGTATACAAAAAACTGAAGAAAAACTAACTTTTGTTCTTTTCAGTAACTAAAAGTAACCAAAACCTAAACAAAAAAGGGAATTAGGTTAACAACTTATCACCCTTATTAAACCGCCTCTAAACGTTTTGACACCGACCAAAGGACCATAGTATTCTTATCAGCTTAATATCACTCTCGCTACATTTCATTTACATTCACAGTTAAAAAAAGTAATAAACAGTAAAATCACAATAAATGCATTGTAAAGAAATAAACATCATAATATGCCACGAAAAATACCACCTATTTTAAACTGGTAAAATGATCTTACTAACTCAAACTAACTATAACTAACTCAAAAGTTATTTAATTTTCAAAAAGTTAAAATACCTAAAATAATCCAGAGATTAGCTGTTCAAAAGAAAACTAACATCAAACTAAACACCCAGAAATGTGTTTTACCAACTTAATATTGCACAACACTCCGCACGTACGATAATTTATTAAATAGCACTGTAATAAAAATAATTAAGTTTGTTAGGCTTATTTTAACAAACACTGCAAAGTACAAAACTTTGTTTTAATGAGCAGAATAAAATATTCCAACAATGACCACAACTTGCTGAAAACGTTGAAAACACTACTGTACTTAAAACTATCTTCTTAATAAAAAACAGTATTGATATTCCGACAAGGAAGGTAAGGATCTTGTAAAGCAGATCATTATTACTGTCAGTATTAAAAAATATTGTCAGTAATATTGATCGTGTACGGAGTATAGAATGATGGAATCATGGATTTATTAGGACTGGATACGGGATGATTTCACATTCTTTGAAGCCAAAACAAACCATTCTAAACGACACTGTAAACACAATTTGTAAACATTGGCCACATCTTATTTTACCTTGTATTTTTGTACAAAAATACGTTAGAAGCTTCACAAGATTTACTAAAAGTAATAAAAGCCCCAAAATATTGTATTTTTCTGCTAAATAGTAATAAATTTAAGTTAAATAGGTTTTATTATTTATAGGTTATGTTATGTTAGGATATTTCTAAAGGCGTTTATTTAAAGTCGCTCTGAGTCATTTACAAATCTATATAAATCTATACGTCGCACTTTTTCTTTTCTAGTTCATTAGACAAAGACGTACGTGTAACCGAGCGTTCGCAGACGTTTTTCCTAAGCACCCAGCAGACAACAACACTTCTGAGCTCCAACACTCCAATGCTATTTTATCTCTTTATACTACCATTCTTGATTCAATTACGTAGTGATTCGTAGTCTTGTCTATGTTCGTAGTTCGTACACTGCTCTCTCAAGAGAATAACAAACAACAAAATATTTATATTATATAAGGCTTCACGTTCGATACGCTCACAGTATACGGATATCGAATCCATATTATAATAGATCCATGGATGGAATGAAGTAACGTATTGAAGATTATTCGAATATTTTAATATTTTTATAATACTGACAGTATTACTATTGTGTGAACTACTGACAGTAATAATGATCGTGTAGAGCCTGCTTTAACGGGGATATTATAATATGCAACCCATCATACATAAGTGGTTGCCTATGACGTAGAGCATAGCTAATAGTAACTGTATTTCAAATAAAGATATTTCAACAAAATTTGATACTACAAATTTTTAAGTGGTACGTTTTGTATGTATTTTATATTTTAACTGCCCCGTAAGAGTTTTTACAACTTATTATTAGAAAAAACGCTATCTAAATTATAAATTACTCGCGGAATTTCAAAACCGCCGCCGCTATAACCTACCAATACGAAAGCGGTTAATTCTGAAAGGTCTCTCGTCCTCTCATGTTGCCGATTCGGCGCAAATCGATTTAGTGTTAACTGTATGATTTAAAAATATATATTATAAAACGAGAGCTTTTTCTCATTTTTACTGTAATAAAAAGGTACGTATGTATTTTTTTACATCGATATTCACGTGGCACAGTCAATGCTGTATTTCTTCTGCACTGCTTCTATAATTGCCACTAGTATTTTTGCATCTAGAAAAATAAAGCGTTCTTTTTGCCGCCAGTTCGTATTAGTTTTACATAGAGATTTTAACCGATTTTTAATCTGTTTCTTAATCCAAGATGCCGAGATGCTTAGTTTACGGATATCGTTTTGTGGGGTACGATGAAAGAAATAGTGTATAGTATGCCAATCGAAAAAGGGAATTAACTGCGAAATCGTGTTGAAATGGCAGCCCAATAAATAAGAAATATTATGGAGAACATCTTTCAATGGGTTCGGGATAACATGCTACGAAGACTTGTTTGGAAACAATTTTCAACACATTCCCTACTAGATAAGTATAATTTTTTGTAACTTATTATTAGTTTTACTTATTGATATTTAAATTATGTTAGGCAACTATTGGTTAAAACTAAGGCTGCTGACAAAAAGGAGTGGTTTCCCAGTGGCCTTTTTACTATTTTTTTTTGTTTTTTCTTCGGAAAAGGTTTAAACTTGTTTTACCTTTGTCTTAAATTACGGTTAATAACAGAAAATAAATTATTCTTAAATTGTTTCTAGTTTTTTTCCCGCGCAATTTTCTGTCAAGCGAACACATAGATTAGCCAGGTGGGGCGAATATGGACGGGTATTAAGGTGTCTTTGAAAATTTTTAAAATGTTCGATTTCAGAAAAAAAGTATTGGGTATGTCTGTAGACTACCCCAGGAGTCACTCATTTCACTATATGCAGTGAATTTCATAACACCTTGTATATCAATGACCTACCAGCTAAATAACCTGGCTGCAATCTTTTCGCTTATGACACAACTGTGTCCTTCACTGCTAATACCCTTTTGGAATCATAGACTGGGTCATTGGAGGCTCAAATTAGAGCAGAAAGATGGCTTTGTTCTAACGGACTGTTTTGAATAAATATATAACTAAAAGAATGTTTTTTTCTATGCGAGATCTCACTGCCACAGACTGGGATGGTAAATCGGTGATGTTCTTGGGTGTCCTTTTGGATCCCAGGCTTCAGTGGGATGCACATAAAGAGGCCACGGCCGGAGGGTTGAGTAAGAGTTTGCTTGTTCTGCGCAGCTGGACAGCCTGTGTCTCACTGGATGCCTTGAGAGCAGCATACTATGCCTTATTTCACTTCCACCTTTCCTACGCGGTCCGGGTCTGGGGACATTTGGCTGGGGCTCGCAGGCTGTTTAGTTTGCAGCGTAAAGCTGTTAGGCTAAAGAGCGGTCTCGCGTATCGGGATGACTGTAGGGAGCCTTTTGTGAGACAGAGTGCTTACTTTGCCTTGTTTATACATTTTGGAGGATCAGTAGGTAGAGGGACTCTCCCTGTAATGGCGGCCACTAAAAACAGCTAAAAACCAGCTAAAGCCAGCTAAAACCCGCTAAAAACCAGCTAAAGCCAGCTAAAAACCAGCTAAAACCAGCTGAAAACCAGCTAAAACCAGCTACAGTGGCTGGTTTTTAGCTGGTTTTAGCTGGTTTTTAGCTGATTTTTAGCTGGTTTTAACTGGTTTTGAGCTGGTTTTTTGCTGGTTTTAAGCTGGTTTTAGCTGGCTTTCAGCTGGTTTTTAGCTGGTTTTAGCTGGTTTTAGCTGGTTTTTAGCTGTTTTTAGTGGCCGCCATTACAGGGAGAGTCCCTCTACCTACTAGGATCCTCTGTTTGTCAAACAAAACATGGGACTGTTCCAAACTCATGGGAACATTAATGATTATTGTACAAGGTCTAGTCAAAACTTAGTGCCTGTCTACTGGTGACTGAGAGGGTGCCAGGATGGATCAGGGTATTGTGCGATAACTTTTTTTAATGTATTGCTTAGACAATTAAGAGACTTGCCCTACAAGGGTTTTAAACGTAAAATCAAAAACATTTTAATTGAAAATGCATTTTATTCTTCTCAGCAATTCTTAAATTACAAATTTTAATTTTAACCTTAATATTTTAATTATAAGAGAGATATAAGAGAAATTTTTCCTTAAAGTTTGTATTGTATGTATGTAAACATGAATTTGTATTTGACATGAATAAAATATCTCTCTATCTAGCATAATAAGTAAAATTTGGGCAAGATGTTAGTATACAATGTAACAAGCTCTATTTTATGCCATTTTAGTTCAACAACTTCTTAGATAGATGTGATAGTATAAACTTGAATTTTCTGATTTCAATACTGAATACAGAGGTAAAAGATACACAACCGATTTTTTATTAATTATATTGTAACTAACTATAAGGGCGTCACTTCACACAGAAAATAAAGATAAGAACGGGATTGAACAATTACAAAAATTATATAGTTCAGTTTTCATCCTTACTCATTTATAGAATCATGAGACATGTCAATCATAGATACTGTGTAGATATGCCATCTTAAATACAGGGTATTATGAAAATGGTTTAATATATTGGAATGGGTGACTCCGGGGGTAGTCTACAGACATACTCAATACTGTTTTTCCCTCAAATCATACATTTTTTTATTTTTAAAATGCCCTAAACCAGCCCATATCCGACGCCTCTAAAGGGCCTGGCGTCATGGGTAGTGTTGTAAATATCCGTATTCTTTATATATCCGGATAATACGGAATCGGAATCAAGTAATATACGTCATATTCATCATCCGAATACGTATCCATTTCTTGAGCCGCGCGAAAGCTGTTCCGAAACATGTATGTATATACGGAATTATTTCGGATACGGGTAGATAGGTGGATGCGGTATCATATGGTCCGAAATTGAAGGTTAGGGATAGTAAGGCACCGTCGTTCGTTCTCGTTTGAATTCGGTTCGGATGAGGCGGGCCGTGTTTAACCAATGGGTCTCATCCCGTATGATACCCGTTACCCCGATAAGTATGCTATCTTTTTTTCGGGAATGTCATTAGAATGAGAAAGCATAAGATCAAATATGCCAAATCGCAGACCGTGTTGTTCGCTTACACTCGATCCCGATTTTATTTTATCTTTGCACTTTGCATTAGTAATCACCCGAATGCGTATTTATTTTGATTCCGGATCCGTAGTCAAGTTCTCGGCCGGTCACGGATAATACGGATTCTTTTAATATTCGTATCCATCGGATTTTTGAATAGGTATCCTTACCTACATCACTAGTCATGGGCTCTAGTATTGTAGAGGAGACACAAACGATCGAGCCGCGGCGTTGCCAAACTTAGATATTATCTTGACATCTCATTTTTATATCAGTTTTAGTGAAAACCGAAAATAATAAAAAGTATCTTTAATTACAAAGATGCATTTTACTACAAATCTGTTTTTTATTTTAATAGCATTTTCCTTACTTAATATGGGAAAATATGGACCACCATATATGAAATCGGCTGGAATTGTAATAAGAACGAAACAGGCTATGTTATGCCGTTAACACAAATAATTATGACTTAACCTACATTAGGTTATTAATGAAATGAGAATAATTCCTACTAGTTAAACTCCTTGCCTTTAAAAAGAAGTTAAAAATCAAAACGCAACACATCACACTAGAGCCTCATATAATTTACTAACACATCCATCCCGCTGGTCGCAATAGAGCGTCACGTAATTTACTATCAAACTAACCGAGCATTAATTAAAGCACTTCACGGTGATATAAAATTATAACCAAAATTCCTTGATTACAGCAGGAAATCTTGTCAAAAAAAAGCATTATTCTGGTAAATACAAAATGTGCGCGAGGACGCCAAAAACTGCCAGAACCCGATGCTTGTTTTCGAACTTTGACGAAGACGAGGGACTAAAGATCGTGGTCAGACTTGTTGAAATTGAGTATTTTGAAAGAGTAAGGGTTTCTTTCCATAAAGGTAACAAAAATATTATTTCTTCAAATTTGTTATGTAGAATTATTGTTGAGACTTGGCAACACTACAGCGAGTACTAACCATGCTCACTGTTTTTTAATAGGGAAAGAACAGTGAGCTAGGTTGTTGTGTTGCAAGGTCCCTTAACAATATTTCTATGAACAAGTTTGAAGAAATAATATTTTTATTACATTACCTTTAAAGAAAGAAATCCTACTAACTCTTCCAAAATTCTCAATTTCAAAAAGTTAAAATTCTATTAGACAAATAATCAAGAGAACAGCTGTTTAAACCAACAAATAAACACTCAACTTCAACTAAACAGCCAGGGATTAGTGTTTTACTAATTTATAATGCACATCACTAAGCGCGTACGATATTTTGTTAATACTAGAAGGTCTTAAAACTTTTTCTTTCACAAATTAAGAAACAGAAAGGAAACATTTACACGGCGTTATTAAAGTCGTCAATATTATGCATCCATATTTGCATTTGCATTACGCACAACAGCTGAGGCACGACGCATGTGTTGGGCAGACCAATCAGGGAGGTCAAAGGTACAGTGGCGGGACCAATCAGGTAAGGGCCTGAGATGCACTAGCACAGCGTTTCTCAAACTTTTTTGCTTGTCGACCCACTTTGAAAAATGATAATTTATTGCGACCCACGTGAATTTTTGAACAAAAAAACTCAGACCAAGAAAACAGGCTTTAGATTAAAATGATTTAAAAACAATTTTTAAACACTGTCTGTGACCCACCAAAAACCAGTTTGCGACCTACAGTTTGGAAAACGCTGCACTAGCAGAATGAAGGTCAAAAACCCTTCGGCTTCGCTTGGCATATTATCGAGCATATCATGTATTTAAACAGAATAGGTAATGTTTTTTTGACAACATTTCCTGCTTTAATAAAATAATATTGGTTATATAATTTTATAATACTGTATAGTTGTCATCAATTAGTGTGATGGTAAATTATATAACTGTGGTGTGACCCCATTACTGAATATTATGTTAGGAAATTAGAGGCCCGGCGGCCATCGAGATGGATGTTTGATTTTTAACCTTTTTTCTAAAGGCAAAAAGTTTAAGCTAGTAGGAATAATGCTTAATAACGTAACAAGCGAGTGATAATTTTGGTGTTAATGGTATAACATAGTCTGTTTTATTCTGTTTATAATGTCAACTTAATTTCACGAGTGCATAGTCCATATTTTCCAATATTAATTAAAGAAATTGATATTAAATTAAAAAACACATTTTTAGTCAAGTGCGATTTTGGAATTAAATATACTTTGGATTATTTTCGGTTTTCGCTAGATACTGATACTGATAAAAAAATGACATGTCACGATAATATTTAAGTTTGGCAATGCCCCGGCTGGATCATTTGTTTTTCTTTATAATATTACAGATTACAGCCTATGACGTCAGGCTCTTTAGAAGCTTCATGTAAGGGCCAGTATTTGGGTATTTGGGCAATTTGTCTCTGTCCAACGGTTGTTTCCCGGATGTTTGGAAGGTTTCGAATGTCGTACCAATATATAAAAATTCTGGTGATAAAAACTCTGCTACAAACTACCGTCCAATCGTTAAAATATCCTTAATCCCTAAATTATTCGAGTCTGTTGTTTCCGAATTCTTAAAGTTTCAGTTCAGAAACATCATTATACCGGATCAGCATGGTTTTATGGAGAATCGCTCAGTCATGAGAAACCTTATGGTGTACCATGACTACATTGTCGGGGCCTTGGAGGAAGGGTGTGTGGTAGATGTCATTTACGCCGACTTCCCCAAGGCCTTCGACAGGGGGGATCATAGTCTACTTTTACACAAACTTGCCTTATATGGGCTATATGCCCCATTTTATACCTGGATACACTCATACCTGTCTGAAAGAACGCAGCTGGTTAAGATAAATGGTACCTTGCCTCCAAGCATGGCAGATACTTCAGGGGTCCCTCAGGGGGCACATTTAGCCCCTTTACTTTTTAGCATTTTTGTCAGTGAAGTGATTGGTTGCTTTCATCATTGTAGGTTTGTGATGTACGCGGATGATCTCAAAATATATGTTAAATTAATAAACTCTGAGGATGCTTCCTTAATTCAGGAGGATTTGTGTAGGTTTGCTGAATGGTGTGAACAGAACATGCTACATTTAAATGTTAACAAATGCAAACACATACAGTTTGGCAGGCTTAAGTCTTCTATTCTGAGTATACTATCAATAATGCTACTGTTGAGAAAACTAGATCAAAGACCTTGGTATTTTATTTGATAATAAGCTCTCTTTTTCACAGCATATTAATGTTTGCTGTGAAAAACGTAACACTAAGGATTTTACAAATAGAGTTCTCCAAATGAGGTCTAACAAGAGAAATGTATAGTGTCTTAATAGCTTGGACATTTTTAAAATGTCCAAGCTATTAAGACACTATACATTTATCTTGTTAGACCTCATTTGGAGAACTCTACTACTATATAGAATCCTTTTTTATAACTCACATCGATGAGATCGAAAAAGTCCAAAGAAAATTTATCAGATATGTTTCATATAAGCTCGACATTCCAGTTGATAAATTGATTTATGGGGAACTTGAGCTACAACTTGGGATTCAAAATTTGCATAGGAGACGAATTAACACTGACATAATGACTGCATATAAAATTATGCATAATCTGATTGATTGTCCTGATATATTATCGGCTCTTAACTTCAGGGTTCCACAGCGACAGCTGAGAGAGGTAAACACTTTGAACATTGACTTTCATAGGACCTGTTATGGCCAGAACTCTGCCATTTGCAGAATTATGAAAAATGCAAACAACTTAAGCATAGACCTATTTAGTATCTCTTTTAATGCTCTAAAAGCTTTTTTGAAAAGGAGTGCATGAGTGGCGTCAGAGAATCAAAAATGATGTCATCCATGTTTATTTTTTTTTTGTACGTAGGCAACTTCACATTAGGTATATGTATGTTAAGTTTATATTAGTATTGGGCAACTTAATTTAAATGATGGCCATTTTGTTTTTATAATATTGATTGTAACATTGAGTGGGCATGTCCCGTTGAAATAAATAAATAAATATATTTCTTAAAATAGAAAAGTGTGCGATTTGAGGAAAAAAAGTATTGGGTATGTCTGTAGACTACCTCAGGAGTCACCCATTCAAATATAAGATGTGAATTTCATAACACCCTCTATAAAAAGATACTTAAATAAAGTAGACATTAACGCGTAGAAGTCGCGGGTTTCAGCCAGTTTATAATAAAGGAATATCTCAAAATCTTACAAATTTTACAAGATTTTCAGAAAATTATGAATAGTACTTAATTCTCACCTTTTTCTTATGTATACTTAGTTATAACATACAAGTAAAGCCTAGTCAATCTGGTACCAAAGTAGAAGATTGTTTTTCTATTTAGTTGGATACTCGTCTTATTTTAGACAACAAATGAACTTGGTCTATGTTTTTTTTTTGAAATACTTTATTTTCAGGTTTGTTTTACACTGTTTTATATATTGCTAACAAAATAGAGGAACACTTTGCACATCTCTGTATTTTGTAGTTTCAGTTGTTAACAATATACCTATGTCGAGAATAAATGAATAGACTCAACAGCTTATTTCAATATTTATTAAGAGATAAGTGTAGCTTTTGAAAGTTCAATGTCCCATATTTATATAATAAAAAATATAAAAGTGTTCCTTGAGGTGTTTTTGGGCAGTGTAAGTTTAAGAAATGTAACTAACTTTAGCCAAAAACTTTATTGGTTAAAGTTTTTCGCTTTTTTCTGATAAGAATAAGAATCCTCAAACTGCTGAAATTAGTTGAAGTGATAAAATCTCGGATAAAATAAATAAGCAAAGATTCTCTTAGGTATTTCCGGGGATATTTATAATCGGTATTACTAAGTATTCCATAGGTATTATCAGGTATTCCAGAGGTATTACCAGTCCATTGGTATTACTAGGTATTACCAGGTATTCTGTAGTTATTATTTATTGGTATATTTTGGTAATACATGGTATTCCTGAGGTAATATTTCTGAAAACTGTGGTATTCCTTGGTCAACTTGGTACTTTAGTGTACAAATTTTAGGGGGTGGTTTCCCCCTCGCTTTCTACTAACACATTTTTTCTCTTAAAATTTCAAAAATTTCAACAAAAGGTAAAACTTGTATAGAAAAAATAATAAATAGACCACCTAAATGTATTAATTTTTTCCCAGGGGAAGCAGAGCAAAAATTCAAACCTTTTTCGCTAACTAAAAAAATATGTTTTTTCTTTACCAAAACATTCTTAGTAGGCCCACTATTAAAACCCCTAAGCTTGACATGGGTCCCGTAAGTAGTAACAGAGATATACAACTTTAAAATTTCACCAACTGCCACTGAAGATTACACAGGGTCAACAGACTTAAATAAGAATAAACAAAGAAGGGCAAACAAAAGGCAAGGAAAATCTGGCAAACATAGGAGAAACAGTAAGGAATCAAATTTAGGTCATGAAAAATAAAAATAGCAACAGGTAGTTATACCTTTTGGGTGACATATCACTTTAGTGCTACAAGCCCCGACAAATTATAGAGGTATGAATCGTTAGTATAGACAGCAATTCGACGATTTTTCAAATAAAAAGTGTGGATTATGCACATTTTTCACAAATATAACCTTTTAAACTTGGTACTACTTTTCGTTCCGGCTGACGTCATCACTGAAGGACGTACTGATATTTGTTTTCTATTGGTTAATATTGGTGAAGTAAGCGTTTAGCGTCTAGCCGGTACCGAGAATATTAATCCCGAAGGTAAAAAGCTGTTCGTCACTTTTATTCCGTGTATATTGAACGGTGGATCGGAGGGCACCCTAAGGTCGGAACAGGATTAGCACCTGGTTAGGGGCCCTGACCAGTCTCTTTCCTCGCAAGCGAAGAGGGATCGGTGCGCCAGGGTGTTGGTTTTTACTCTCCTGTTCCGAAAGAAAGTCAATTTTGAGGTTAGAAAAAGCGAGAATTTATAACAAAAAATCACCAAAATCCGCACTTTTTTGTAAAGAATTACTCTCTACAACATTCACAATATCCTTATTTTTATGAAAAAACTCTTAGTTTTTGTTGCACTAAAGTGATATGGACCCACATTTTGATATTCATTAGAAATAAAAATAAATATCAAGAATTATTACAAATACACACTTATAATCTTACCTAAGCCCTTATTTGTCATTATTTGTTCTACATTATTGGCTACTGAACTAAGAGGGACTCTTCCACTTGTCGATGGGATATCATCTGATAACATGTTAATATTGGCAGTGGCTAAATTTGCTAACTCTGACGATAACTTTTCTAGTAATTCTGTAATCGGACCCTCAGAAGGACCTTTGTCTTGAGCTTTCTTCATTTTTTTTTCACATAAAGAGCCTTTTGTTGTTTAACTAGTAAATAACTGTAAAAATATGAGTACCACGCAACAACACAGAATTACTTGATAAAATTAAATAATAAAACAAGATAAAAAAGATAAATTACAAGTGTAAAAATTGAACTAAAATTTCTTTCTCACATTTTTTTTTACTATAAAATAAATAGTTTAAAAATATGGTAGGTATCTCCCGTTTCTTATCAAAATATAACCTCACTTTTAGTTTGAATGACGTATGACGTCTCCCTGGGTCGTGTTCGAAAACTGAACCAAAAAATACAAATGGAGAACTAAATACGACGCCCCAGTGTAATCATCACATGACTATAAATGAGCAACTTAAATACTGAGCCATTTTTAAATCAGTGACCAAGTCAGACCATTGGGCAACACTGTCTCATTTAATCTTAATACTTTGATTTTATAGGTTAAACATTGAGGATATGGAGCAACGTTGCCAAATATGGTGACGTAGTCATGAGTATGTCACTGATTTAAAATCGCCTTTAGAGTCACGTGATAGTCATCGCCGAGAGTGTAGGTTAATCTGGGGCAGAGACTTATAACGAATAGACACAAATTCTCGAATACACCGAAATGGGACCGAAAGCGGGTCTCCCTTGAAACATTTGGGTGGGTTTGCTGGTTTATGCCTTATGGTTTAGGAATTTGTTTGTTCACCATTATACATCTAAATATATAGTACATAATATATGAATATAATGGTGGACAAACAAATTCCTAAGCCATAAACCAGTAACCCCCCAAAATGTCTCAAGGGAGACCCGCTTTTTTCGTCCATTTTTGGTACGCTTGTTCGTCTATGTATTATTTAGTATATAGTCATGGTAATTGTTTTCGAAGATAACTCAGCGCGCTATGATGATTGGGAACAACCAATCTCAGTAAACACAAGGTGGCTGCTCCAGAAGCGCACAGAACCGCATTGCCGAAAGCCGCGTCCTGCCCGAATCACGACAAATCCAGCGGATTGTAGACAGGACATAATGTGTTCTTTGCCGCGACGACGGCCCATGGAATGTAATCCCGCACATGGGCCATGAGCGGCATTACAATACAGGGTGCAGCAAACCCTTTTTATTTTCTTTGGGGTGCAGTACCATTGGAGACCCGCTGTCCGTCCACTGATGGATTAGCCAAGTACAGTGGATGGCCCGCCCACGGCTAGAGGGCTAGGTGCAAATATTGCTCGATTTTAATACAAATTTAAGATGGTCCGCATTGGACATTTTAGAAAGACTTTTACAAAAAATAGTCACTGAAAATTAACAACAATAATTTGAACTTGCAGTTATATCAATTCTAGACAAGACATTTTAAATATGAATTCAAAATTTTTGTCCCTAAACTTGGGGTATGGCTAACGTGACCATAAGTCCCATTTTGTCCCCAAGGAAAGCTTCGGGGCGCCAAAATGTCCCGTTCTCAGAAATCTTGCAAAAGCGATATCAATTTGAAAAGCAAAACTTGTGAAATATTGATAAAACGTGCCGAGAATTTTACACTTTAAAATAATCACCTGATATTTTAAAGAAAATTTGTTCCTCAGAAAAATATAATAACACTATAAATAACAGATACTTGCATGTCGTTCATTGTTCACTAAAATTACTAATAATACAATTTTTTATGGATAATGTGTTTTTCTTTTATCAACTTTTTTGTCGAAAAATCGTTGACGTCCCGTTCTGAGGAAAACAATAAATGGCCACGTTAGGTATGCCGGGCCAAAATGCAATTATTTTTGGAATTTTTTTTTCTGTAAAATAGTTTCTTGAATAACCAATGTTAACCCTCTTAAATTATATACATTTGAATATACAGTCCATTTTGTTCTTTCTAATAACATGCTGAACATCTCTGCTCCCAGTATTTAAATAGCTATTGGCAGATTAACAAACCTTGCTCATGTTGGAAGAGATATGTAGGTATAAATAGTAAATTTATCTCATCGTTTTAAACTAATTTATAACTTTTCTAGTTGGGAAAGTAGTAAAATGGCAGAAGATAAGGAAAAAAATATTAAACTATAATAATTATAAAGTACGGGAAAAATTCATTTAAAAACGTATTTACATACAAAACACGGAACAATAAAAAACGAGATCATCACAGAAAATGCTACAATAATACATGGCCATAATACATTAAAAGGCAATTACTGTTAATGTCCATCGTTGACAATTTAAGAAAGTAAAGTAAATACAATGGATAACAATAACTAACCATAGAAAAAGATTTAAGGCAACTAACCGACAGATTTTAGTTAAGTTTATGTTATGACTGTTTGTTTACATTACTCATATCTTCAGCCAAAAAAGTGCGGAACACATGAGGTATGCTCCGTATGCTCCGCTAAAAATTGCGCATTTCTTGCTGCGTAATTCCGTCTTTAATTCCTCGCGTGGGACGTCGGCTCAATTCCGCACATGGGAGGTCGGCTTTATTGTGCCACCAAACTGCAGTCTGCATTAAGCTAAGTTCTGACAGACGCGGACTGCGGAATCCGGAGAAATGTCAAGTGGCAATTTCGGATTATTTTACCAGTGAACTCACGTAGTATCGAGTTCACTGTATTTTACAGTATACGTTCTGACAGATGCGAAATTTCGCAATTTTTGACGTTTGGTAAATGTCAAAAATTGATAAATTCTCAATTCTCATTTGCTTTTGTTATTGTTGATTGTTGTTAAAAAGTAGGTTGCAATGCAAAGAAACAAGACAATTTTATTAATTGCGTTATATTTTTATCTTCGTCATCGGGGCACTGTAAAAATTCATAAACACTGAATGTTAAAAGCATCTATCATGATTTTACAAAAAAAGATTTTAAGAATTAGAAACTGTGAAGGAATTTTATGCATAAAAGGACCATTCATATATAGTCCTGTCGGAAAGGAATTACTTACTGGTAATTTTAAATAGATGGTCACTTCCGTCGATGGGCACGTCCAAAGCCACTCTTTCATCATTTATTAAAAACTCAATCTGCAAAAATTCAGTCATTTTTAAAAATTTGTGTTGATTTTTAGCCCATACACTTTAATTCCAACGAAAGTTGCTTGTTTTAGATTAGATCCAAAATATAACCTCAAAAAAGGTCGATAACAGAGAAAAATATATGTTTTGTCTTTCTCTACGAGGAAAAATCCGTAAAAAAGTTAAAAATATTCCAACTTTTATCTGTCATCGCAAAAAGTTAAAAATTTCCGCAATTTTTTCCCGCCATGAAATCTTGCTTCAAATATGACCAATCAGGAGAGATTCGCAAAAAAAATATCCGCATTCCGCGTCTGTCAGAACTAGGCTTTAACCTGCACATTTTTTTTATTCCTGAAAAATACCCATTAGCAAAAAATCAGTGCAGATTAGTACAGTTTCGTGCAACACAAAAGAACAAACCTATTGTTTGCTGTTGACGTCATGGGCGTTCAGAGAGTAAATTTCAGGGTGGGGGGCAACCAGCCAACAAACCGAATGTTACAAAATCACGAACTTGCGCAGTTGTTAAAAAGCACCGTGAAATCCGACCCCAGAAACTGCCCCCTTTGCCCTTCCCTATGGCGCCCATGGTTGACGCATTTCAAGTACCAAAGCTGCCAACATGCCAACTTCTGAACTGAACTTGAATCCCCCAGATAGCCGTCCTTTACGTATGTGTGCCACTTTATTAACAACGGGTCTTATGGGAAGTAGGTAATCTATTTCTTTTTTATGAGGTACATTTCGCTAAAAATTGTACATTTATTTCTACGTCAATAGTTCCGTCTTGAATTCCGCACGTGGGACGCCGGCCTAACTCCGTCCCTGACCATGGATCCTTCCCCGGGTGTCAAATTTTGCAAATCAGCTGATCCACTTTTTTATATTTTTTTTTTGTTTACATTGATGTCATGCGCTGAAAAAAACATCAAATGGGCCATTTTTGTTGAGCGGCCTTCAAAATTTGAGTGATTGCATGTCTTGTAATAAAATCAGTGTATAAAATGTCGCAGGAAAAGGTCAAGGAGTTCTATTCTAACGATATAGTGTACAGGTTCGATAAACATAAAAAGATCATTTTTGGGGTCGTCGTGGAATCCTACGAAGCGGCCAGTGACGATATAGACGATTCACATGCTTTGCAAAAGGGTCAGATCAGAGTTTCCTGGAGCAATAGTTCCAGGGAGCAGATTTGGCGCCAAAGTAAGGTCAGTTAACCATTTTTCTATGACAGATTTTCAGAAAGTTTTCCGGAATAGCAGGAATATTTTAAAAACATTCAGTCACATGTTTGGCTTTGACCATATTGTGTTTAAATGAATTTAATTATTATAAATTAAACATTGTAAAATTTGAGCAACAACCTAAGCAGATTCTTCGAGGTTACCATTTATATTAAAGCAAAGTACTAGCAAGGGAATTGTTTATTTTATAGACAGCTTTTAGGTGCAGTTATTATAACTAGCACAAGTATTTTCTGAAAAAGTCATGTTTGGCAATTCATTTTAAGTAGGTACTAGTGTTGCAAGTTATAAGACAAAATTAATACAGCCAAGGAACCATGGATTTATTTTTAATGACCTAAGTAGGTACCGTTTTTGGTAATTATTTAGATCAGTGGAAACAGCGAATTTTTTCATGAAATTTTGCACAGACCCTAATTTTGGGTCGTAAAACACGAATCCGAAGTCAGTTTTTGGGGGTCTCGTAAAATTTTTTATTAAACTTTTAGGTTAGCTTTTTCAATGAATTTCTTTAAATTTGTTGGGTGAGCAAAAAGGTGGTCAGGTTTGCTCAGTTTTGATTGATATAGATACATATAATATATGTATCTATATCAATAAAAACTGAGCAAACCTGACCACCTTTTAGCTCAGGTTGGCTGAGCAAAAAAAAATTTTTTTTTACGAGACCCCCAAAAACTGACTTCGGATTCGTGTTCTACGACCCAAAATTAGGGTCTGTGCAAAATTTCATGAAAAAATTCGCTGTTTCCACTAATCTAAATAATTACCCAGTTTTTTATCCATGGACAATAATTTATAATTACTAAAGATGATTTACATCTATGTTATAATTAGGGCACAACAACTGAGAAAATGACCTGAAGTGTCAGCTCTAGAAATTGCAATATCTGCCCATATTTTACAGGTATAAGGCCGCTCGCACACCAAGGATGCATGAAATGTGAAACATGCAAAAGATAAATATCACATACTCCTACTAGCGTATACCAATACTACAGCAGTTTCGTTAATTTGCAGTATTCAAAATGTTCTTCGATTTCTCGATGTTCTTCGATTCTCTTCGATTGTGAAGGATGGCATTGTAGCATGGCAATTTCTGCGAAGAAGTAAATGAGAAAAAAATTTACTTACATTTTTTACCGCGTACAGCATGTTTTATGCATCCTTGGTGTGCGAGTAGCCTAAAAGATAAGGATCGAGTGTACAGGATGTAGCAGTACTGGTAATTATTCGGATTAATGGAAACACTGAATTTTTTGATGAAATTGCACTTAAAAAAAATATTTGTGCTTTCAGGTTAGGTTTTTCTATGGATTTCTTTAAATTTCGACAGTTTCACTTAATCACATCTATACCAGTCATAACACTGATATTCTGGAAAATATTTCAAATTCAAATTCAAATTCAAATTCGTATATTCATGTTATTACACATCAGTATTTACACTCGTCAATATGTAGTATATAAAATTTAGAAACAAACACATACCAGTTTACAATAAGAACACATTAAAATTGAACAAATTATTAAACAATGAGAACATTAGTTAAAATTATGAGAAATAAATTCATCAAAGTTATAAAATGCATTTTTTATTAAAATTTCCTTAATTCTACTCTTGAAACTTCTAAGATCTAAACTCTTCATATTAGCTGGCAATACATTATAAAATTTTATCGCCCAGTAACCAGGCCCGGTTTGACACCTCTTTAACCTCCAATAGGCAGGCACAAGGTTATTTTTATATCGCGTGTCATGGTCATGCTTGTCCTTATGGCACTCGAAGGACTCTAATCTTTGTTTAATGTACAGAAGGTTTTCGAGAATGTACTGGGATGGTAAAGTTAGAATTCCGAGAGTCTGAAAAACATGTCTACAATCATCTCTAAAGCGGAGTCCGGCCAAGATTCTTATTGCCCTCCGCTGTAGGCTGAAGGCACGACTGGCGTCTGCAGCATGGCCCCACACAAGAGTCGCATAAGAGAGATGTGAGTGAAAGATTGAGAAATATGCTACTCGCATTATATTTCGAGTGACACAGCCTTGGAGGTTTCGCAGAACGAAAATGCCTCTACTAAGCTTATTGCATAGCTCATTGATGTGAGGTCCCCACTGCAGTTTTGGATCGAGCTGAACTCCCAGAAAACCAGCCCCACCTGCAACCTGATTAGTGTCACCATTATCTCTCATTGAGAATATGATCTGCTGCGTTTTGCTAGTATTAAGCAACAGTCTATTCATCCTGAACCATTCCTCGGCTCTTTCCCGTGCTTCCCTGGAACCCTCCAAAGCCTCACCCAGAGTATCCGCTGATAATGACACCGTTGTAAGTAAATTGAAATAAAAAAACAAAGAAAACATTAAAAAATAAACACACATTGCTAAATATGTATGACACTTTCTAGTGTAAGAAGGTTGTGCATTTGCCCACACTCAAGATTTTAAGTAGTACATGAGATTAGCAATTATATATAGATATATATTATATATATATATATATATATATATATATATATATATATATATATATATATATATATATATATATATATATATAGGGTGATTCAAAAGTACTTTGACAAACTTCAGGAGGTGATTGCTGGCATTATTTTAAGGTGAAAAGTTCATATAAACAATGGTCCTTGGCGGCATCGTTACGGAGATACAGGGTGTTGAAAAATTAAAAAAAAAATAAGAATTTTTAAGTAGCTTCTAAACGTTTTGAGCTTGTGTTATGAAATTCGGTGGATGAGATAAGCACCTAAGAACAGTCATTTTAAAAGTATATCGCGTTCTTTAATTTAACCAGTGGCGTCGGCACGAAACTTTCATATAACATTTTTTGTGAAAACTATGCTACGCCACTGACTTATTTTATTTTAACTATTGTGAGTGTCATTTTGTGAGTCCTTGCTTTATTTGCAACAAAAAAAGTCTGTTGCGATTTTTTCATACGGGGAACGGTTTAAAGGTAAATCATTATTTTATTCGGCTATACAAATGTATTAAAAAATTTATTTTAAATTGATCAAAAAAATTTATTTTAAATTGATCAAACATTCAGACATTATTAAAATAACAACTAATTTATTTAAATAAATAAGTATCAGTTATAAAATTGCCTTAAATAAATTGTTGGAAATGTCAACCCACAGCCAAGGCATCTCATTTTTCAACACCCTGTATCTCCGTAACGAAGCCGCCAAGGACCATTGTTTATATGAACTCTTCGCCTTAAAATAATGACAGCAATCACCTCCTGAAGTTTGTCAAAGTACTTTTGAATCACCCTGTATATATATATATATATATATATATATATATATATATATATATATATATATATATATATATATATATATATATATATATATATATACACAGGGTGCCCGGAAAATACGTGTACAGCATTTGATGACAGACTCCTGACGCCTAAATAGGTCGATTTAAGCCAACTTAGTTATATCCGAAATTGCTTCGTTTAGCCGGTAGAGGGCGTCAAAGATTAAAAAAGTTCCTGGTTTCTCGCAAATTTCTTGAAAACGTGCCAATCGATTTTAATGATTTTTGGTGTGTAGTGTTACAGTAAAAAATGACGTTTTCTAGTAGTATAGTTCTCGGCTTTAAATAAGCGGAAGTGTTAGAAAAGTCACGCCACATTTCTTCTGATTTCTTATGTCATCGAAGTTATGACAACCCAGGTATTTTTGTTAGGTAAACGGGTGTATTTGGAAGCTTTTTTACCTCTTTATAAATTTTCGTTGAACGAGCGGCTTTGCCTGAAAAAAAATATTTTCAATTACCTGCATACCTATTTAATAATCCAGAGACATTAGACAGAGTCCAATTTCATTTTTTAAAATGTGTTAATAAGTGTATTCAGCAAAATGGCGGCCATTTTGCACATTTGCTTAATTAATATTTTCTTTTTACTTAGTTTTTTATTTTTTTTACAATACATGTACTTCCAGCATTTTCCCATTGTTTTTTTTTATAACAGTTAATAATTGATGTAATATGCAGGTAATTGAAAATATTTTTTTTTAGCAAAATCGCTCATCCAACGAAAATTTATTAAGAGGTAAAAAAGCTTCCAAATGCGTCCGTTTATCCAACAAAAATACCTGGGTTGTCATAACTTTGATGACATAAGAAATCAGAAGGAATGTTTACATGTGACGTGACTTTTATAACACTTCCGCTTATTTATAGCTGATAACTACACTACTAGAAAACGTCATTTTTTAGTGTTAGGTTATACACCAAAAATCATTAAAATCGATTGGCACGTTTTCAAGAAATTTGGGAAAAACCAAAAACTTTTTTAATCTTTAACGCCCTCTACCGGCTAAACGAAGCAATTTCGGATATAACTAAGTTGGCTTAAATCGACCTATTTTGGCGTCAGGAGTCTGTCATCAAACGTTGTACACGTATTTTCCGGACACCCTGTATATATATATATATATATATATATATATATATATATATATATATATATATATATATATATATATATATATATATAACTTACCACACTAACTGGTGCTAAACCGGGTGAATACGCGTTTTATTGTCAGTTTTGTCTGTGAAAATAATTTAGAGATTTACAGTTCAACCTTTAATGCCTTACTGGTGTGCATGTACAGTGTACAGTGCTAGGCATTTTGTACCAGAAGTCCCGGGTTCAAGTAGAACTAAATTCTGAATTTTTTTACTTTTTCAAATTTTTTGTTTAATGTACTGACAATAAAAGGCGCATTTACGCGGTTTAGCGCCAATTGCTAATCTCATATATACAATAAGGCTGTGATATAGTCAATATCGGCTTAGAGTTTAGGGTATGAACTGACAATAACCAAGCGGTGTCATTAATGCCATTAATGATAGATATCATGTGACTACCACAACAAATCATAATAAAAAAACATGTGATGTACTATCAATGGTTGCGGTTGGTTATTTTTGACCATACCCTTAATGGCGACCGTTGACACATGTGTCACACATGTCATTTCTAGTAACATTCTAGTAGTATTCTGGGCCCTCACCCAGAATCAAAAAGAATAGTCCTCCTAATTTATTTTATGTCATTTTACGGTCTTGGGTTTTGCAGTAGCGAAAGAATTGAAGCTTTTGCAGTTTCTGACATATATATATATATATATATATATATATATATATATATATATATATATATATATATATATATATATATATATATTAGGGTTCGACCGATATACATTTTTTGCCAATACCGATATATCGGTATCGGCCGATATGAAATGCCGATACCGATATTTATCGGCAATACGTTATATGCCATATTTAACGCATTTCTTTAAACTGTACATACTTTATTACTAACAAAACCAACACTTATCGGCACTGACAACATGCTTTATACGTTAAAGTTATAAACGAAATATTACTCAAAGGCGATCTAAGCATTTGGCTTGAAAACTCCCCAATCGCGGGAAATACCCTTGTGCATCGCCGGGGAATAACCGGTGTTAATGAATTTGAGTATTTACATGGTGTACTTAATATAAAATATAAGAACCATATGTCAACCAAATAGAAACCGACTTGGACCACAAGGAACTGGAATACTTGTATTTCTTCAGCACAAAATCACAAAACTTAATTTTCATTACTAGTTTTTTATCATCAGAATTTTTGTTTCTTAAACTTTAGGCTTAACAGAAACTTCCTTATTACTGACGTCTGTAAATACTTTTGTATCTAACAGCAATAAACTATTTGTATTTGTAAGATCAGGGTTTTTTACATACAATTTTTTTTCCAGACTGGACCTTTTGTTTTTAAGGAATTAATCGAGTCTGGGCTCAGGTTGGATAAATGTTTACTCCTTTTTCTTCACTTTTTTTGGACTTTGAGAATATTTTTACATGCTGGCGTTTTTTGTGAATTTTCTTGAACGATAATTTTTGAGTTTTTGGGTCCTTTGATTTTCGGAAAAATTACAAATCGTAAGACTGGGAACTTTTTAAATAAACGCACACCCTCAAAAATTTCAGTTATATTTGTAATCAATTCTCAATAACTCTCTTTAGGGTCGCAAATATTGCCGTGAACCATCTATTGCATAAAACAACTATTAAGCTTTTTACTGTTTTATTTTGTCCCGTAGCACTCGGCCTGAACCCACGCGTCACTGCCTTGCCGATTAATTCCTACCCAAACTAACTAACTAACCAAAAAAAAAATGCCCTCTGGAATAGCTTTCTCGACGTAAAAAATCCTGATCCTTCGATCTAGCGTATTAAAAAAAGATAAAAATTGCGTTTTCCAAGGTACAAGCACGTTTAGTGCTTTTTTGAGGTTAAGGAGGCGAAATTTTGACAAAGAAATTACACCATCAGAAAGCTGAGAGAAAAATACACCGAAAACCATGTGTCAGTTAATTTTTAAAGGCGTTTCCCTGCGAGATCATGAATTTAAAATGGCATGTTTTCAGGTTCGCGCGCCGCCCTGGGACATTTGAGGCGATTCGCCCCATATGTGTATTCTTTTATTTTGAAGGCATGTGAGGAGCAAAAATTCAAAAAGAGTAATATCCAGTTTTAGAGTTCTGAGATAATTAAAGTTTTTTAATAACCAAAAAAATTCATCCTAAAATTTTTTTTACATAAAATTGTACACAGAGACACTTGAAGTAGAATGCTATTTACAGAGAAAGGAAAAGTTTGTTTTAAAACTGCTTATTGTCAAAGATGAATGGATAAAAACCTTTTTGAACACAATATATGGATAAAAACCTATTTGACTGTGGGATTTTATTCCATTTGAAAGAAAAATTAACTCTTTTAAAATAAATGTTAATGTACAGAAAAAGCAAGCTTTATTGAGAATGTTACAAATTCAAAATCCAGATGATTAATACATAAGTATAAAATACATAGGATAAAACCCCTTCTGAATAGAACTTGCACGCTTAAATAAAATCCCTTTTGAAACTACGATTTTGCAGATAACCTTTTTGAATTAATTTCTGTATTTTGACTGCAATTCTACGCGGGATAAACATTATTTTAAACCGATATTAATGAGTGACTTTAGAGATGAGCATTACAAATATGTAATGCCATCTGTTTGCAAAAATGTGAAATTTGGGATAATATTCCTTTTGAATTTTTACTCCTCATGTATACTTTATATACTACGTAATAAAAACGTTAAAGATTATAGATTATAATTTATGGATTTTTGAATTCAAAAAACATATGTATATTGGCATTCCTGCCGATACGATATATCGACAAAGATGCCGATATTGCCGATAACCGATACATGTCGGTATCGGTCGATCCCTAATATATATATATATATATATATATATATATATATATATATATATATATATATATACTGTGTCTAAAATAGGTGATACCACTATTGCTATCTCCGAAACGGTAAAAGATACGAGGTCGGTTAAATTCGAGAAAATGTGTTATTTTTAGACCCCACTCATATTCTATTTACGGAGTCGCCAAATTCTCTATAGTTTCTTATCTACAGGGAATTTTTTAAAAATAGTCGAAACATTTTATTCTTAAATATCTCGAAAAGTATTACAGGGCGAAAAAAATTGTTTTAACAAAAATCACACGATTTTCTACCTTCTCTAAAGTAACGTTATTGTTTTGTTTGCACTTTTTGTTTTTATTGAGTTACTGAGACTAACTTGTTTTTTTCAAATACGGACCTGGACTTTTTGATGCATTTTTTGAAAGTATACTTCATACCCTTTACATCTGTGTATCACTTGATTATGTTTTTCGACTTTTTGGTGTAGATATCATCATCATTAGGATATTCTACCAGTGTCTACCTGACATTTTTCAAGTTAATGCGCCATTTCACAACCATAAAAACCACAAACCATAGCGATAGGTCGTGAATTATGCCTTAACATGGAAGATCCCAGGCCCGTATTGATAGAAAATCCTGATGATGTTGCTATTCTTGATCAAAACGTCAGACAACATATTCAAGTTATACACAGTGTAAAGGGTATGAAGTATTCATTCAAAAAATGCAGCAAAAAGTCCAGGTCCGTATTTGAAAAAAAAGTTGGTATCAGTAACTCAATAAAAATAAATGATGTAAACAGAACAATAACGTTACTTTAGAGAAGGTAAAAAATCGTGTGATTTTTGTTATGACAATTTTTTTCTAACTATCTTAGCTTTCAAGAATAAAATTTTTGACTATTTTTAAAAAATCCCCTGTAGATAGGAAACTATAGAGAATTTGACAACTCCGTAAACGGAATATAACTAGGGACTAAAATGTCGCATTTTCTCTAATTAAACCGACCTCCTATATTTTACCGTTTCGGATATAGCAATAGTGGTATCACCTATTTTAGACACGCTGTATATTATAATTGAAAAAATCAATTATTCTTAAACGCAGTTGGAAAAACGTCTGCCAGTTGCATTTCATTTTTTTTTTAATTAAGACAATTTTATTAAAACAAGAGGCAGACGCGATAATATTGTTTACAGCACTTATTGTTTTACACAAGAGCTAAAAAGTAGAGTGATGGGACCGTTAACGTATTTAGTTGGCCAAAATATGGCCTGCATGATGTCCTGGGATGCAGACGAAGCATGCACCTAATAATTCGATTTTGTGCCCTAAAAACCTCCTCAGTTCGGGATGAAGATTCCCAGAAAGTCAGCCCATAGGACATTACAGATTGTATTTGTCCAAAATAAAACATCTTCAATGCTTCCATGGACAAGACACTACGAAGTCTACCTACAAGACCGCACAGACTACTCAATTTAGCTCGAAGAGCCTGAATATGAGAATCCCAGCCCAGACTGAAATCCATCTGTACTCCCAAAAATTTAATATTGTTAGTAACTGGAATGGACTTTCCACTATGTTTGACACAGCTAGATTCGTATGTAATATTGGTCTTGCTAAAACATATCTTGCACCATTTAGGTACAATTTATTTAGCGAAACAGTCTTATGTACATGATATCAAAAAATGTAATAGGCAAAAAAGTTATTAGGTAAATCAAATGTGAAATATAAGTATAAGTGTGATAAGTTTATCAAGCTAAGGCAATCAATAGCATCCCAAAATAATTCTTACTGATCAAAAGTTACATGACAAAAAACTTTGCTGGTCGAATATTCCATATTATTAGGAAGCATTTTGTATTGAAAACATATGAAAAATATTTATAAAACATCAAGCAGTAGTTGCAAAGGTGGCAAATTTAGTATTTATTATACAGTATGTCCACGGTTGAGGTAAACAAGAGGACCAAAACGTGAAAGATATGAAAAAAGGTCATTCTTTATAAAAGTTTTTACTTGCTTTAAAAATAAGATCCACGATGCCAAAAATTGTTTTTTTGTACAGGGTATGCAAGAAATACAAAAAACTAAAATTTGGTTAAGAGTAAGTTTGGCGTTTTTAAATTTTAATGCTAAACGTTAAATAAAAAAGTTGTTTTAAGCTTTAAAATAATTCATATTCCAGATTTTCAAAAAAAAAAAAATCCTAAATGACTCTTTCAAAATCAACATTTTTCTGTCACATGGTCACCCTTTTTATTTGATTACATCTTTGATAACTGTGACGTATTTGTCAAAATAATAAAGATGTTTTCTTTAGGCCCAATTTTATAAAGTGCTCTTAAGCCTTAATTTAAACTTCGACTTAAACTGAATAATAATTCAAGGTTTAAACAACGGAACTGTAATGTGCATTTTAAAATCGGAGTTTAAATTTCGATTTCTTTTTTTAATTTGGTGACATTCGGCTCCGATGCTACCGCAGTTCAGTCCTGTTAGTATTCTGCATTGACATTTATGTCTGGTAATCTGTGCAGTACGGTAGTACAGCCATAACGTAAAAAATCATCTAACATCTAACATTTTATTATTACACATCTATATGATTTAGTACTAACCGGTCGGTTGGACGCTCTAAAACGTTACTTAAGAGCATAGGCGGTTCTAGACCTCTATTTTTGGGGGGCTTCAGCCCCTGGTTTATATATAGGAGGCTAGACCACTCAGTTGGATTTGGGGAGGTTAATTCGAGATTTGGGGGCTTAGCCCCCAAGCTCCCACCTAAAACCGCCTATGCTAAGAGCCCTAACAGTTGCTGAACAGAACTTTTTGAAATTCTGAACCTCTGCATAAACTGAATAACATTATCATGTCCATAGAGTTGGTGCGGGTGCAAAATATTCTGTCACGCCTGGACTGATCAATAACATTGACAAAATCTTCTTTGTCGTCTGTTAATAACTCATCGAAAATTTCAAATATATCCATTATAAAATGCGGGTCCGGTAAAATGTAAAACAAAATTTTTAAGTTATGCTGATGCATTGATGTATTTCTGTCAGATAAAGTAATTCTACTGCGCAGGTCCTAAATCGGGTTCTTGAGTTTAAGCCATAGAGAAAATATATAGTAGAGAAATAATGTCAATTACGAATGCGGCAAATTTACCGAGCTGAATCCGTAAACAAAGACGGTCCTCTGCGGGCTTGCGCATTGTCGGACGTTTGCCTTGTGATAGACAGGACCGTACTTCAAAATTTATTTCACATGACGTGAATCTTTTATCGAGTAATAAATGCTAAATATATTACTTGTAATTATTCTTTTTATTAATGATAAAAATGTAACCATTAGTGAGATTTTAACAAAAAGTGTATAGTTTGTTGGCTTAAATCTGAGTTTTCTTGCTATACAAAACTGTCGATAATTCCTCGAAAATAGCTCAGTTTATATATATACAGTGCGTCTCTTTAATGTCCCCCCTCTTAATTTTTTAAACGTTACATTTACAAAATTGAAAGTTGAAATAAAATATAAACATAGTATTCTAAACAATAGAAATAAAATATGCAACTGTTTTAAGAAGTAAAATAGTAAATCAAAAAAATTACATGTGTATATTTTATTGGTTTGGCATCCCATCCTGTATAATTATTGAACAAACCAAGTTCTAGGGTAAGATGTAAATATTTTTACACCTATTTACAGTGTGTGCACCTGATACTTTGCTGAAAGCGCTACTACTTACGGCCCCATGTCAATCTAATCCACCGATATCTTAGCGATCCTTTGGCGAAAGCGGTTTTTTCTTTCGCCATCCCTTTTAAAATACTCCCCTCTACCCTAATCCACTAGTATTTTTAGTGCCCCTTTGACGAAAGCGCAAATATGCCTTTTGGACACACCCTTCTAATCCACTGATATCTTAGCGATCCTTTGGCGAAAGCGCTTTTTTCTTTCGCCATCCGTTTTAAAATACTCCCCTCTACCCTAATCCACTAGTATTTTTAGTGCCCCTTTGACGAAAGCACAAATATGCCTTTTGGACACTCACCCTTCTAATCCACTGATATCTTAGCGATCCTTTGGCGAAAGCGCTTTTTTCTTTCGCCATCCCTTTTAGAATACTCCCCTCTACCCCAATCCACTAGTATTTTTAGTGCCCCTTTGGCGAAAGCGCAAATATGCCTTTTGGACACACCCTTCTAATCCACTGATATCTTAGCGATCCTTTGGCGAAAGCACTTTTTTCTTTCGCCATCCCTTTTAAAATACTCCCCTCTACCCTAATCCACTAGTATTTTTAGTGCCCCTTTGGCGACAGCGCAAATATGCCTTTTGGTCACACTCACCCTTATGCAATATAGGGGAAGGAGGCATTGACACTATATATGACCTTCTTACACCATCTTACCCCTTATACAATGCCCCTAATACACACACACCCCATCAGTGCCTTTCTGACACCTTTACCACACTCAATATACGTCACTGACAAATATTTCTACTTCTCCGTGTGTGTGTATTCACTTCAACACCGGAGTGCATTTAAGATAAATTATATTTTTTACCTCCTATTCTTTCACATATTGATATAATTTAAATTTGGAATTAAACTATTTGTATTTATGCACTACTTGTAAGAAATAGACTACGAAATAATTCCTTATATTTGAAAGTTGGATACATAATTGACGAAACATATGAAATGTCTGTAACACTTTGTAAAGACTATTTTTGTATCGAAATAACAAGCTTCAGAGGTTCGCTATATTCGCCACCCCAACCAAAAATACCATAACATACAAATGACTGAGATTTTTTCGGCCCGGTTCTGATCGCCGCGTTGCGTCAGTGAGTTCAACAACCACTTTTACGAGACGTCCCGAGTGCGCATGCTTCGAGTGGACCGTCGTTTAAAAATCTGACTGGCGCCCAATGCGTACAAACGCACTTTTTCGCCCATACATTGGACGGATTCAGCTGGTGTCGCGAATACGTTGTGATGGTCTAAATATATCTTGTCTATGGTTTAAGCGGTACTCTCTCTACCGATTAACTTACGACCTGGTTTGTACCTCTTAGGCCCAATTTTATAAAGTCGATTTAAATCGCAAGGTCCGGTTTATATCCTAGATTGTCAGAAATGGCCGTTTTATAAACTCGGATTGACAGCCAGGTGTGATTTAAGAGCCACTAACCAGGTCGTAAGTTAATCGGTAGAGAGAGTACCGCTTAAACTCAAGAACCCGATTTAGGACCTGCGTAGTAGAATTAGTTTATCTGACAGAAATGTTCTGCATCACCATAACCTAAAAATGTTTGTTTTATATTTTACCGAGCCCACATTTTATAATGGATATATTTAAAATTTTCGAAGAGTATTTTGTCAATGTTATTGAGCAGCTGAGGCGTGACAGAATATTTCGCACCCGCGCCAACTATATGGAGACATTAAATGGTTTTCAGGTTATGCAGAGGTTTACATTTCAAAAAAATTTGTTCAGCAACTGTTAGGGATTTTAAATAAGGGTTTAGAGCGCCCAACCAACCGGTTAGTACTAAACCATATAGGCGTATAATAAAATGTTAGATGAATTTTTAGGTTATGGCTGTACGGCCGTGGCACTGCCTTTCCGGCAGCGGTCGTGGCCGCGCAGATGGCTTTATTTCGAGGGAAAATCAAAGGGACTCATGATACAATAAATAGAAGGTACGATACCAAACCGTGTCAAATTCGTCCGGGTCCGTGCATGACGTCATGCCGTGAGTTATTTTTGAAATTTATAACGCGCAATATAGAATTTACGTTAGTTAAAGGCGATTTTATATAAATTCTATTGGCAATATACTTTGCCTCCTGCTTATAATACAAATTTTATAGTATATGATTTAAAATAATCATATAAATACAGGGATAAATGCATACATTGATTGATTGATTGTCCACATCACAACCATACACAACACATCTCATTTTTACTTTTAAACTCCTAAAAGTAATATAAAAACACCAAAAATAGTTGAAAACAACGCATTCTTAAAAAAGACGTGTTTCATTTACAAAATATCGCGGAATTACTCGCGGCGTGATGTAAATGGCCACGCCTACCTGCGCGGTATCATATCTTTTTTTATTTGTATCATGAAAGTGACTATAAGCCGCTTAAGTAATGCAAAATCCCACGAAGTGACGTCAAAATGGAAGGAGCCTGGCCAGTCGATCGACGCGTCGGCATACCATTGTGAGTGTATCATGATCGGAGCCAAAAGTCACCAAATAAAAACGGAGAAATCGAAATTTAAACTCTGATTTTAAAATGCACATTACAGTCCCACGGTTTAAACCTTGAATTATTATTCAGCTTAAGTCGAAGTTTAAATTAAGGTTTAAGAACACTTTATAAAATTGGGCCTTAAATCGCACCGGGCTGTCAATCCGAGTTTATAAAACGGCCATTTCTGACAATCTAGGATATAAACCGGACCTTGCGATTTAAATCGACTTTATAAAATTGGGCCTTGGAGTAAAGAATATTTATAGGTAATCCAAAATTACAGAAATGACGAGAATTGTTATCGCTATATTATTGAGAAGTTTTAGTAAAAGTTTCCAAATGTACAATTATGCAGAAGTTCAGTAGGTACATAAATTAGTAATCAATTTAAAAAAACTGGATCTGTTAGTGATTTAAAGAAGACCAAGAAAAGATACGACGAAAACGATGCTTCTTACAGTATTAATTTTGCAGTCTGTTGATGAAAATCCTGTTGTCTTTAAGAAAACTAGCACGAAGTTTACAATAATTGTGTAAAAAACAACATATTCAAAGTGTGTTTAAGGAAAATAAAATTCGTCCTTTTAAACCAATTTTTAACCAAACTTTGGAAGATGGGGACAGTTACAAATACAAACCCTTGGACTTTTGTTTGTGGGTTGGTGATGAAATTCTAAGTAACAACGTGAACCTTTATAAGCTGATAATGTCGTCAGATAAGTCAACCTTGAGTTCAAACAGCACTGTAGCTTCTCAGCATGTGAAATACTGCGGAAGGGGAAAATCCAGAGTTTACAATTGCGAACCGCCGCCGCCAGTATTTTAAAAAAGTACCTAAATGTTTTTTGCGCCATTTTCTATTATGGGATTATAACATATTTTTTTGATAATAGACATTATTGATTTACCTATGCTGGAGTCATTTTTGTCAGACAAGTTAAAAGAATTGCCTCTTCAATATCGCCGAAATATGTATTTTTAGCACGATGGCTGTCCTACACATTATGCTACAGAAGTAAGGGATTGGTTTGGGCAAGTCTGGAAATCGATGGATGGGCTGAAATGGTTTGGTGGCCCCCTAGGATTCCGGAGTTGATAAATATGTGATATATTTCTTTGAAATTAAACAACTAACATATGAAAAACGATTGAAAATGACGAAGAAGTTTTAAAGCAGAGAATTTTATGAGCGGTAGAAGTGTTTTAGAGGGTATTGGATAGAATCGATTTCACTGGAAGAAATGAGAAGAAGCTTTAGCCATTTTTGACGTCAGTTAGAAAATACGTAGAATATGAAGGAGAAGTTTTTGAAAAATAAATATTATGTGCCCTCAATTTTTTTAAAGTTTAATAAAATAAGAAATATTTCTCCAATATTACAATAATTGTTATTATTTAATATTCTATTAGTAATTTTCTTTAACCTATGTCAGTCTGTAATGTTGGATTATAAATATTTTTTGCTCTAAAGACAACAATTTTATTATTTTGACAAATACGTCACAGTTATTCAAGGTGTAATCAAACAAAAAAGGTGACAATGTGACTTGAAAATCTGGAATAAAAATTCTTTTAACATTTGAAACTACTATTTTATTTAATGTTTTGCATTAAAATTTAAAATAAGGCAACTGACTTAACCAAAGTTTACTTTTTTGTATTTGTACTGTACAAAAAAAAACAAATTTTTGGCATCGTAGATGTTATTTTGAAAGCGAACAAAAACTTTAATAACCTTTTTTCGTATCTTTCAGTTGTTGGTGCATTTGTCCCCTTGTCTACCCCATCCGTGGACATACTGTATACGCTATGTACCTATGCTTCAATATTTTATGGATATGTTACAGACCGTATATTATGTAAAGCAGACCGTATATAAAATAACTAGTTCGTTTATAAATGGACTATTAGTCCGTATGTGTAAGAAGCATATCTTTTACAAACGGACTAGACGGTTTACAAAAGGACTAGTAAATTTATATACAGCCTAACTGCACCTAGTCCGTATATGAATGTGGGTTTTAAATAATTATAGAATGTGTGTCTTGTTATTTATTTGTACATGTTAGGCTATTATGACATTTAAAGGTATATGATACCAGAGACTATAAAGAATATAGACAGACACTCGAATATACCGAAAAGCCGGTCTCCCTTGAGACATTTGGTGGGTTTACCGGTTTATGGTTTAAAAGTTTGTTTGTCCACCATTATATATACATGTAGATACATAGTATACATATTTATATAACGGTAGACAAACAAACTTTTAAACCATAAACCAGTAAACCCACTAAATGTTTGAAGTAGGGATGTAACGGGTAGCCCTTTTTAGGATCCGGCCAAACCGGGTACCCGGTCAATTAAGACCCGGCATCCCCGGGTACCCGGCCGGGTACCCGGTTTTGGCCGGGTACCCGTTACATCCCTAGAAATAAATTCATATTTGGCGTTGCCGTTAATTGATAGACAATCAATCCCATTTTCGTGGTGGAAAATACATTCAGAGAGATTTCCTAATCTAGCAAAGCTTGGTAAAAAGTTTCTTTCAGCACCTGCCTCAACAATATTTAGTGAATGGTTGTTTTCAGAAGCGGGTAATATTTATGAAGAAACCGGAAACCAACTATCCTCTGACAATGGTGAAATGTTAGTTTATCTTCATCACACTTTGCCATTAATTGATTTTAGTTATTAAATTTTTAACAAAGTTTATTGTTATAACCTTTTAAAATCTGTTTTTTATGTATATTTGATCATCACAAAAATATACCGTTTCAGTTCTTTTATGCTTTATTTTACCAAAAACAGAAAACAAAATAAAAAACCGGGTACCCGGCCGGGTAACTTGCTACCCGGCAAAACCGGGTATCCGGCCTACGCGGCCGGGTATCCGGTTTTGGCCGGGTAGACCGGGTACCCGTTACATCCCTAGTTGCAAGGGAGACCCGCTTTTCGTTGTACGGCAGTGTTCGTCTAGGTATTATTTAGTCTATGATAATAAATTAGTTTTTCGACAAGTACTCTGCCACGATCGACCGTCTGGAACGGGAATTCTTACAGTTGATCCAATGTCCGGTTTGTTCAGGTTTCAGGTTCAAATATGTTTAAAATGTGCATTTCTAGCCTTATTTTGTTACAATATACTTCGTAAATATCACCTGAAAATTTCCGATTGAAACATACAGTCTAAAACGCGATAGTTCGTATGTATACGGTCTAGTCCTTATATGAAATATCAAGTTATTTACATACGGTCTGTGTCATTTAGATCGTATACTTACGGCCTAGACCGTATACATATGGTCTAATTTCATATATGGCCTGTAACAGATGTACAGATGCTAATTTTAATTTGTTATAAAGTAATGTTAATAATAACTAAAGCTCAAAGATAAACAAAATCCGACTCTGCCATCCATTATCCGCTTCTCGGTTTTCACACAGCGTCAACCCGATTTTGGTAACTTAGTTGTCATTCACTAATAGTTGACATCAATGGAGAGTCCTATACTCGCCACACCTAACCTAACTCGTTTATCCATGACGTATTAGGCAATGCGACGATGTGTCAAAATTAATTCAATATGGCGAATGTTGGCAAACATTGCTAGGAATACGCTTGTTTACATTTGCATTTAAAGCGTGCGCATCCCGAATCCCTATAAAATTAATTATATTCATCAGGTTGTTGTAGTTTGTTCATTTAGGTTTGCTAACTTCCAGTTTTTTAACTCCTATCCATAAAAGTGGTGATAAAAGTGATGTCAACAACTATCGAGGAGTTTCAATTCAGGCAGAAATACCAAAGCTTCTTGATAGGTTAGTCGCAAAGAGACTTTCCTGGAATTGTAGGAGTGTCATAATTGAACAGCAGCGTGGGTTTTTTGAGGGTAGGTCTCCGGTGTCAAACTTGTTGCTGTATCAGCACTCTCTGTTGGGAGCCTTCAGGAGGAGGGTCCAAGTAGACAGCGTCTACACCGACTTCTCGAAGGCGTTTGACAGGGTGAGTCATGATATTCTTATTAGCAAGCTTGGGACTATGGGCTATCTGTCTAATCGTATTCAGTTAGTTCGTATAAATAATTATATTTCAGAAGGGGGTACCACAGGGAAAATATATAAAGAAATCTCATCTGATTGGGACAAGCAATTACTTCAGAGTGACATTGATAGGGCGTTTGAGTGGTCGCCGGCCAATGGCCTCCAACTTATGTAAAGAAATGTTTTTGCATTTCCTTTGGAGGATCCCCGATTGTTTCTCGCAATAGATATTCAATAAATAATGTGGTGCTTGAGTTTGTTTCGTCAATTAGGGATTTAGGTGTTATTTTGGACAGTACGCTTACAGTTTCTATCCACATAACTGACATTATCAATACAGCTAACAGAAATTTGGGATTTGTGTCGAGAAATAGTGTGGACCTATCGGCATTTTGTTTTAAAATGCTGTATAATTCTTTTATGCGCTCGAAATTGAAGTATGCCTCTGTGGTGTGGGCACCATCTTACCGGTGTCGTATTGATGATATTGAGTCTGTCCAGAATTTTTTTTAAGAACTTTAGCTTTTAGGTCGCATTTAAATATAGTGGAAAATTTTCATATAGACTATAAAACTGTAGAAATCAATTTCTCTAACGTCAAAATCATGACAGAGAAGCAAATTATTCTCTAGGTGAATAATTTTTGAAAAAATTCCCTAGGGAGTTTTCATTATAAATCAAATAAAAATTGAGGAATATAAGAAATTTAACATGTTTATTGATTACAAGCTTAAACCACGTATTTATGTCGCCATCAGAATTTCGTTTCAGAAAGGATACTAATTTTGTATATTTACTTATGTTCAGCATTGTCATAAAGTACCATGCAAGATTTAACCATCGAATACTGAGCCCATAGGGTACATTTAAACTTTTTAGCTTTTTCACTAAAGTATACCAGCATCGCATTTTCAGTAAAGCTTATTATGCTTTTCTGAGCACCAGTTTTTAACAGTTTGATATGCTGCTTCATATACCTTCCCCTTGACTTTTCTTGTAGTAAATTGACTGCCACAGCATTTGCTGCTTCAGTAATTTCTTCAGGTTCTTCTACCAAAAAAAAAAATCTTTGAAATCCATATTTTGCCATAAACGAAACTTTGTTCATTTCAGTTTTGACAATTGTTTATTTAAATTTTGACAACTGTCAAGGACTTTTCTTTAACTGATTAGAAGCTCCTAATAATCTTAAAGCCAATACATATTAATGAAATTAGGTTTTTTGTTTTAAACTTATATGGGTCGTGAAAAAAATAATAACCTCGGGAGAAAATGCTATTTTTCCTTCAGTGCTACAAACTGCACATCAGGAAAAATCAAGCATTTCTTTGCCTTGATGTATAATGTACTATTTGAAGCATCATTTCATCTTACATATACATCAGTCACAAATTCTTTTCAGGTTCGTCTGATGAATAGAAGTATAATTCCTGGGGATATTGTACGGAGACCAGAAAAAGGCAAAGAGACGCAGAGAGGATATTGCAAAGAGACAAAGCAGATCGCTACAGTTCAGATTGTTGGAACTGACAAAGTAACTAATATATCAACATTAAAAAATTAGGACCAAAAGTTTTCAAACAATTTTCCGAAAATTTAGTTTTCAAAAGTACATTTTTTTAAGATACTTTTTTTTCTAAAACCTAATTTTACATAAAACCATTTTTCCAAAATATTTACATTGATTCAATAAATTTGTTTACTTCTCCTATTTTTAACTACTATGTTATGATAAATTTTTTACATCGTAGTTTATTTGTTGGACACATACTTAACAAATAGCTATTTATTAATTTTTTTAGGTTATAGAACATGTATCCATTGACAGACTTCAGCATGTCAGTCCTTATGATGTGGACGATGCAGTTTGCTTTGGAAGCAAATTTGGTAGAATTGAGGTACGTTTTTGTTAATATGTGTCTTTAGCTTTTTTTTTCCTGAAATATATCACGCACTGAGGAATCATTTTGCAACTCCAAAAATTCATCCTGCACTTCATCGGGAATGAGACCAACATCCAAAAATGCATGAAATGGGTTTCGTACTAATGCAGCTTCTTGTTTAGACAGCTCAGGAAAATAACGTTGAATTTCATATTCCAGAGCGTATTGAAGGTGATCATTAATTTCCTCTGTTAGATTATCTACAATTCCTGTCTCCGATTCCTCAGCCTTGGTGCAAAGGTGTTCAAACATGACAAAGTTTCCAAGATCTACTGTACGGCGCCAGTTTTGCAGCTTTAATACGAACATCTAAATATTATCTCTGAAATGATTAATATGCCTTTCTTTACCCTAGAGTTTCAAATTTAGCTTCTGTATTGAAATTTGTTTTTAATATAATGGAGATTGATATTCGCCGACCTCCCAAATAAATCATTGCGACCCCCTTGGGGATCGCGACCCACCGGTTGGGAACCACTGGTCTAGAAGTAAGGCAAGCGTTTGTATGTATACTACTTATAAAAATAATTTTTAGAGTATTGATCAGATGATCACTATGCAATCCAAGGATGGATCTGTAGTGGAGCTTTTGACAAGCATCAATAGTGATATGGATGACTACTGGTCATCAAAAAGAAACAGAATATCGTTTGATGTGTATTATCCTGGACAAGAAGTGGTAAGTGGTGCCATGTACATAATTTATAAGTAAAATATTACGTTTAATCAGAATACGTCATTCAGGGTGACCACTTTCTGGAAAAGTCGTGGAATTTAGCTAGTCATGGAAAAGTCATTGAATTTTAACTTTTTTTTTTGTTGAAAGTCATGGATTTAATCAGAAAAGGTTTCACCAATGGTGAAAATAATTTTCACCAAGTGTTTCTAAACCCCAAAACGATTTATCGAATCGATATTAGATTGATGTCGATGCGAGCGGACTTCATACTGTTAAAAGAGGACCAGTAGAGTACAACGTCTGTTGTTTATATTATACAGGGTTATGATAAAGAAACGGATCACCCCTATATATGGAATACCGCTTAATTGTTCTAAGATCGCTCGGATTATTTTTTGGAAATGCATTTTTCAAGAAGTAAAAACTATACAGGGTGGATCAGAAAAGTGCTACGTGTACGAACATTCATTTTTAAATTAAACACCCTGTATTTTTTTACATTTTTGGATTTTGCAGTCAATTTTTTTATCTATCTATCTATCTATTTTTTTCCCTTCCCGTCCCAACCTCCAATCCTTCAAATCCCATGTCAATAGACTACATTTCCCTTCTCTTCAGACACCCACGGTACGTTAGTACTTAGGCTTGAAGTCTACGTGGGATGTCTTAGATAAAAAAAAATCTAACATATCCTATACTTATCTTCAACTGTTTTCGAAATAACCCTTTTAACTTTTAAATCCCTTTTTTATGTAACATGTCCTATATCAACCAGTTAGCGTCAAATAAATCATTACATTGTCACTAAAGGTAACGTCACATACCTCATAAAATTGTCAATAATATTTTCCATTTTATTGTGCTGTTAATACGTCCAAAATGCGTCTCGCTAAAGACGAACGCATAGAAATTTTGAATATGTTGGGTTGTAACGATAAATGTAGAAGTCATAGAGAAGTCCGTTCCATATTTAATGATAAATACCCAAATCGCCCAGCTAGTAGTCAATCGGCAGTATCTAGGATACCAATGAAGTCTAGAAGTTCTCGTAGTATTAAAGATAGTGTTAAAAGTGGCCGCTCTGGTATACCTGAGGAGAAAACATTGGACCACCCAACCAAAGCACTACAAGAAGATCCTCGTTGCTCTAGCACCCAAGTTGGACGTGATAACGATGTTCACCAAACGGCCGTAACAGAGTTTTTAAAAAAGAAATATTGCATCCCTATAAAGCTCAATTGGTCCAAGAGTTATTGGAAGATGATCCTGACAGACGAGATCAATTGTGTGAAATAATGACTGAGCTAACAGTTAATAACGCAAGATTTGTGCAAAGAATTTGTTTGTTAGATGAAGCTACTTTTTCTTTAAATGGTCAACCAACAGACAAAACTGCAAGTACTGTGCAAGGGAAAATCCTCACTGGTTCGAAGAAAATCACACTCGGTATAATCAAAATACTTACCAAGACTTAACTGCAGCATCGGACATAATTCTCAAGGCCTATCGAGAAGCAAGAATCGAAACTATCAAAGTTGTTCGCGTTGAACGTGATAATCCGGCAAAAGCTAGGCCCTTGAGAGTTGTGCTGGAGTCACAAGCTGATGTCAAAGCTACAATCGAGAGCTACAAAAAATATGAGCTTTGATAGAACACCCAAGCAAGTAGAGGCATATAAACAATTGGAGAACGTTTTAATAGACAGACAAAATAGTGGTAATGCCAATCTGATAATAAAATACTTCTATGGGGTCTCGAGAATCGTCACACTTAAGGACTCTTTAAACCAGTAGGATTGTCTAACAGTATTTCATCTGCTTTCACTTTGAAATTATCCTGCGTCTACCAGAACGTGAGGGGTTTGAATACTAAAGTGCTAGATTTCTACACTTCCGTCTGTCGGGAGAATTACGACATAATTGTTGGTACTGAAACGGGGATTCAAGACAGTGATTGGTCCAGTGAACTCTTTCGCTGTTAGAGCGACCTTGATGAATTGTGTGTAACTAGAGGGGGTGGGGTGGCACTAGCTACAAAGAAGGAATTTTCCGTGACGAAAGTTGATGTTGAGGCCGTTCGTAACAGCGTTGTTAAGGCGGATTTAAATGCTTGTAAACTAACAATTAGTTTTGTCACATTTTACATCCTTGCCACCTATATACCACCCATTACTACCTCTAACGAACTTTTTATGTTTCTTGAACAACTAGAACGTATATGCTGCTTATATGGGAGTAAAGTTTTAATGGTGAGTGATTTCAATATACCCAGCTTCCATGATGACAGACTGAGTGATCCAAAAAAAAGAAATGATCAATAATTTCCGTGATTTCTGATAAATTCTGTAAAGTCGAAAACTCGCCCAATAGACCTAGTATTCGCGAACGTCGAATGCGATGTATCCAGAGACCCTATTCCGCTTGTTAACGAGGACACCCACCCCTTACCATATCTCTGTTACTTAGTCCTGGTAAAAGGCATACGTTTCCACCCAATATTTCTCAGAATATCTATAATTTTAGAAAAGCCCGGTCTTAACCCGCTTGATTTTTTTTGTGGGACCACGTCAATGATTTAGTTTATAAACCCAAACCCGACTCGGTAGATACGTTCAAGGATCCATTCGACGAGTCATACGAGACATTTCTCCACAAGTGGTACCCATGTACAACAGGAACTTTTAGACCGATTGGTCTACTGCAGAACAGTTAGTGGAGGACATTTTCGACATCTTATAGGATAATTTTTTCCATATTTTATTGTTTGCTGTCCTAATAATGTTTTTACTTTTTATTTTAAAAGGTAAGTGTTAATATTTCGAAAACCGTTTAACATAGATATAGAATATGTTACATAAAAAACGTCTAGAATTAACTGTAAAACCCAAAAATGTAATGATATACAGGATGTTTCATTTAAAAAATAAATGTTCGTGCACATAGCACTTTTCTAATCCACTCTGTAAAATTTTTTTTCTTGAAAAAATGCATTTAAAAAAAATAAAATTGATGGGTACGAGCGATTTATTATTTGGTTGCTGTAATAAATAACTGAACAACAACAATGTTAAAAAAACTATATAGTAGGGCAGAGAGCTGATTATACTTTTCTTAAGTTTTTATTTATTTCTTAATTCCCAACCTTACAGTTATTACAGGGAATATACAAAACAAATACAATCAACATAATATGACCAAGATTATACAAATATTAAAGTTATAACAAATAAAAAGAAACAATAATAATGAATTATTCAACAAGTGTTTTTTTAATTGGAATTTAAATTTTTGGATGTTACCTATAATTTTTATATTTTCTGGAATATTGTTACCCCATCGTGAAGAATGGTTTTCTTTCCAAAATTGCTTTGTACTTGGGCAATTTGTAAATTTTTTCACGTCCTTGTACTATATTTGTGTAAAGTATTTACATATCTTATATTATACTCTTTTATTTTTATTTTTATGGAGTGTATTAATTACTTTTAATTTATATAAATTATGTATATCTAAATAAATAACTTTTGTCGATGGCTCTAGAAAAGGCAATTTATGAATACATTTTATTGCCTTATTTTTAATTTTTTTTTAAAAATTAATTGTTGTTAAGCAAGAAGAACTCCATATCGAAATTAAATATGAAGTTTTGAATATATTAAAGAATAATATTATATACACTTATGGACAAATTTAACGCAACACCCCAGATAAAACCAGACCAGATGCGTAAGACTGTCAAATATCGTGTTCACTCTCAATGACCTTGAGGCGCGGCACTTATGCTGCCTGCACCATCGCTTTGCGATAGTGCAGGCGTCTGTACTATACGGCAGTTACGTTACATTTGATGAAGACACGGCAGTGGCTGTGATGCTGTGATTTAAATTTATAACCTCGGTCTCCGTACTAGAGGCCAGACCGGGCCGGCGGATCGTACAGGCGACATTGGAGCTTTCGCATCTGGTCTGGTTTTATCTGGGGCAACTCATTAAAAGTTTCCGTATATTAAATGAAAAACAAGTTATTTTATATCTTGTGTATCTCCTCTTATAATGCAGTTAATAAAACCATTTAAAAAGTAAAATGTTAAAAAAAGATGATACTAAAGTGTAATTTTAATTTGAAATTGATGGCACTGCTAACGCACTCCACAGGGTGTTTTGAATTTCCAGCTCAAAATGTTAAATTTTTAAACACCCAGTATTTGGCTTAAACAAAATTGTATTAAGATTTTCCAGCATTCTTAACAATAAAAAGACATAATTTCCTGCAAATACTAATAGGATTTAATCAAAATTTAGGTTTAGTGTAATACTAGGTGTTTAAAAATTTAACATTTTAAGCTGGAAATTCAAAACACCCTGTGGAGTGCGTTAGCAGTGCCATCAATTTCAAATTAAAATTGCACTTTAGTATTATCTTTTTTTAACATTTTACTTTTTAAATGGTTTTATTAAGTGCATTATAAGAGGAGATACACAAAATATAAAATAACTTGTGTTTCATTTAATATATGGAAACTTTTAATGTGTTGCGTTAAATTTGTCCATAAGTGTATATTTTTAAATATTTTAATGGAATATAATTTCTGGTCTTGTATAAAAATACCAATTAATGGAGAAATTTACTTTTTCATAAATGTTGGATATGAACTTTCCAACTTAAATTTTTGTCTAAATATAAACCTAAAAATTTTATGTTAGGTGAATATTTTATAGTTCCCCCCTTAAGTATTAAGGGCGTATTAATTGTATATGATTGTTTTTTTTATCATCATAAAAGAATTTTTTTTAAAATTTAGAGTTAATTTATTAAATTGAAGCCATGTAAAAATTTTGTTCAAATCATATTTGATATTAAAAAACATTTGTTATCATCCGCAAAATATATCGTTGTTGTATCATCTGCAAATAATTTTAAGCCATCTTTTAAATTTAAATTTGAAATAGAATTTATATAACTTAGAAAAACAAGAGGACCCAAAATAGACCCCTGTGGGACACCACATGTGATATTTCTAAAATAACTTTTTGTATTCTCAATTTGTACAAATTGTTTCCAATTACTTAAATAATTTTGAAACCAAGTGTAAATATTTCCCCTAATTCCTATATTATACAAGCATTGTAACAAAATACTGTAATTGACTGTATCAAATGCCTTGGATAAATCCAAAGACACTAAGCAACACTACTGCCATTATCAACATTCCTTTGAATATTGGTAACAACATCGGCAACTGCCACTTCAGCGTACCTAGACCTACGAAAACCATATTGCCCAGAAAAAAGCAGTTTTTGACTTTCTAAAAAATTTGATATTTTCGTATGTACAACTTTTTCTATTATTTTTTAAATTGCTGGTAGTACAGAAATAGGCCGGTAATTGTCGCAATTACTTCGTTGACCAGTTTTAAAGACTGCGAAAATTTTTGCAATTTTTAATTTATCTGAGTATAACCCTTTCTAACAGAAATTCTAATAAGAAAACTGGTGGAATTTCCAATCTGATATTTTGTATAATTTTGATTGGTATATTATCAAATCCACTGACTTTTTTTTGCATCAAGTTTTAGGATTATTTCTTCAACATTTTCTTCAGAAATCTCTTTTAAGTCAAAAAACATGGATGCCTTGTCCTCCAGAAAGCTTTTCTTCTGCGCACTTGGAATTTCATTTGCTAATGTTTCTCCAACGTTTACAAAATGTTTATTTATTTCTTCACAAAGTTGATTCTGTTCTTCAATTTTATTGTCGATTACAATTTGATTATCAATACTTCGCTGGTGGATTTTTGCTTATTAGTTAATATTAAATTTAAGTTTTTCCAAATCTGGTTTGTCCTATCAAATTCTTTATTGTAAAAATTTTGTTTGGTTTGTCTAATGGTTTTTTTCATAAGTATGTTATAAATGATGTAGTTTTCCTGTAAAGTTAAAATCCCTTTTTAAAATTTATTATAGATATGCATTCCTAGTAATTTTGAGCAACCCAACTGGTTGAAAAAGACCAAAGTGATGAAGAGAAACATGCAACAGCGTCAAAGGTTCACCATTCAAATGGTGACGGATGTCATGATAGAGGTCGCCCTATATAGTCCTACTTCTGGATATTCACACATTACAGAAATTACTAACGAAAATATAAAAAAGTAAGTGGTTTGATTTTTTCATTTATTAAATATGGATTTACGAACATTTTTCGAAAATAATTTTCCGGAAAACAATATTTTGCAAATGTTTTTTTTTTGTTGGAAAACTCTGATTTCAAGTATACATACATTTTTTGAAAGACGTCTATAGCAATTATTGCTGCCATCAAATATTAGTTGTTTTAGTAAAAGCCAAGATATAAGTTTACTTGAGGGAAGGTTTACTAATTTGGGTCATTAATGCCACATGCTAATGACCTATCAATGTACTCACCAAAAATAAATGTACACTTCTTAACATCATTCGTATGGGCCAATAAACAGATTTTATTTGGCGCCACTTACAGTATCATAAACGTATTAAGCAGCCCACTACCAATAATTAAAGCTCCTGTAAGTAAACTCAAAAAGTGCACAAAATGAAACAACGTTAAAAGTAAATTAAATGTTTAATTTAAAAGAAAAAAGGCATAGTAAAATATGGATCAGTTAAAAAGAAAAAGGAAATTGATAATCATTTAACTAGCATTAGGAAGTTGCAACCCATTTACACTGCTAGGACACTATTTTAAATCAGTTTGTTTTCTCTATAAAAATGGTGATTCAAAACATCTGGCTTTTCATGGCGATTATAAAATTAGGTACTTATCTTGATGATGTTCTTTGTGGAGGGCACTCCTCCACTGATCTACTTTCGACAGGGACACACGTCCTAGGTTTCTCCAAACTACCAATACGTGAAAATACTGACTTCAAAACACCTAAACTCTTCAACAGAGGAACATGATACATGACAGTGGCGGCTCGCCAGGGGCGGCAGGGTCGGCAGTGCCGACCCAGTAAAATAGAGAAAAATAGGCAGTAATAAATCTCTCATTCAATATTTAAAATTTCTATATTTTTAATTTTAACTATTTTTTTAAAACAATGGTTCAGTTATTCACCTTTTAATTTACCTGTTTATTTCTATTTACAAACTTATGCACTCTTTCACCGGTCGGTCATCGCCATATTAGGCAGTGACTACGGCCGAAAGTAATAATAGCCGGTCTTCTCACAGATTACAAACGTCCACTGCGGCATGCCGCTCTAGAAATCTACCTAAACAGGCAACCAAATATACATTATTAAAATATTCAATACTATTCAATAGGGGGTTTCAAGTGGCCGTTGCGGCAGATTTAGAACTGCCGCAGGTTGCCAATTTGCGCACTTTTTCATCCATGGAAAATTTATTTGGGTTTTAATACAATACAATCAAGTTAAAAAAAACTTGTTTGTACTTCTGGAATAATAGAAAATATTAATTTAATTACAATTTAATACGTAGTGTATATTATTGAATGTTTTTTTGTGATGTGGTTTAGATTTTTAATGTTTATTTTCTTAAAATTATATTTTCAACGGTCACAAGAACCATGATGATGCGATATTGGCAACTGCGGAAATTTGTTTTGATGGGGGTTGAGGGTGACAATCTGACAGTAGTGACAGTGCATCCTGTGCGTGAATTGATTGGTATTGATTTAATCTGTTTTTTGCTGATTTTATGTACTTTCGGTACCATTTTCGGCATTTTCCTTAGTGTGAACACTTGATTTAGTGCCTAAGTAATTTAGTTATTGTGTGTTACTGTCTTGTGCTGTGCCGTGCGTACTTACCTTTAAACATTTTAAGTGATTTTTTGCCGGCTCGAAAAATTTGGTAAAGTAAGCGTAACAGCGTAAGTATTTAAAAAATGGAGGGAACCGCTTCAAATGCAGCTCAAACTGTAAGTATTACCAAAAGTAAAGATATTGTTAATGAACTTTTATCGCAAGACTTTGCATCGCTACCGTATGACGAAAAAATTATTGTAAAAAACAATGGCCGTCCAACGCCTAAAATGGCTTCATTAATAAATATATACTGCGTCTGGCGGGAAAGGTCCAAATAGATCATTTAATGTAAACTGGTATCAAAAATACCAATGGCTTACTGGAAGTGAAGCCAAAAATAAACTTTTTTGTTGGGCGTGTCTACTTTTCTCTAAAAACAACATTGGACAAAATCAAAATCCTTGGAGTAGAAGCGGGTATGATAATTTGAAAGATTTATTTAGGGCACTTCAAAAACACGATGTATCAAAAGAGCACACGTATAGCCAATTAAAATTAGATTTATTTGGTAAACAAAATATTTACACGGCTTTAAATACCGCTGAACGCGAGAATATTAAACAACATAATGAAGCGGTTAAAAAAAATCACGCTCTCTTGCGACGATTAATTGATATAACCATTTTCCTTGGAACTCAGGAGTTACCATTCAGGGGCCACGATGAGAGGGTAGATAGTTTAAATCAGGGAAATTATAAGGAACTTGTAAATTTACTAAAAGCTTACGATCTAGAATTTCAGGAGTTGTTGTCAAATTCAAAAACATTTAGCGGAGTTTCCAAAACCATTCAAAATGAAATAATTGAAAGCATAAGCCATGTTTTGAATAATACAATTGAAAATGAGCTTAAACAATCATGCTGTTTTTCTTGGCAAGTAGATGAAACTACAGATATATCGTGTTGTTCTCAGTTATCCATTGTTGTTAGGTATGCACTAAATGGCGAAGTTTACGAGAGATTTCTGGGATTTTGGGATGTGAGTAAAAGTCACAAAGCGGAAGATATTTTTACTGTTTTGAAAGACAAATTTTCAGATTTTGATCTGCCCAATAAATTAGTTGGTCAAACGTACGATGGTGCGGCTGTTATGTCGGGGGAACTAAACGGGCTACAAAGTAAAGTTAAAAGCATTGCTCCGCAAGCTTTATTTACTCACTGTCATGCCCACCGGCTAAATTTAGTTTTGCAAGATACTTGTAAAAAAATTAAGGAATGTAGAATCTTTTTTGCCAACTTAAGCGGATTTGCGGCTTTTTTTTCAAATTCCCCAAAAAGAACCCACGTTTTAGAGCGCATTTTAAAAAAGAGACTACCAAGTGTTTGCCAGACACGATGGAATTTTAAATCCCGACTAGTGACTACCGTAGCAGACTTCCGCGGACAGCTATTAGAAGTTTTTGAAGAAATCATTAATGGGGATGATTTTGAAAAAGACGCTATCTCAGTACGAGAAGCTGTCGGTTTAAAATCCCTATTAAGCGATTTTGAGTTTAATGTGTTATTAAGCGTTTTCAAAAAAATTTTTATTCATACGGATGTAGTTTTTGAAATATTACAGAATCAATCTACCGATATTGTTTACTCTCAAAGAAGAATAACCAAACTCATAGAAACCCTTAAAACATATCGTCAAGAAGATTATCACTTAGAATTTATATTAAGTGATATTAAAGATCTCTTAGACGTCGCGGAGCTCCCCACAAAAAGACAGAAACGTAGCGAACCAAGCGAAAATCCGTATAGGCGTCTGTTTTTTGAAATCATTGATACTGTAATTATGCAATTAGAGACTCGCTTTGCAAATTTTGAACATCTAAAGTTCTTTAATCTTTTTGAGAAAACTAAATTTGCAGATTTCGCTACAGATTTTCCCAAGTACTTAATGGATAGTTTATTAACATGTTATCCCACCTTTTTTAATAACACAAAATTGGAAAATGAATTAAGAGTATTATATGCGGATCAAGAAATATTTGGAAATTGGGAAAAGTTACTTGAAATGTATATGTTTATTTATTCAAACCAGCTGACAAACACTGTTCCCGAAATGTTTAAATTGGTTTCTTTAATTCTGTCTTTAGCGCCAACATCGGCATCAAATGAGCGCGATTTTTCGTGCTTAAAACGTATTAAAACTTACGCGCGTAATACTATGAAGCAAGAACGGTTAACCAATTTGTCGTCAATCGCAATAGAAAAATCTTTATTGAAAAAAATACAGAAAACACAGGAATTCTACGATGATGTTATTTATCATTTTGCTACGTCAAAAAATAGACGAATGGAATTAATTTATAAACATTTATAAAATTTCAGAATTTTCAAAGTTAATCTCTATTGTATTAACACAATATACCTACACAGAAAACAAGTGATCTTAAAATTAGGGATATTACTCATGGAACTATGCTAACATCACCGTATTCTTAAATTAAGTCCTCCTACTTTTGAACCAAGACCGCTACTCTTGAATTAAGATCATCGTCTTTGTTCAAGAACACGATGTTCTTAATTTGGGAATACATGACTTTGATTCTCTTGGTGTTTTATTAATGTCAATGTAATCTTAATTTAATATCACTTTTTTTTTTGTTTGCAATGTAGCTAAAAAAAAACAAATAAATATACCCAAAAAAAAAACACAAAATACATAAAGAAATATTTAAAAAAACTTAGGCCCTTAAAAGCCTATTGCTCCTATGATGACACACATGAAAAAAATATTAGGTATATATTTTTTCATACTTTCTGAGGGGCAAAAACCCAGTAAATCCTTGAGTTTGTCAGATTAAAATTTTGCCGACCCTGTTGAATAACTCACGAGCCGCCACTGATACATGAAGTAATTAATTAAATCAACTAATTGCATAAGCTGATTAAATAAGCTGACTAAATAATTAGGCTTGGTTTTCCCTAAAAATGAACACACTTGAGACTCAGGTACACGTGAAATTATAGGTTAGAATCTACGCTCATACAATATATAATAAAAATCAACACTACTCCCTTTTAGAGCCCCTAACACAGATTCATCTGTAAAAACAGGAGGGATGAAACTAGATTTCAATTTCCTCTAAAAAAGGCCTTTTGTTCTCCCACCCTTCCAGAATGACATCGGACAAATGACAACTCAAAAGTCATTAACGTCAACCAAAACGGTATAACCGATACCTCTACCTTGAGTTCATGCTCTCGCGGATTCACGCGTTTCATTCGCACATGCTCGAAAATAGCCAAAACCCAAACAGCAACTGAACCACTTGAAAATATAACAGTAATGAAGTTGCACGCTTTTTGAAAATATAATTTTTGGTAAATACAATGTAAATAACAGTTATGAGCAACGTGTCTCAATTTTTGTTATATTAAATTGTCGGGTTTAATCGGGTTTGTTTAAGTTTGTCCAGGATCTTTTTCTTTATTTTTCTATTAACATTTTCTGGACTATTTCCCCCGGGATTCACTAAGAAGTTTTAAAACTTAATAGAAGATCCACACAACTGGTCATGTGTCCAGAATATATTTTGCTATTTTTTTAAGATAGGTATCAGATTTCAATAGTTTAGGTTTGGCAATACACAGACACTGCCCAGCTCAAACCCAATCAAACCCAATCAAACACCTAGATCATCCCCTTTTCTCGCTCATTCATACTTTGGGTCTCCAGATTATTGAACAAATTGCCTGCAGATGTTTTCTATTCCTCTCCCAACCTCCAATCCTATAAATCCCGTATCAATAGATTATATTTCCCTTCTCTTTACGCTCCCACGGTACGATAGACTTGAAGTCTATGTGGGCTGTCCAAGATAAAATCGCCAAAGCAAACCCAAAAAAGGGTAAACTGTGCAGGTTTGTCCAGGTTTAATAAGGTTTGCCCAGGATCTTTTTCTTTATTTTTATTACCATTTTCTTGACTATTTTCCCCTATTGTTATTGTCTAAAATACATATTTAAACTACTATTTTCTGTATAGAGCGAAAAACCCCAGAAATCAATTTAAAGTACAAAACATAGTTGTCTTATTCTTACACTTGTCAATTTAGGTGTCATAATAAACTGTTCTTAGCGATTGGGGTTCAAAATGTAAATTTCAATAAAATGTATTTTCAAATTTTTTTTTTACAATCTTTGCCAATACCAAGCTTCATTTTTTATTGGGAAAAGCATTAAAAATGAAACTCTTTTGGCCACAACGATATTTTTTAAAAAATTCCCTCGAAACTTTTTGTAGTTTCATTAAATATGCGTCACTAAAAATATATGATTAAGTAATTTTACTAAATAGCATGGCTTTATACAAATTCTATGAATTCCATTCATTTTGTATGTAGGATATTTCACATATGTGTAATGTCATTTGAAATTAAAAGTCATGCTTTAAACAAATTCTATGAATTCTATACATTTTGTCCACCTTATTTTATTTCGCATACATATGTGTAATGTCATCTTAAATTAAAAGTCATGCTTTATACAAATTCTATGAATTCTATACATTTTGCTCACCCTGTATGCATATTTCACATGTGTGTAATGCCATTTTAGATTAAAAGTATTAGAACATTCCACTGATACATGCTTAGAACTGGGCGGAAGGAGATTACTGAAGTTAAGTTCTCACGACGTCCTACTGAAGAAGAAGGATTGGGTTAGAAAATTATCACTGATGTATCGTGCAGATTTGCCTAAAGTGCGTCACATTGTCAGTTGTAATTCCAAAATGTAAGTAGGGTTTGATTTTTTTTAAATATACTAAACAGAAAAGAGGGAATTGGGTATTATATAAACAGTTAATTTTTTATTTGACTTCATCCCTATTGTTTGGATGTTTTTAACATCGTTGTTGCTCAGCCGACTTCTCAGCGATGGAGAATAAAAAAGGTATATATATATATATATATATATATATATATATATATATATATATATATATATATATATATATATATATATATATATATATATATATATATATTAGGGTGTCCGTTATTTACCAAGTTGATCTTTTTTCTTGCGACGCCCCCTAAATTTTTAGTTTATCGTCTAAAAAAAATGTCAGACCAAAATAAGCCCTTAATATTCAGAATAAACCTTGCCCTTAAGACGATACATTTCCCATTTAAATTACATGGGATTTTGGCACTTTTTACAATTATTTTTTTTTTCTTGGACAAAATGACTTATAGCAATGAGACATACATATTCTTATAGGAAATTGAACGCTCTACAAAACAGGCCTCTTATAATTTTTCGATTAATTCACTCCTTCAAAAGTTATTCAAGGTGAAATTAGAACGCTATGTAAATTTTCAGATTTTTTTCCTTTTACGACAAAGTGATTATTATTTCGATAAAAGTTGTTAGTTTATTTCTAAAAATAGATAATTCTGGTGGTATTAGGGTAAAAAAATTTTAAACATGGAAAATAATATACCGCATAATAGGTAGCTGGTTCTAGTTTGAATCATTTTTGAGACCATTCATTTATAACACGCAGTCAACTAATTTTTATTGAATTTCATAAATTTTTGTATACTTTCATGAAATTTCCCTTCAATACAGTAAGTGACTCAAAATTACAGTACAAGCATTCCCGCCAACACACGGATTTTCTATTCACGCAAGCGCGCTACGTCGCATTTAGTACCTTGAATAACTTTTGAATTGTGTGAATTAATCGAAAAATTATAAGAGACCTTTTTTGTAGAGCGTTCAATTTCCTATAACAATATGTATGTCTCATTGCTATAAGTCATCTTGTCCGAGAAAAAAAAAATTAATTGTAAAAAGTGCCAAAATCCCATTTAATTTAAATGGGAAATGTATCGTCTTAAGGGCAAGGTTTATTCTGAATATTAAGGGCTTATTTTGGTCTGACATTTTTTTTAGACGATAAACTAAAAATTTAGGGGGCGTCGCAAGAAAAAAAATCAACTTGGTAAATACCTGACACCCTAATATATATATATATATATATATATATATATATATATATATATATATATATATATATATATATATATATATATATATATATACATACAGTGACCGGCAAAAAGTTCGCAACATATGGGAAAAATTTTTATTAGGAGAGTATCGGAAAAACTTTCCCAGGGGATCGGTTCTGCATGTCCGATAACCTAAAAATCGATTTTGACATACGTCACGTGACCACTGGTATAGCGTCAAATTAAAAAAAAATTGTTAATTTACAAAAAGTGAGGTTAGTTGACGAGATATCAAAAAAGGTTATTTGAAAAAATTGCTTAGAATTAAATTCTAGGTCCTTCTGCAAAATTTTAAGATTTTATTTAAAAAAATTGGAAAACTCAATTTTTTTTAAATATTTTTTTAACGATTTACAAATTTCCAGTTTTTGCCGTTTAGATAGCTTGCCTAATGTAAAGCCCATGTATCTGGATGAAAATAAACGAATGTAGTAGTTTTTTCTACAATTGACAGGACAAAATTAAAAAAATAGGGTTTCGCCGGACGCTAGCTGTTGCAATGATTTGTATCTAGCAGCAGTGTCAAAATTTTAGAGACATTTCAATGAGATTACATTGAGAAAACCTTAATCGTCTTAAATATATCTGAAGTTCGACTTTTTGTAAAGTTAAGGGGATTAAAATAGATAATAAACAAAAAATTACCTGTTTATTTAATCGAAATTTTATAAACGAAAACCAATGTAAGAAAAACTTAAAAGTAGTCAAATTCTGTACTAACAACACAAAAAATCATTGTTTTTCCTTGGGTGCACAAAATTTAAAACTCAGTATGACCACCATTTCTCTCCATACATACTGTTGTTCTCGAGCGCAACTCTCGATTAACATTTCGGAGCATTTTACGATTTATTTGCAATACACAATTTATAATGACATCCTCTAAATTTTGTATATTCCTAAAGGGTCGATGTTTGTACACAGGGTTCTTTAGGTATCCCCACATAAAAAAATCTAACGGAGTCAGATCTACAATTCTACAATTGACAGGACAAAATCGAAAAAATAGGTGTTCGCCGGACGCTCGCTGTTGCAATGGTTTGAATCTAATGAAATGACTGTATCAAGATTTTATTAAGATTTTTCGCACATAAATTTAACAACCAGGTCTATTTAGTTGTACTTAAAACTACCAAAGCAGGCTCTGAAATTAAAACAACCAAATAATCTAGTAGGTTAAAAACAACAGAAAATGTCAAACAAATTATAATTTGTTTGATTTCAACCTATGTCATTGGTTTATGTCTCGCATCTTACTAAGTTTGATATTTTACATAAGTTTATTAATATTTTATTCCTTAAAATGGCACCCACACTACTTCTTCAGGAAAAGATAGAAATTATTTTAATTTCTGGAGATAATTACAAAAGCCATAGAGAAACAGCAGCAATTTTTAATGAGAGGCACCCCGATAAATCCCTCCATTATTCCACAGTATCTCGTCTAGTCAATAAATTTAAAGAAACGGGATCGGTAGAAAATCAGTATAAAGTTTCCCATGAAAAACCGGTAACAGGTGACGAAGGTTCTCTGGATGTGTGTTTGTCGATCACAGAAACACCCCAATTAGCAGTTAGTCAAATATCGGAGATCACTAACATTCACGAAAGATCTGTGCGGAGGATATTAAAAAGAAACAAATTTCATCCGTACAAACCTAAATTTGTACAAGTATTAAAAGATAGGGATTATGACGCCCGCTTCGATTTTTGTGCCTGGTTCCAGGGTATGATTGAGGAAGATTTTAATTTCCCAAAGAACGTTCTTTTCTCGGATGAAGCTACATTTACCTCTAACGGAACCGTCAGTTCACAAAACTGTAGATGGTGGGCCACCGAAAACCCAGACTTTGTAATTCAGAGTAAATACCAATATAGTTTTAAGGTTAATGTGTGGTGCGGAATTTTCAACCTCAGAATAGTGGGACCTTTTTTCTTTAGAGACAATTTAAATTCAGAACGATATTTAGAATTTCTACAAACTGAGATATCTGACTTTTTAGACAATTTGTCATTAGCCGAAAGAAGAAATTTATACTTTCAACAAGACGGAGCTAGCATTCATTCCATAAATGAGGTGAAGAGATGGCTGGATCAAGAATTTGGAAACCAGTGGATAGGACGGTTTTCTGAAAATCCGTGGCCTGCCAGATCTGACTCCGTTAGATTTTTTTATGTGGGGATACCTAAAGAACTCTGTGTACAAACATCGACCCTTTAGGAATATACAAAATTTAGAGAATGTCATTAGAAATTGTGTATTGCAAATAAATCGTAAAATGCTCCGAAATGTTAATCGAGAGTTGCGCTCGAGAACAATAGTATGTATGGAGAGAAATGGTGGTCATACTGAGTTTTAAATTTTGTGCACCCAAGGAAAAACAATGATTTTTTATGTTGTTAGTACAGAATTTGACTACTTTTAAGTTTTTCTTACATTGGTTTTCGTTTATGAAATTTCGATTAAATAAACAGGTACTTTTTTGTTTATTATCTATTTTAATCCCCTTAACTTTACAAAAAGTCGAACTTCAGATATATTTAAGACGATTAAGGTTTTCTCAATGTAATCTCATTGAAATGTCTCTAAAATTTTGACACTGCTGCTAGATACAAATCATTGCAACAGCTAGCGTCTGGCGAAACCCTGTTTTTTTTTAATTTTGTCCTGTCAATTGTAGAAAAAACTACTACATTCGTTTATTTTCATCCAGATACATGGGCTTTACATTAGCCAAGCTATCTAAACGAAAAAAACTGGAAATTTGTAAATCGATAAAAAAATATTTATGAGTTTTCCAATTTTTTTAAATAAAATCTTAAAATTTTGCACAAGGACCTAAAATTTAATTCTAAGCAATTTTTTCAAATAACTTTTTTTGATATCTCGTCAACTAACCTCACTTTTTGTAAATTAACAATTTTTTTTTTTAATTTGACGCTATACCAGTGGTCACGTGACGTATGTCAAAATTGATTTTTAGGTTATCGGACATGCAGAACCGATCCCCCGGAAAAGTTTTTCCAATACTCTCCTAATAAAAATTTTTCCCATATGTTGCATATGGGGAAAATCATGGCTATCGGACAAAACCAGTAAGTTGCGTTCTTGCATTAAAGTACGGGGAGTCCAAGACCTTATGGATAACCCCGGGCCGGTAGACAATTAGCTTTCGTCCTTATTAGGACTCATCAGACTGACTTAACCCTTTGGCACCTTTCCACACATAGTCAGTCTGATGAGTCCTAATAAGGACGAAAGCTAACTGTCTACCGGCCCGGGGTTATCCATAAGGCCTTGGACTCCCCGTACTTTAATGCAAGAACGCAACTTACTGGTTTTGTCCGATAGCCATGATTTTCCCCCCTTGTTATATTATTTCGGACGTTAAACCCCCTTTTTCTTATATATATATATATATATATATATATATATATATATATATATATATATATATATATATATATATATACATATATATATATATATATATATATATATATATATATATATATATATATATATATATATATATATATATATATATATATATATATATATATATATATATATATATATATTTATATATATATATATATATATATATATATATATATATATATATATATATATATATATATATATATATATATATATATATATATATTTATATATATAATGCTCGTACGTTGTCAAGGCGCATGCTTGATAATAACGGAGATTAC